>QUSF01000007.1:24087048-24158773 GCA_003676055.1 Chloebia gouldiae | reverse complement strand
CCCTCGTTCCCGGGCTGGGATCCCACGTCCCGCCGGTGCCTCCCCTCGTTCCCGGGCTGGGATCCCACGTCCCGGCGGTGCCTCCCCTCGTTCCCGGGCTGGGATCCCATCTCCCGGCGGTGCCTCCCCTCGTTCTCCGCGCGGGGGCGCAGCGGGGCGGGGCGCGGCGCGGCCGGAGAGCGCCCCCCACCGGCGGCGGGCGGTACCGCCCAGCGCCATTACCGCGGCCCGACGAGGCCCCGCCCGCCGCCGGTGGGGAGCGCTTGGCGGGAGCGGCGGGAGCGGCGGCCGCCGGGATGCTGGGGGTGGCGGCGGCGGGGATCAGCTGTAACAGGTAGGAGAGGCGCTGGGGCCGCCCGCACCGTCCCGTCCCGCCTCCCGCGGCGGGCGGCTGCCGAGGGCGGCGCTTTGTCTCGGCCGGGCCGCTGTCACCGGCCGCTGCCCGCGAAAGGCGCTTGCTTTGCCGCCGCTCCCGCGGGCGCGGCGGGGTCGGGCGGGGGTCCCGCCGAGGGGACGGGGGCCCGCAGCCGGGACGGGTGTCCCTGCTGCTCCCGCTGAGAAGTGTCCGTTCCACGGGGAAACTTCTCCCTGTCCCGGCAGCCGCAGCGGGGGCACTGCAGGAATCCCTTCTCGGCAATCCCCCGCTCGGCGTCGGGCGCTCGCTCGGAGCGCTGGGGCGGGCCCCGTGCCCCTGTTCCGGCGGTCGGGAAAAACGCCCAGAACTGCGGCTCGCACGTCCGGGGAGCGCCGTGAGCGCGGTCTGATGCCCAGCGCATTAAAAGGTGCCTTGTCCTGGCCGGGTGGTGGCTCTGTTAAAAGCATTATAGTAAATAACCTCGGGTGTGGATATGGTGAGATTACTGATGTTTTATGCAAATCCCACAATTAGCGAGTAGTCCTGTCTTGGGGACTGGTTAATAGGGTGGGCTACGGAAAGCAAAGGCTGCCCTGCTCATTGCTCAGCGTTTCAAAGCCTTGCCTTGTGCAGTTGTTTCTTGAAGAAATGGCCCTAATTAATGCACTTGGCAAAGTGTTGTGCTCATCTGTCAGAACATGGAGCTGAGGGAAGGAGAAAGTGATTTTGTAGCTGCTGTGGACTGCGGGTTCAGGATGGCTGCTGGCACACAAACTTTAGCCTGTCTAAGGACTGCCTTATCTTTCCCGCGCCCGACTTCTCCTGCAGGCTCCTCCGGCTCTCTGCCATACCTTTGGAGAAAAGCTGTGGCAGTTCCAAAGTCAGGCTGAGTTTGGGCTGCAGAGGTTCCATCCTGAGTGAGGTGAGCCAGCTCTGCTCCTAGGGCCAGTACCCTGATGTCCTGGGCAGGATCTCTTCAGCCTTGACCAGCTTTTGCTCTAGCTGCAGTGTGGCCACATGCTTAGGAAAACATGATATTGTGATTCAGGTGTCCATATGTATTGTAGGTAACTGTTTTTTCTTCAGATGTTCAACAGCCACTTGCTTTCATAGTGGGTGGTAGGTGCTCCCAGGCCAGGATTCTTTCTGCATTCCTGAAAGTGGCCGAGTTGTCAGTGTTTGTGCCGCCAGCGTCAGTCGGTCGCGACTGCGCGTAGCTCTGTCTTTCAGCCCCACACAGGTGCTCCGGCTGAGCCGCCTCTTTGGCCAGGTAAACAGAGCAATTACTTATTTGGCATCTGTTCTGCTGAAGTTGTCAGGGAGCGGGCCAGCTGCCCTGCTGGTACACGCTTCCAAGCGTATGAATTAAGCTACACCCCTGCCACTGTGAGGGGTTTTGGGACAAAGTCAGACAAGAGCCCCCGCTTGCAGAAACTTGCAGAGATGAAGTAGCAGGGAGGTTACCTGCCACAGCATGCGGCTGGCCAGCACATCCCGGGAAACACTGGCGGCAGCAGAGCCATCCAGGGTATGGCTGGCAGCTCAAGCATCCTTTCACAGCAGCAAGAGCAATGCTGCCTCCTGGCCAAGCAAATCCTCCTATGGCTGAGAGTCAGCCTGGAGTCCTGCTGCTGCTGGTGTGCTCTGAATAAGAAATGTTTGCCCAGTAAAGACTGGACGTGGGGCCCCTTGCCTAAAAAGGCTGGGTTCCTCTGTTCCTCTCACCATTCTTTTGGGGTTAGTGGTTGTGTGGAGGACAAGGGCCTGTGCTGTGGTTAGGGAGGTGAAAGTGCTCTGTGGTTCACTGTCACAGGAGCATGGCTTGAGGGAGCAGAGGGAGGTGGCAGCCAGGACAGCAGGGCTGCTCATCTGGCAGGGTGGCACAGTGGTGAGAGGCTGTGGTGTCAGCTCCTTCACATGAGCTCCAAGTCATTTGGCTAAGGGGGTTTTCTGGAGATGACTCCAGTCCACTGAAGTCGAAATAAAGGCATAGGGCTCTTGGAAGATGCATTTAGATTTTGTAAACTATAAGGAGGGAAAATTTAAAATTCATGTGTTTTCTTGTTTTGGTTCTTTGGGTTTAAAAAACTCAGTAAAAATGTGACTATTTCATTCAAACCTACTTTTTAACAAAATGTAAAGTGATCTCAAAGGCCTCCACAATCTGAAATTCCTAAGGGGTTTTGTATCTTGACTTTTGGGTCTCATTTAGAGAGTTTAAGTAATCTGAGTTTTGGTGAAGAAAACAGAAAAGGAAAGAATGATCTGAGGTCTCACTCTAGATTTGGTACATGGAAAAGCCGCAGACATCTGGTCAGCAGGTATGCACAAGGAAATACTCTTATTTTTAACTTTTTTTTTCCCCTCTCTTTGTTTTATGGAGCTTTTTGAACTTGAGTCACTCCTGTGGCTTTTGTTTTGCAACTAGAGGAACTTGAAGGCTGGTGCTGTCATTTGAACAGTCGTTTCTGAGGCACAGCTTTCTCACTCACAGTCACGCTGGGAGACCAGACTCTCTCCTGGAAGAGAAGGATTTGGGTAAGGAGGGATGTGCAGTGGGTCGATGCTGGGTATGGTGGGCAGTTCAGGGTTGCTTGGTGTGCTGCCTGGGGCTGATAGCTCATTGTGGCAATGCCTGCTTGCTTTATAAATGTCCTCTGAGTTTTGTGGGCAGCTTTTTCAGCTGGTTGTGCTGAACTCATCTTGATGTGTTGTCATTGGAATAAGTTTCATATGTGGTTCAGAGAAAAACATTAGGTTCTCTGTTCAGAACCATTATTATCTTAAGCTTTTGTAGTTTCCTAGAACAGAGTTTTTCTTTGTAGCAAGAAATACAGGCCAGCATGCAGCAAAATACTGGAAAAAGACACGTCCTTTTGACTCCAAGTATAACTACACTTGAAAAACTAGTACAGACTCATTGGATTTACAGTTCTTATTCCACTGTAGACTGTGAAGCTGAAAAATGGGGGCACTTCATGGTGTTACTGGCTCTGATAGGGGATTCTAAATAAGAAGCTAAATGTGGTGCTGCAGTTTGATCTCAGTTGTAGTGCACAAGTCTTTTTCTTAGAACTTGCTCCATACAGTTTCCGCAGGGGAACCATTAATGGTCTGCAATATACAGAGGGTAGTTTGCACAGTTAACAAATTCTTTTTCAAGTTGCAGTGAAATATTTATTATTGGAGCACTTAAGGCAATCCTTTCAGCTCCTGCAATTGTGGCTTCATGCTGTGTGTTAGGTTACACATCCTGATTTGTCTGTGCTTTGTTCTCCTCCAAAGCCCAGTTCAAAAGTTTTTCACTCTGCAGCATAATGCAATCTCTTATTACTTTTCAATATAGGGAGGCTTTAATTATTAGCTGTGCTAAAAGCAGCTTGATTGTCAGTGGGGAAATTACTCGTGTCAGGCCTTTCCATGATGGTGAGTGCTGATGACAAGGAAAATGAAACTGACAGTCACGTTTTCATAGCCAAAGCCTTCCCTTGTCTAAGCTATGCCTGGTGTGAACCAAGCAGCCGTGTACGTGGTCTGCTGTTCTTGTCGTGTTGGGATGTGCTGCAGAGCACGTCACCCTTAACAGCCTGTGCAGAAATGCTGCAGTGGGGCAGAGAGGGTGAAAGGTCCTAATTCAGTCTGACAATTAGGGAAAATGTAGCAGGGGACTGTGCCCTGGGGTTAATATTTTTCTTCCAATTAGGATGCTTCTTTGCAATTATTTTAGCATTTTCCTTCCTGTGGTGTATAAGTCTTTATGAAAATGCTGACTTCGGTGTTTTAAGCAGATAGAAGCAGAGGGGAAAACAAGTCAGGATACTGTAATTTCCTTGTAATTACTATAGTTTTGTGTACCATAGCAACTCTTTATGTCAAACAGTTTGCTGAAATTGTCTCAGCATCTGGAGGCTGTCAGTAATATGCAGGATGCCAGAAGCTGATGGTGTGGCCAATGACAAGCTATGGACAAAGTGGACCTCCTCTACAGCCTGAAACCATGTTCCTCTGCCAAAATGGCATAGTCTGGAGCCCCCTATAGTGCATGAAAAATAGCATTACAACATAGTTGGCACCCAGGAGGAGGTTTTATGCTCTGTATTTTTCATATTGATTGCTTTTCTTTATGTGATAAATAAGAAATTCTTGAATTCCAGCTTGGATGATCCTTCTTTTCATCACTTTTTGATTTATTAAAAAACCTCACCAGCCACTTCTGTAGAATTCAGTGAGAAGGTGGCTCCTTAATCATGTGGATTTAGGGTTGTTTCTAACACTGGTTTCATTAAATAGTTTGAAGAATTGAGGACATACTGGTGGATGTTGTCCGAGTAAAACCTAAACTGGTGTGAACAGTAGAGTTAAAATGGGGGGGTATTTCTTTTATCATGGGTGGGGAATTGATGTGGGTCATCTGGGGAGCTAAGGCATTGTAATGACTTTATGAACATTTCCTGGGTGGCCAGAGCAGCGCAGGGTTGCTGCTGTGCTCAAAATTAAAAGGGTTTTCTCTCTTAAAATGCTGTTTTATTGTAGTTGGAGGCACTGGGAAAGACCACAGCAAAGCAATGCAGCAACGCCAGCAAATATTTGGGAGGCAGCAACTTGGCAAACTGGCTTCAGTCCAGACCCCACACTGACATTCAGCAGCTGTGGGATTGATGTGGGGAGAGGGAACCAGGCAGAAAATTAGTTTCAAATCCACCCTGGGAGGGAAGAAAGGGACCTTGATACTTTGCAAGGACTCTTCTGTGAGGGCCTGGCCATCCCCAGCAGGGCTGGATGCTGCCTGGCCAGGGCAAGGAACTGTCTGTCAGCCTCCTGCCTTGCAGAACCACAGCATCCCCAAGTCCTCTCTTGGCGTCTGCTGGCACACTCCACCTCTGATTTGGGAATGAAAAATACAATTGGCAGGGTAGCAGAGGGTGCCACTGGCACTGTTGGGGGAAGGCAGCCCCTGCAGATTCAGGACTGAATTGGCACACCAGCCTCTGCTTGCAAGACCTTCTGGTTTTCGGGAGGAAATGCTTGCAAATAGGCACATATTACTGAATTTTGCATATGTTCTCTTCTGAGCTGTGTTGGTAGCAGGACAGACTTGTGTTTCAAGGCAGAGAGATGGGCATTTGTGCTGTATGAAGTAATTTGTTTTTGCTAGGGTCTGCTGTGTGTGGGCTGAGATTCACTTGGCAATGGCCGTCTCCCAGAGCCAGCTCTGTCCAGGGTTGTGATTCAGGACAGATCACCTATGGGCCATGCCAGGGCAGCTGCTCTTCCCATGGGCAGTGATGATTACAGAGATGTGTTAATTAAGCATGTGGTTGTCCTACAGCCGCCTGGGGTGACCTGCACATTCCTGTCCCCCAGCGTTTCTTGTGCCAGCACCAGGGACTTGAGCCAGCTGAAAACTGATGGTGAGGGAGAGTGGTAGATCCACAGATTTAAAACAGAGTTTGTCTCAATCTGGATCAATTCCTTGATGCTGTGGGTGGCAGTGATGTTCACGGGAAAGAACTTGGGAAAGGTGGCATTAGCCATTTCAGCAGAGAGCAGTGTGAAAAGTGGAGTTCTGTGACAAGGTGTTGGGGAGGGAGGAGGGAGAGGAGGGAAGGAGGGAGCAGTGTTTGATGGTGGTCTGGGGACTGCTTGTGGCTGCCCTGGGTGCGGTGTCAGGGTTGGGAGTCCATGCCCTGTTGCACTGGAAGAAGGATCACCTATCTGCCTGCAGGTTGTTGTTGGGGAAGGATTGTCTGGGCAATTTTGCTTTCTGTTGGGGAAAATGCACTTGAGTGTGTTCTCTCTGCAGCTTGCTGTCCCCTCCTACTGCTCTGCCTGAAGGAAAACCACCCTGGCAGTGGTTTGTCACAATTCTCACTGAACTGGTTTGCAGAAATTCACCTTCAAAGGATTCAGAGGAAGGAAATCTTGTGACCTGCCCCCCGACACATAGTTTATGGTTAGAAAGGGCACAGAGAATAGTGACATATCTTGATGCCTGTTTAAATCTACCTGACATTTGTTGGTGTGACAAGACTTCATGATCTGGAGATGCCCATGGGATTTCTTCACTCATTGCTTTCAGGTCCCAGAGGAACTGAATGCTCTTTGTACCCGCTTGTACTGTCAAAAAAAAAATGGAACAAGATATGCTATAAGCTCTTGCAGGCTGAGCTCTGCAATGCAGAGACAGATCTGTGGGACAGCCACAGCACACGTGGCTGCTGGCTTTTTCTCAACCACTGTGTCCTGGAGACAAAGCAGGCTGTGAGAGAGGGGCTTGTTGGGTGGGAGGTGTCAATTAGCTTCACTGGAACTGAAATAAGGACAGGCACTCCTCTAATGAGAAATTTCTGTAGTACTTTAAAAACCCAGAAAACATTTTTTCTCCTTTATGTACTTCCTTTTGTGAGTCTATGCAGTTGCAAGAGAGAGGCAGTATTCTGATTATATGAAAAAGGATTTGAAATGGAGCATTTTAAACTGCTGCTGTTAAGAAAAAGCTGACTTTTGAATCTTTGTTCCTTCATTCACATTTTTTTTCTTTTTGTTAGCCAGTCTCAGGAAATGAGAACATTCTTTTGGCTTTCCATGCCTGAGTCACATCTTATATATATATCTATATATAAAAATATGTTAGAACATCTGGAGATGTTTGTTTCAGAGAGGTACTTGTTTTGTATTAGAGTGTCTGAACTTTAAGTGTTTATACACAATTGGATGTTTCCAGAATTTCCCATACTTCTCTGGTTACAAGGACATGTATACTGCTCTCAGAAAAGCAAAGGGAAATGTGCTGATAACCTAGAGAATATACAAATAAGTAAAAGTAAAGCCTTTCTTGAAAGTGAGAATTTTCTATTTTTTTTTTCAAAAATTAAACTATCAAAGCTATTGTTTACCTTGAATTGCATCCAAATATGTAGTTGTTTAATGTTTGCTATGTATTAAAAAATAAAGGTGTGAAGAGGGAAATCAGATAATACTAGTATCTTTTCCCTTTTTCTTTTTTCTTAAAAAAAAAGGGGAAAGGAAGTATTTAAAAACTGTTACACCCACCTCTGCTACTGAGTGGGCTGACACTCCCTGGGCTCTGGCAGTGCTCTGAGTGCACCGTGGGGTCTCCCTGCCTCCCTCTGTCCTCCCACCGGGGTCACGCGGAGATCGTGAGACCGCTCTGAAAGGAAAAACAAAAATCCATTTAGTTTAAACCAAAGGCCAAATATTTAACTTTAGCGGGGGAGGTGGTGGGATTTAGGAGAACGAGTAAAATTCCCACCCTTGGTTGTTTAACATAGCTGCACTGAAAATAATGGGAAGCCAGGGATGGTGGGTGCTGGTGGTGCCCTGTGCAGGGAGGGAAGCAGGGATGGCAGTGGGGTGTGAGGATTCCCCTAATGGGCTCCATCTGCCTTGACCACATAATCTCCAGGTGTTCACAGCAGCTTCTCCTCCCACAGCTTCCACTGAAATGCCCTTGAGTTTATGGCTTGGATACAAAACCGCTCACTGATCAAATATTTTGATTGCATCCCGGCCTTCCTGTTAGTTTCTTTGATCTTTTCTTATTAGTGGATTATAGCAGACTTTCAGAAGTCTTGTTTGTTGAAATAGTTGTATAAATATGATCCTCGGGGTAGGTGTTATTTAGAAAAGTACTTATCTCCCAGAAAAAAAGTACATATCTCCTCCTTTTGCCCATTTAGTAGGTTCATTTGCTGTTGTGCATCAAAGAAGTGTGATTTCTGAAATTATATCAGAGAATAGCAATTTATTGTTAATTGTTTGAAATAATCCAAAGGCCAGTGGGTCTTTTCTTTTGGCTGATTCCCTGCTCATTCAGACACTGAAGAACTGTTTCAGGTTCACATTTGAAAAAAAAATTAAATACAAGAAACTCACACAACCAGGACAGTCTGGGGTGGGGTGGAACTAAAGGCCTCACAGCCCTGGGGTGAATTCCCCTGTGTTGAATTCTCTCACAGTTAAAATTTGTCTCTTTTCAAAGGGAAAAGGCTCTCCTTCTCCATAGGCATCCTGCTCATGTAATTTCCCTTCTGAAATGGCTTTGTGCAGCCTCACTTAATGCCATGCTGGAAGCTGGATGTCTTCAGGCACTGGCACAGGGCTGTCTGGTCACCAGTGGGATTTAGCTTTGTGGAGAGATGAGTTCTGCCATAGCTTTACATTCAGATGATGTGAGGGAGGAGGGCTGGAATATTGCTGGTGGCTATGCATGGTGTAAGCCTAAAGGTCAAAATTTCCTAACTTTGTCTAAGACTGAAAGCCACATTTTCCTTACTGTCACATGAAGGATAGGGATTATCAAACTTCACTCCAGCAGGACCTGGATAGGATTTGAGGGTTTTCAGGGGTTTTCCATGTGTCAGTGCTCCCAAGGAAAGGTGGGATTCTCCTTGGTATTAGTTCATACCCAAGGCAAATCTCAGCCTCCAGCTGCTGCTCTTCCGACCCATCCAATTGAGGTGAGCATGTCCCTGCCCAAGGCAGACCTGTCTTCCAACCCAAACCATTCTATTATCCTCTCCACAGCCTGCATTAAAATCTGCTGCTGGACTGGGCTTTCATTTTGAAAAGTACAGAGCAAATGAAGCACTTTTCAGTGCCACATTTTCAGTGTCATGTATTAATGAGGCTGTTTCATTTTGATGTGAGTGAAGCTCTCTGTGCTTTTGTTTGCTGATGCACTGCAAGGGGGAAATAATTTGGACTTCTTGTGTCAAATTGCATCTGAGTCACAAATGTGAAAATCAATATTTTTATCATTACCATGCAGAGGTGGGGAAACAGTACAGTTAAGAGGATCCTTGACATCACCCTTGGGAGAATTACTAGTGGATGATAAAATGGAAAAGGATCCAGAAACAGTAAGATTGCATTACTGCTCAGGTTTCATGAGAAATCTTTCTGCTCACCTTGGGCTATTTATTAATTTATGAATAGCTTTGTCAACTTGTACTTGAAAGAGACATTAAAGAAGTTTAATGTCATTGTGTGATACTGGTGTCTTTTCAGGGCAATTTCAGGCAGGACAGATTCCCAGTGAAGGCAGGATTACATAATGAGTATTTTGTGCTGTCTGCGGTAAAAGTGGTCTAATAATTTTTACCTGATGGATTTTGGTAATGTTTAGCTGTGTAGTGGCTTGATTTCAATCATGGATTTTCTGTTAAGTTGAACAGCACACGGATAAAAATGCATGTACAAAAACAAGCACCAGAGTTCACAGAAGGGATAGGATGGGACAGGTGCTGGGATCTGGGCACTGTGTGCCCAGCAGAGAAGCTGTAGCTGTCTCAGCCATCAGGGTGGGCTGGCTGAGGTGGTGGTAATGTGGCCTGGGAGGCTTTCTGTGGGAAGAAGGGCTCTGTGCTCCCAGAGGAGCAACTGCACCACTGAAAGCTGTCTTCTAGTGTCTAGCCTGTGTAGGAATGAAGGGTGTTGATGGTACAAATGTCAAGCAGAGGATTTTTCTCTTATATATTGAGTAATATTCCTTCTTTGGTTTGCCTTGTCAGGTATTTGCCAGTTGTCTGTGCCACAGTGGGAGGGGAATATAGTGAAAAGATGCTGAGTCCAGATTTTTTAACCAATCATAAATCCTTTGTCATGAAAGCAAATGCAAAATGAGCAGGGCCTTAGTTCCAAGTCAAAAGGTTTTTCAAATTTGGAAAAATAATAGATCAGCTCTGTGTTCATGGTTTAAATAGTAATGTTCTTGGAGCTGGTCTTGGAGATGCAAGGAAGGCAGGGTCTACCTGAATTAATTGTGAAGAAATTCACCATTCAAAAAATGCTTTTCTTTTTACCACATAGATCTTGTGGTATCAAATTCATGTAGATTTAAAGTTCAATAAGGCAAAAGCGTTGGTGCTATCAGTATCCAATATTTCATGCTTTGGTGGTCAAGTGGAAGTGTTGTGAGGGCATTAACAGAATTGCATTAACTGAAAACTTTTTCCTATGCTTTTTTCCTTATGATATTAAGAGAAGTCAGGGAGGACAAGCAGATCATATTTGTTTCAAGTATTCTTATCTTAAAGTGAACACTAAAAATGTTTAAAAAGGACATACTTGCTTTTTAGAAATTGATAGACGGTTAAATGTATCTAAGTAAAAAGAACCAATTTATTTAGTCTGAAGACAATACAGTCCTCATGCTCATGCAGAGCCCTTAAGTTAAATTCCAGAGTTCACTCAGGTCAAGTTATGAGTTTAAATTTTAATTTCCTTGAAGCTAAGAACTCAAGTGCAAAACACATGTCCTCAGTTAGCAGGACCTGGGTTCACCTTCACAATTCGTGGCTTATGTGAGGGTTGAGTGCATCTGTGTTGTGTATTCTCTTTATAAGCTTTTTTGTAACATACATCTATCTGGCACATTAAATATTTAAACCAACCACACAGGTAAGAAGAGTAGCAGGAGAAAATACACTTTTTTTTTTTTTTAAGTGATTCTGCCATAAATTTTTCCTTAACTCTGTTCATTGTGTACAAGCAGGTATTGCAATAGGATGTTGTCTCCAAATTACTATTACCAGTTGCCTGGTCAGGCATATGAACAAACACAGGGTGCCTCTTCTGAAGTCTTTCCTCCAAGGCAAGAAATGCACAATCAGGAATTAAGATTTTAAAACCTCAGCAGGTGATGGTGTGTCACCAAAAGCACTGTGGCAAGGGGTGCTTTGGTGCCTGTCACCTCCACAAATGGTCTTTTGACATTTTTGTCCTGGATGCTGGAAGTTACAGGATGCTGTGTACTGGAGGAGAAGCTGATGGTGTGGCATGGCACAGCTCAGCCAGGGGAGGAGTCCCAAACTCCTTGATGGGAGGTGAAGGTTACAGACCTTAGTGCCACATCC
Source organism: Chloebia gouldiae (assembly GCA_003676055.1). Taxonomy (NCBI): domain Eukaryota; kingdom Metazoa; phylum Chordata; class Aves; order Passeriformes; family Passeridae; genus Chloebia; species Chloebia gouldiae. The sequence continues at coordinate 24,147,541 of QUSF01000007.1, read as the reverse complement.
ATCCTCATGGGCTTCCTGCACCGACATGCAAAGTTTGCTCCATATAAGTAACAAAGGAGTTGAGGAAAACAAGTCACAGCATTGTGGAGCATCCAAACACAAGGCAGTAGTTGGCAGCCTGCATAGTAACATGGGTGTGGGAGCCCTCCTGGCTGCCTCACCAGGTGGTAATTCTGCCTCTCCGATCTTTTCTCAGCACCAGAAGAGTTTTTTTTTCTTCTGTACCTTATCATTTTTTTATTGCCTTATCGTGGCATACTATGGTGTTTGATTTCCTAATAGCTGAGGTATATCCTGTTTCTTTGCTTTTGTAAATAACACATTTTCTGTGCTAAAAAATGTGTGCTTTTACAGAGGACACGCATCTTCAGTGCTTCATCAACCCACACTGCAACAGTGCCTTTCTCTTCATCACAGAGGCATGATGCTGTGCTGTGAGCCAGTTGCACTCATAACTTATGTGCAGGGGGAGAAGAGAGGAAACTGCTGAAGTCAGGGATTGTTGGCTTATTCAGGAGTTATGAAGAGCCAAACTGAGCTCAGTTCTAGCTAGCTGGCCAGAGTGCTACTGCTTGCTTCCTAGAGCTCTCTGCATAGCTACTACCTGCATGACCCCTTACAATCAAGTTCCTTTCAAATCTGCAGGGGTGTGTTATTAACTTCACTAGAAATAGATTAATGAAGCTTTATGACAATTCCTCAAGACTGTATGCACATAAATGGAGAATTCTGCACCAATTTGATTACTTTCAGCACGTTGTTAGGGATGAAGAAACGACCTCTCACTGCTTAATGTTTCTGATAACATGCAAATTCTAGAGGTTAGTGTGTTAAACTAATACAGTTAAGACACCAAGTCTTAACCAATTTTCCTCCAAGCCAATTGAAAATCCACTGCCCTCTTTAATGGGGCTTGGTGTAGTCTTAAGGGTCTGTAAGTGGAACATCAATGGACAAATACCTGCTAATACTTGGAAACTACTTCTGTCAGCTTTGAAACCTTGCTGCTTTGTCTGAGGTACAGGGACAAAACCATCACTGTTTTGAATTAGCTCTGTTTGGATGATGCAGTAAGGTTGGCCTTGTAAGAGGATGATATTTTCCTAATCTCTGATTTCTCATTTAAAGAAGAGCAGCTGGTTATTACACAGATGGGTCCAGCATACCTGGCCAGTGTCACATCCCTGTGCCTATAGAAAAATGTCTTCAACTGAAGTTGTTATACACTGGATTTGATACCTATTTTGTGTACTTTATACTTGTTTTTATAAATACTAACAAAGGCTGTTTCAGCTTTTTTTAAATACAAATGACCTGAATTTAATTTAAAAAATTATCATTGTAACATACATATGTGTATATATATATATATATATATATATATATCTAACCATGTAATTTTACTTACAGCTTTTTCAACAGATCTCTGCTATGCCTTTTTTTTCAGTGCAATTGTGTTTGCATAGTTTGGCAACTGACCATGCAAATGTAAATGTGTGAAAGAAAACAAAAATTGGAAAAGCAGAGTGAGCCACTGTGACCACAGGTCTGCTTGCTTATAGGGTGAGAGCCCAGATGAGTTTGGTTTCAGTCTTAAGCAGTGGAGTGTTACAAAGTTGTTTATTAACCCAGTGTACTGCTAACTGGTATCATTTAATTTACATTTTTTGCCCACTTGGTGGTGGCCTGCATGTTGTTCTTTGGTGCAAACAAAGTGGTTATGGATGGGGAAGCAAGGAGGAGGTGCCTATTCACTGGGGCTTTTGTGAGCGCTCAGTCACACCTCTGAAGTCTGAATTTTACAGCAGGTGAGCTCTGTTCATTAAAGGGAGCTGAGCTGTGGGTTGGCAGTGGAGTTACTCTGCTGCAAGTGGGTAGGGGTTGGAGTGGGGTTGGTGTCCATGGAGCTGTGGATTGTGGGGCTCCTGGTGACCTGCCTGAGAGCCAGGCTCAGCCTCTGGCAGAGGTGAGGTCAGGGGATCTCTTGGTGTGGCGGTGTTCTGCACTAGTTACATTTTGACAAAGCGAGAACACCCGTTCAAGAGAGAGCAGGAGAGAAAAGGGCTGTGCCTTGGAACAGTGGTTAGTGAATGATACACATGAATAAAAGAGCAGCAGGGAAGTTGACCTTTACACATCAGCTTGGTCAAGAGGATTTTAATAATTTATGATGCATCCAAGAAGCTGTGGGGCTCTGTATCACCTGTGGCCAGGCAGGTCAATACAGGAGAGGTTAAAGAAGGAAGGTGAATATAACACAGTATCTAAGTCACTGTGGTTTCTAAGGTGGTTTTAAAGAATTTATACTGCTTGCTTAATGTATCTTGCCTTAGTTGACATTCTGCAAGTATTTTTCAGTGAGACTAAGAACAGCACATTGAGTTTTAATGGTAAAAACAGTATTTCTGTTAATTTGGTATCATCCCCCCTGTTCCCTATGAACTAGATTAGATTTTGGATAACTGTAATGATTTATCCATTAAAGTGCTGAAATCATAGTCTCTATGAGTGTTGATTTTTTTTTTCATTTCTAATTAAGTTATGCTGTGATTTCTGCTGAACACTTGGTTGGGCTGTTCAGAGCTATCTTTTATTATCTCCTTTGTAAACACTTGTGGAAAAGCCAATTTCTAAAGAGGACAGTTGCAAGGCAATGTTAGTTAGAGCAGATTTTCTGCCCTTGCAGTATCAAGTAAATGTAATATTAAACAGATTATTGGACGACTTTTGCTTTCACACTGTAGCATTCCCATTGTAGCATCCCAAAAGTAGAGGGGGTGGGAGAGGGAGTGCTTTAAGTACAATGATTGCTAAAAGCCAGTAAAAAGAGAAGAATAACTCTGCTGCAATGGGATTTTCAGAAGGAGCTAGCATTTTTAGATATGTTTTATTCCAGTTAACAGTACTGGCAGATTTCATTTGGGCTATAAGGAACTCTGGTTCCTTTTCCACTTACCGAAAGATAAAAATGTTGGTAGATTTCAGAGGCACACTAGTAAGTTTAAGTGCAGTTTAGGGTTGGGCTTACACTTATGTGTGATGCCACTTGATGGGACAAACATGGTCAGACACAGGCACAAGTGATGTCTGTGTTTAACTGGGCAGAGCACACAACACAGAATTTATGCCAGGTGTTGGAAGACTAAGGGTGTCTTCATGGTGGTACTTTTTATATCAGGACAGGTTACCTGCCACAACTGTTTTTTAAAACATCTGGTCAGGGTAAGAAAGTTTCTGTGGACGGGCACTCAGCATCATCCTGCTGCAGCATGTTTGAATCCACCCAAGAAGCTGTGAAACAGGCTGTGAGTAAACTGTGTCTCTGAACGGTGATTTCAAGGAAATGACAACTTGCTAGAGGTCAGAGAGCAAGCCAGGAATGGTATACAGATTTTGTTGTTGCTGTATGTTTGGGAAAAAGAAAGCTTAAAAACAAACACACACAACCAGCAAACAAAACAAAGGAAGCCTTTGCTTTCCCAAACGTGTTGCTCTTAAGAGCATCAGCAGCGAGGTACTCTTGAACTGGCATTTCATCTCCTCTCTTATGAGGGAAAAACAGCCCCTGTTGTTCCTTAGTGGTATCTGGTTTATGGATTTTTGTTTTTATACTCTCACTTCCAGGCTGATTGGACTGATTGTTCTGTGTTTGGGAAGATTCCTTTGAGCAGTCAAAGCATACATTAATGACTGGCTTGAAGATAAAGTAACTTCCTCCCTGGTAGAGGCTGTTGTTCTGAGCCCAAAAGGGAGGGTGTTGTCCTCCAGCTCCTGTCCAGAAGGCGATGGCAACAGAGCACAGTCCCTTCATCCCTCCCTTTGGATAGGGACGTGCCATTTAGCATGGTTGGTCCATCTTAATTCCTTAATATTTAATAAAACCGTGTATTTCCATTGTACTTTATCCACATACAAATAAGATATTTATTAAGATTTCCCTAGCTGAAAGGAATTCAGTAGGAAATCCTGTGGCTGTTCTGACAACAAGAAAATTTTAATCTTAATTTATCTTTCTTTCTTTTTGCCTCTTCCAGTATATAGTTGCTGTTCCATGGTTCCTGGCACTGGTGATTAAAACTGAGGGCTGATTTAATTTTTAATTTTATTTTTAATATCTTTTGACATTTATAGACTGGAAGTCATAGACATGGGAAAAACAGAAATTAAAGGAATTTTGGGCCACTTTGAGCATTTTTTTTTGAGAAAATCTGATTTAATTTCGAGTCTTAGGTACAGAATAGTTCAGGATTGTTTAAATCTGGATAATTAAAAAGCTGGTTTTCTGTAATGAACCCAGGAAGAGAAGGCACTGGGTTACAAGTCCTATTTTGGGAACCACTGAACATCTGAAGCTGTTCTCATTCATGTCAGCGGAAGTTTAGAAATATTTCCCCAACCATTTTTTTGAAGGTGCTCCCCTGAGTCTCACTTTCATTTCACATATTGTATTTCATATAATACTGGTGTATATCATCTTCTCTGGCTTTATTACTGTCTTGAATTCATTTACTGGAATTCCTGTGCTTTCTTTTAAGCATTTACTCTTAACCACTAATAAATCTGGAACATATTCAGACTTGGTGGGATGTTGGACTTTACAGGATGAAACTTCATTGTTTCCCTTTATGGGCTGTGGCTTCCAAAATACCAATTATGGTTATTGCCTTCCCCTCCCTCCCACCGTCCATCATCTGAAGTCCCCTCTTACTGCATCAGCTTTTTCTACCCAAACTGTCTCTGCCTATTGCTGCCTTTGTCTTCACTTCCCGCTGTGGGAAGAAGATTCCCTGCAAATCCCATCTGAACTGCTACATCTGCAATGAATGCAAGAAGTTTTAAGTAACTTGAAATGGCACAGAAGAACAGCCAGAGGCCCAGCCTAAAAGATAAGATTTGAAATTAAAGTACATGCCTGACATCACACATGTTACTGAATTCTTGTTTACACTTTTTTGTTGGTTTTCTCTTTTTGTTTCATTTTAAGTAGTTAGCATGGGTAGTGTCTTTTCACATTTCTGTAACTGTAACTGCCGCCCCCCCTCCCTTATTTTGAAGCTCAAAAATTAGTAATAAATGTGTCCCATAAAACACAGAATCATGAAATTCTTAAGGTTGGAGGGATCTCTGGAGATCATTTTGTCCAACCCTCCTACCAAGGCAGGGTCAACAAGAGGAGTGACACAGGAATGTGGGTTTTCAGTGCTTCCTGAGAGAGAGATTCCACAGCCTCCTTGGGCAGCCTGTTCTGGTTCTCTGCCACCCTTAATGTAAAGAGGTTCTTCCTCATGTCAAGGTGGAAATTCTTGTGTTTCAAATCTCTAGTTGTTGCAGACACCAGTATTGTCTAGCGTGTTTCTCTGGCTCCAATCTGTCTCTTCCTGGGTTGCATGTTCACAGTCACGGGGGAACCAAAAATGACAAAAAACCCTCTGCTTTGCTCCTGATTGTCCCTGCTCGCATTTCACAGCATGGCAGTGATGAGGTGGTCACTGGGGTGGGGCAGGGAGCAGGGCACACAGGAGGTGCTGTGGGAACGTGAGGAGCTGGGCTCCTATGGCTGAGCTCCTGGCTGCTGAGTGTGGTTGTCTTGGGTTGTTTAGTTTGTTTTTTTTTTTTTTTAATTAAAACTTCCTCTGCATTTTCCCCCCCTGAATCTGAAGGAACCCAGATTGTTTTTCCATATGTGCATTCTGATGAAAATGCTTTTCTTCCTCTTTTTCTTTCTGTCAAAAGAACTATTGGATTTTTTTGAGTAATATTCAAAGAATTTTTTCCCCCTCAGGCTTATTCTTTACATTGGACTGATGCCTCATTTTTCAGTAGCAGATCAGAGCTACCAAAAAAGGAGTCTGATAGACAAGCAAACTTCTTAAAATTTAATTAGGTACTTTCTTAATGAATCAACATTAGTAATTGTATGTTACTGGCATTACCATGATCTAAAAATGGTAGTAAAATAAAGATGGTTTAGGCTGGCTTTTTTGCTGTCCTGAATGAGTTCTGGTATGGGCTGTGTTCAAAATAGCTTGGCATCCTTGCAGATCTGTATTACTTAGAAAGTAGGAAAGTCAATTTTGCAAGTAAACTTATTTCTTGTTGAATGTCTAGTACACAGAATTCACTTCTACTTTTTGTCAGACAAAACATCTGGGGATTTCCATTTCTTCTGCTAAGTCTTATGCTCAAATTAGGGTAGTGAGGGTTATTCTGAAACATGTGCATCAGGTTTTTTTTTTGAGCTGTATTTTCAAATAATTTCATAAGTTTTGAGTGCCTGTGGAAGTTCCAGGTTAAAGCAATGTCTGTCTAGGACTTATATTTTCCTTATCTGTTGCTATCATTGATATAAGCATGTAACTTACCTTAAGGGAATTAATTAAGGGAAAAAATAAACATATAATTGTAATACTAGTTTTGTTACTGCTCTTGTTCTTCTAAGCTTGCACTATTTTTCACACAAATAAAAATGACCTGTATCTTACCCCATACCTGATGTTGTTGATCTTTTTACTTATTTATATGCTGAGTATTTGATGTGCTTCATTACTTGATGACTTGCTATTTTTATAGCAGTTAGAAGTAAATGGAAATTGAAATGGGAATGCCCATTGTCAGAGGAAGCACAAATGACGTGTCAAAAACCCACTTCAGCAGGTTAGTACTCTGGTTTTTCAGACTTCTGTTTTTTTCTGGTTGTTAAGTGTAACCCATGATAGTAATTATTTATCTGAACGTGATTGTATACATGCATAACACATGTATACACATAACACATATGTGATGCATATTTAGGTTGCCTTTAGAATCTCTGTGAATGCTCCTTCCTCACATTTTTTTCATGAGGGGTGTGTGTCCACAGAGATTTTAAAAATTACTTTTAAGGGAAAAAAAATTCTTGAGAAATGGCACACACTCTTGCTTGCAAGAAGCCTTGTGCTGATTTTCTTTTGGTTATGTTTCCTTTTGTTTTCTTTTTCCTTCCTGAGACTGATGCTCCCTGAAAGTTGCCCTGGAGTATTTGATGGTGGTACTGTCATAAGAGCTTGTGTGATGAGCCAATACCAGTGAGCAGATGACAGTTGCTGTAACCAGCTCTTCAACCCCGGCAGTCTCCTTGTGTGATGTTGGAACTGTATGCACATAATTTATAAATAAATAAATGTACCTGTATTGGGGATACGAGCTTAATTTTTTTTTTTCTGATAGAAGTACAGAGTCAAAATAATTTGGAGACCATAGCTCTAGCAAACAGAAAATAATTTTCTTTTTTTTCCCGTTACTTGCCACCAGATTATGGCCCTGCTAAATTCAGCCCTCTGCTCATACAGCGTCCTCGCAGCTTTCAGACACTGTGTAATGACATGAATCCCCCACGTAATTTGGCTGAATACACTGCCACCTCCCCAACAGAAGACATAAATGAAGGGGTCTGGCTGAAAGGGAAGCCTGTTTGCAGCCTGCCTCACCAATGCAGTTAATTGAAATGCATCCACGTGATCCCTTCCCTTTGATTTGAATGGGAGCTGGCTGGTTTCCCAGTGTAGGCAAAAGAGCTGTTTTCTTCTCCTAAAGTGACATGCCTATTTCTGATGCCCCTTTTATCAAGGACGGTTAAGTGAAGTAAAGGGGAAGGGGCACAGGCAGCCAGTGGGGTGACCGAGGCCAAGGGGTAGCAAGTGGGGTGCCACAATTGTCAGGGCTGGCAGGGTGCAGCAGATGTGGGGGTGAGGTAATTCGAGCAGTGTTCCCACTGATCCACCCCACTGTGCCTCGGGGCCTGGATTCCTTCCGTCCTGCCGCTCCTTTTCTCTTAGAGAAATGCTTCCCTACCCTCTCCAAAAATGAAAATGCAGGAACCTGCCAAGGTGCTTTGGAGGGTGGCCTCTGGTGGGCTGCAGGAGCATGATCTTGCTCCCCATGATGGATGAACAATCTTCAGGTGAATCTTCAATGTCACCCCATGTGACATTATGAACATGAATTTGTCCTAATGGCCACCACCCAAGTGGGCTGCTGGTGCAAGGGAAGCGATTCCTTCTCTTCAGACTGCATAGTGTAAAAAACTCAGGAAAAGGAGTGGGATAGACAGACAGGACATCCCATCTAGCTGTGTTCCCAACCAGCGCTTTCAGATATGACTCTTGAATGCAGAGACTATCAGCCCAGCCAGCAAACAGGCTACAAATCCAAAGTTGAGGTGGAACTGTGCTGCTAATAAGGGCATTGCTTGAGAGCCTTGAAATCCTTCCCTTTTGTTCAAGTTAAACTGCTCCATTTCTTGTCTCTTCATTTTTAACTAAGCAGCCTTTCTGCTAGAGTGTATCTCCAGACTTCATGTGGTCTCAGGCAAGGATGCAAGTCCAGAGCAGGATTTGGTCTCCTGTGCTGCACCATCTTCTGCTCCCAAATCTTTGATAAGTGGTATTGCCACTGTCCCAGTTCCAGAGCTGCCAGCTGAGTTCCACACCACCTTGTTGTACAGGAGTACTTGAGGACAAATAGTGCAAGGACCGTGAGATACTTAAACACTATAGTCAGACCTGTACATAGCAGAGGGAAGTAGCCAGTGGAGGACTGATTGGTAAAGCAGTCATCTGGGGAATGACAGACTGCCTTGACACCCTGTCTTCCTTCCTAAAATAAACAAAATCAGGTAAAGCTGCAAGATTAATACAGTTCTGAAATTACAGAATGTCTAGTATTCCACGGAACTGCAAGCAAAAAAAGCGTCGATGTCAAATTAATTATTTATGATTTATTATTCCATACTGAGCAGTAGGGTGATCGAATGTGATTTATAATAAAAGTATTCTTGTTTCCCCTTCATGATTGGTTTTGTTACAGTGAGCAGTAGTAGTTTACTTTATCTTGCAGATATGACTTTCCTGCTTTGCTGTAAAGTGCCCCTATTTTTCAGGGAAAAAAAAAAGAATAAGATGCTTGTGTCAGCTTGGAAGGTTATTGCATAATTACTGTCACATAAAGCAGAATTAATAGCAAGAGCTTTAAAATAGGTACAATATGTGCATTCACTTCCTACGAACTGGCATTCTTCACAGTTCCTGGTAGTAGTTACACCAAAGTTTATGTTTGTAAGGTCCAAGACAAGATTTTGATGGTGAATAATTACAGATAAGTTGTTTTGGTTTTATATTCTGAATGGTATCTTTTTGCTCCTTACAACAGGGAGCACACACTTGTGCCTCTGTGTTGCTGCACATAATGCGGCACCTTCCTGCTGTGCTGCTGGAAAAGCACCCATAGGGAAAGTCCCTGGATAAGCCATTTGTGAGGGAAGAGGAGAGTGCTGAGGAAGGAGGGGAGGGTGCTCAGGGGCTGGCAATCCCTCTGGGTGACAGAAGGGGAACTGGATGATAATGACTTCCATGTAGATCCATGACCTCACTGCTCTTGACCTGAAAGGATGGAGTAGTTCTTGAGGTTTACTGCAGTGATACACAAGACTAGGAATAGACATGTGGACTAGGAAGGGCTGTATGAATAAAAGTACTTCAAGCTATTATGACTTTCACAAATAAATGTTGCATACATTTCTAGTTGTTCATAACATTCTTCTGCTTGGAGTAGATGAATTCTTATACAAGTCTTTACACTATTCATTTTCTCTGTCTCCCAAAACAGGATGGGAGAAGGGCAGGAGAGGAGAGTAGCACGGTGGGTGAGGTGGGAGGGTGAATGGTGGGCATGGAAGTTGTCAGTGCCAGATATATGTGGCAATATTATCTGTTTCTTGAGAAATATGCAAATAGGCCAACCAGTATGTAAGAAAAATCTTGAAGGCAGTTTAATGTTGGAACACACATTTCTTCAAACTGCGATCCAGCTAATAATGTGAAGGAAGTCCAATAAGCCAAACACTTATTCATAGGTGGGGTTTTTGAATTGGAGAGCCTGCAGACTCTTTCGGAGTCTCTAAAGTACTTTGGAGTCTTGTGAGAAATTGTACTGAGAACACTGGAAATTTTAAAAGATGACTCACTGTATTCCCCTCCAAACAATTAAATTGTTTCACTGAGCTCATCTTCGCTGGTCTGGTATGTAATAACTTGTTTTTCCCTCTGCTGAAGCCTACATTTATTCCTCCAATAGTGTTCTTAAATGTGCAGCTTCTTTATGAACTTTTTTTAGTGCTACAATTGATCAATTATCCAGAAGTTCATAGCTGCATGGAGGATTGTCACAGATAACATAATTCTGTGCAGCTTCTTGGTCTGAGCATTGAACAAAGCGTGCTTAAATGAAATCTAGTCTTTGCAGCGCATTTTCCCTCAGGTTGGGGCAGGCATTTTATGCCCTGACACTCTCTTCTGCCCTGTGGTCCAGCCCTGGCGAGGTGGGCAAGTCCAGACAGACATCACCTTGGCTGATCCTTCATCCAGAGAATCCTGAGTTGGCTCCGAGATTCAAGGACAAAGTTAATGTCTGCGGGTGCTGTGGATGCAGGGCTTCCTTCGCAAGCCAAGCCACTGCCTGCATTTTGTGAAGGCTGGGGAGTGGGGCAAGCCCTTGCAATGGCCTGGTGAGACAATGCCAAGCACAAGTAACTTGGTATCATTGGGAGGAGAGGGGGAAAGGAGTAATTCCTATTCCTGACTCCTGATGGGTGGAACAGTGAGTAGCAGAAGGGTGGTGCGACAGAAGGGAAGCGGGGTGGCCGGCGGCAGCCAGCTGGCCCCGGGTTGGTGGCAGCACGCCTGGGAGGGGAGATCCCCGGGCCCCCGCCAGGGAGTACGGGAGGAAAGCAGCTACCGATGGTGTTAGTCAGTGTGACTGCTGAGTGCTCTTCAAAGGGCCGGAGCAGTAACAAGGACGGATTGGGCGTTATCTCATTTCCTCTTTCACATAACCCCAGGGGAAAAGGCAAACATTAATGAAACCCTGGAGGTGAATGGAGCCAGATCCAGGCTGAAATGTGTAAAGAATTTCTCACAAGAGATTTGTCTTTTTGGTCCTTTTGTACCATTCCATAGGCATAACCTTTGTGGTTGCATGTTGTTTATTTTCCCTTGGCTGCCTCTTCCTGTTTAATCCTTACAGATAATAGTGTGCATCAGTAATGGTGAGGAAGAATGCTTTTCATAACGTTAATGTCAAACAGTGTGTGATACAATTTCTCTAATATTCTGGCTTAACACTGTGCACATTCTGCCAGCAGTAGTACTGGATGATTCAGAGACTGCTGTTAGGCCTATTAGGAAGGCTTTTTCAGTGCTCCTATAAGAGGCCCCAGACGACATCCAGAAGATTGCCCACAGTCTTTATATTTGAAAATGGTGACAAAAAACAGGCTGCTGGAGAACTAAAGCTCAGTCAGCCTAACTTTGAACCCTAGCAAGTCATGAGTACAGCTAGCACTTACTGAATAATACAGCATTAAAAGAGCCACATGGATTTCTAAGAACAGATCGTTTCAAAGCAGCCAATTTTCCAGGTCTGGCAGATGAGCATGTCTTATAAACAGAAAGGAGGAAATAAATTAGGTGTATCTGCTGATACTATCTCACACAAAATTTCATAAGCAAACAAGAGAAAGAGGCTTTAGGATTTGAGTGATGGTGATTGACTTTGTTGAGCATAAGTCCTGCAAATTCTCTTCTGTGTATCCACTTGTCTGCTCTTGCCGCTCTTGTTGTGGCCCATTCACATGAGTGCTGCTGATACCTCCTCCTGTTCCTTCATCATGCCCTTTTAAGGCATATTAGTGTGGACTCAGGGCTTGGTTTCAAGAAGGCATATTGCCGTTTGGAAATAACAGTCTAGGTGAAATTGCTTGAAGGGAGGTGTGCAGCTGTATGAAAAGAAGCATTTGGACAGGAATTGATGTTTGGACACAGAGCCACCAACAGGATCCCCCTAAACAGAACCCATCTGATCACACCTTGCAGAAATTCTCTTTTTTATCACTTGCATTTAATAACTTGATCAGTGACTTGCTGGATGCTGGATCAGGCCCTGCAGGATGCTGCAGCTGAAAGTTGGCTTATGAACTTTGTGGATGTCCTTGACTTGGATAAACCTTTAGGGATACAGGAGATTAATTAAAAATTATCTTGGCAGTCTGAAAAGAGGCTCTACAATCAAGAAGCTGAAATTTCATGAAGAGAAATTAAAAGAGTGGTGGTCATGAAAGAGAACTCACATGACCATGGGCTGGGCCATTGAAGGATTATTAAAATGCCTTATCATGTTTTATGATGTGCCTGCAGAGAAAAACAGATCTTATTTTGGAAACATTGTGCATTAAATATAAAGGAAGGTTGACCTAGATTATTTTGAAGAGACTCTGTATTTATTACTGAAAAAGCCTGAGAGTTGTTGTCTTGCCAGAGGAGGATAACAGGGGCCTTGTTAAAGCAACAAAGCACTTGAAGAAGATTGGAACTGTACTGGCTGGTGCATGCTTCTTTACTGAAACTTAGGAACAGGATTGTATCCATGGATGGCAAATCTATTTTGATGGTATTTTAGTGAATCTGTAGTCTCTGTAAGTGAAATAGAAGGGATAAAAATCACTTTTTTCTCTGAAGCAGTATTTCCTCCTCCAGTGTGCTCTTGTGTCAGAAAGGAGACAGGTACAGCAATGTAGGTAGTTGAAGTCAGAAATCCTGAAATGGGGCTCATGCCCTGATGCACCTTTGATGAGTGTGTCAGTTTGGCCCATGGCTGTGCTGTCCATGCAGCAGGGTGTGTGCATCTCCCTGCATATCAGGATGCAGCTGCAAGGAACCATCCAGTTGTGCTGGGCATTGTGTAGCCATCCTGTTTGTCTTGCCCTGGGCTGTGTGGAGGAGGTTGGACAGAATGGCAGGGATGCTGTCTTACTTGTAAATAGCAGTACTCTTGTGGAAAGGTCAAGCCTTTCTCCTGCTTTTCATGGGCATTTTAGAGGAGGGAAAGCTTTTGACACCTCCCAACATCAGATACTTCCTCTGGTCAGCTGCTTTCAACTCCAGTCCTGCAGTGCCAGGTGTGCCATTGTGGCTGGCACTTGGGTCCTTGCAGGCTGCTCCTGCTCCGGCCAGCTCTGGCTCTGCCACCGCCCCTGGCCCCAGGAGAGGACAGTCAGTGAGGAGAGCAGTCTAGTGGTGGAGCTGCTGTTTCCCATCACTGCCTAGTGAGGGGCCTCAGTTCATCCTAGGGCATTGCTCCAGGCCTAGCTCAGGTGAAGCAGTAACCCTTTTGAAAAAGTTGCCTTTAAATACTGCAGTGAGTTCAAGAGAAGACAAATGGCTGTCTGTCCTCTTACCAGTTGAGAGCAGACTGTTGGTGCCATTTCGCAGACTCATAGAATTTGGGGTGGAAGGGACATTTGGAGGCCATCTAGTCCAATGTCCCTGCAATGAGCAGAGAATCTTCTACTCCATCAGGTTGCTTAGAGCCGTGTCCAGTCTGACCTCGAATCTTTCCAGGGTCAGGGCAGCTACCAGCTCTGTGGGCAACCTGTTCGAGCATTTCATCACCATCGTAGTGAAAAATGTCTTATTTGAACGGCTGTAATTGTGACTTTTTACATGAGTTTGAGTCAGCCTGGCTTGGAGGTCTGCCTCTGATTTGTGTAGATTTGCTGTTAGCTTTAGGTGGCCTGGGCTCTGCTTTGGAGGGCAGCTGTGACGACACTGACAGGAAGGACTGCAAGGGGAACCCCAGGGGCGTTTGGGGTTTTTTTTTCCCCGTTTTTTGAGCGGGCTTCGCTTTTCCAGCCCGGCGGTGCGGGGCGGGGAGGCCCGGGCTGCCGGGGCCCGAGCGCGGCTCTTGGGCTCCGCCTGCCGGTGCGAGCGCGGCCGGGCCCGGGCACGGCCCGCGGGGAGGGCGCGGCGGCGGCCGGGGGCTCCGGACACTGATCGGGGACTTGTCACTGCTGCTGGGCTGGAGGGATGCTTCCTGCATCCTCCTCCCTTGTGCTGTATGTATGGCACCCGCCGGTCCTTTGCCCTGCAGCAGCTGCATGCACTAACCCACCCCCACAAACCCAGTCTTCTCCCATTTTGGTGGCTGGGAGAGGGCTCTTGAGAGAGGAAGACGCGGGCTGCTTCTTGCAGCTGGGGTGAAGGTGAGGGAGGAAGGAGTGTATGGGGAAGGGGAAGGAAAAGTGTCTGAAGGAGAAAAAAGGAACTTGGTGAGCTCCAAGGTCAGTTGGGCAGTCTCTTGTTACACCCTCGGCAAACTGGAACAGCTGAGGAATGAGTACATATTTCCTTCTGCTTGTTTTGCCCCGGGACGCTGATTTCAGGGGGTGATGAGGCATACAGCTGCAGGGTGTGACTGTCTGGTTTTCTCACCAGCTCCTGGCAATGCAGGCACCTCAAAGGTCTCCTCTCAGAGGGTGGCTCTTGTTGCCTGAAGCGGAGAGGACACTGACTTGTCCAGGAGCTGCAGTACTGAGCAGCCTGGAGCACCTCTGGGGGTTGGGCTTTACCTGTGTTCTGCAGTTCTAGTTCATACTGGCCTGCTAGAGGAGCAAAGAAAAATACTCTGCATCTGTGGAAATGTGGATATGAACCAGTGGTTCCCTTCCCTAGTTAACTTTTGCTTGTAGACTAACTTTTTGGTCTAATTCTATGCTTAGTGCAGGTCCAGCCCCCTCTCTGTTACCTCAGGGGCTTCATGATCACTGCAGAGCCACATCTGCTGACCTCTTTTGCAGGAAGCCCTGGTGTCAGGAGCAGCTGATGGGCATGGCTGAACCATGTGACTTCATCTGGTGCTGTTTGTGTCACTCTGCCCTGCACTTCCCATCAGACCTGGTCTGGGCAACTGCAGACTGCAACGTCTGTCAGTGCCTATGAGCAAAGTCCCTCTGGGGCTGGTCTTGTTCTGCTCTCATTGGTCCTAACTTTGCTCACAAGTTTTCTTTTAGCACAGCTCTTTTGGAAAACAAGTTGGTGATAAAAGACAGACAACTATTGTGATGTGAACAAAACTGAAAAATATGGTTTAGCCAGGCCAACTGGTTAATGAATTACTCAAATATACTTTAAAACATTAATTGAAGGGTTAATTCTTGTTTTCCTAGTTCCCTTTTAATGGATGCTTATTCACATTAACCATGAAGTGTTGCAGCTTTTGCAGTTATCATGAATCAACAAACTGTCCTTGCCATTTTATAAAAGCAGAACTGCTGGCATATAAGCAGTATATTAAATAACATGAACTGGAGTAGCAACCAAGGCCACTTATTCTGTATAACTCGTTTGTTGTGATTTTCTTCATGTTCAAGAACAAAATGCTGTTACCTTGATGTTTGCCACATTATTTTGAGAGACAAAGCTGTAGCGCATTCTTTCGCCTGGGAGGGTAACTATCCCCTGATAAGTTTAATGAAACTTTACTGCAGCTTTTGTACTTGAAGGGTCTTTGCAGGAAGAGATAAGTTAAAATGAGGAAGCAGTATGTGACAGTATGGGAAACAGTAGCTTGGAAAGATAAACTTACATTGTTAATTTGTCCAGAGCGATAATGTTAAGTGGCCTGAAGACAGAAATAGGAGCAAGAAACAGGATATAGAGACGTGATGAATGGTTGGTATGGCACAGCATTATTTTGTGTGTCTGGTGAAAGCAGGTGGTAAGGAAACTTTCCTGTCTGACCATTCAGGAGGGTGCACTGGCAGTCATGGGGCCGAAGCCTGAAGCCATACTGCTGTAGAAACAAGTTCTGCCTGCAGCATGTCCCCGCAGAGGTCAGGTTGTGGCCTAATTTCTTTGTCACTGATGGTAAGCAAGGTTTCAGGTTCCATTTTTTACAGATCTCTGCAGCAACTGGCAGGGAAACAGTGTTGATTTTAAGGGTATTCTTGCTTTAACCTGCAAAGAGCTGCCTGAGGCCTTTGAGGTGTCCCAGGGATTCAGATTGCTTTAGAAAAACTGAGTTTGAGTCTCTGTCCATACATACCTGTCTGGGCAGGTTCACCACCCTAACGTGCTCTGTGATATGGTGGTTTTTGTCCCCAGTTAGTCCTTGTCCTGTGCTGAGGTTGTCAGAGATGGCAGTAGCCTTTCAGTGTGTGATACTGTCTGCCTTCATCTCACAAAAGAAGAAAATCAGGGGGTATTCCTCTTTCTCAGCAGGTGGGAAGGTGGGGAGCTGCAGTCTTCCACTCCGCATGGCACGGACAGATGCTTGTGATAGGTTGAAGTGTCCCTGCTTGACTCTTTGCTGCTCATCAGTGTTTCCAGGGATTGCTGTTCCCCCAAAAGGACCTAGAATACTGTCCTACTGTTCTTATGGTTTTGTCCTTCTGTACTATACAACGATGGTATATAATGAAAGCTTCAGCCTTTCCTGAGGTAGAAGGTTTGCTTCCTTCTCTGTCCTTAGTGGTTTTGAGATGGAGAATTGACATGACACAATTTGTGGAGCTGAACTGTGAATTTTGATAGATATTTTTCTCTTCTTTACAGCATTAAGTTTTTACAGAGCCAAAGAAGGAAGTGGTTTGCTGAGTCACTTAAATTATATTTTTTTTTATTTTATCACAATTACCAGTAATAACCACAGTGAAAACATGCAAACAGCGGGCATTTGATGTGAAGCTTTATATAGGAAAGGCTGCTCATTGTGAACGTGCTGCCAGCGAGGCTACAGGCTGACAGTAAGTGTCCAGCTGGTCACTGGGGCTGAGGCTCTGGCTCAGGCATCTGCTGGAGTGCACATTGTGCTGCCTTCTGAGCAGACAGCCTGGCTACGAATTGTATGGGCTTTTAGTCATTTCTTGGGAGCAGGAGCCATGCATGAGAATGGTGATAGATAGAGTTAGGAAGAGGACGAATAATAGTTCTGCTTGCTGGTTTTATTACGATTAGCAGCAAGCAGCATGGTAACAGAGCTTTTAGCAAAGTCCTTCTTGTTCTGGAAATGAATAGAGGTATTCTGGTATGTCCAGTAGTTTTTTATCCTTTGCTCACTGGGAGTGGTTTTAGGGACAGGACACTATTTTGTCCCCACCCAGAACAGAGGATTCACAGTCAGTTTGAAGATACACCACTGCTGAGGGTTTTCTTCTGGCTGAGGAAGAGGACACTGCGTGACAGAGTCATTAAACCCAAAACTGTAATTCCAGTGGAAGGAAAAGATCTATCTGTTATAGAAATTCTGTAACTTCTGGTGTGGTTGTGTTCAGAAGTAAGTGAAACAAAGCTATTACGGTAGGGCAGCTGTGCATTTTTGGTTTAAGGCTTTTGCTCTGAATTAAGAATCTTAAGTATGTTTTTCATGTGCTTTAAAATATTATGAAAAATCCATATGAGATCATATTTTTATGTTTTATGCTGAATCCCAAAGTAATTTTTACAGCATTAAGGGGAGGGGGGATGGCTTTTCCATTTTACATCATCGTAAATGTCCAGGTTGAACTACTTTCATTTCTTTTGCACTGTTTTTCTTTTTTTTTTTTTTCCAGTATGGATTTTTCTGCTTGGATATGAATTACAAGTTTTAATAATTTTGAAACCAAAATGTAATACTTAAAAACTTAGAATTTTGAGTCGCTAAAATTTGCACCTTGCCTGTGATTTTTAAGTGTTTTTACATATGTTTAGCTTCATACTTTGTAGACACCTGATCTACTTTCTATATTTTGCTATTAGTTCTTATATACAATAAACCATCATACTACATGTTTCTGAGCATTTTAAGGTGATACCCTCTAAGGACCCACCATTTTCTACCTTTCTTGGAAATGCTGGTTGGAGTATAGAACCACTTTTCAGTATGTCTGACCTATGCTGTCTGAAGTGTTTTCTGAGTGCCCTCACTGCCTCCTCCCCTTTCCTCTGTAATGTGTTTTCCATGCCTTGGTTTTTTGGGCAGTAGAGACTGTGTGATGTGGCTGATGGATGTTTTTACAGGCATAGAGTCAGGATCATAGCTTCTTCTGGGCTGCTAAATTCACCATCCCTCACCATACAACCAGCAGCATTCAAAGGCTCTGGTGGCACTCTTGGGAGCTCAGGGTTGGATTGTCCTTCTAAAACACCGGCCTTTGGAGCTGTAAAGTAGTGTCACCTACTGCTTTCATGGTTGTATTTGTGTGCCAGGAGGTGGTGATACCTTCAAGCCACGTGCATGTTGTCAGGGTTTCTCAAGGGGATTGTACTGTCTTCTCTCCTTGGCATTTCATTTCAGTATAAGGAGACAAAACCTTGATGAGAAGCTTTTCTTTCTCTACTTTTAATGGACTGTTAGTCATTTGAAAAGTATTTGTAAGATGGAAAGCAAAGGGTCCAGGAGAGTAACTGCTGGTAGTCAACAACGAAAGCAGTTTATAGGCTGCTGTAGTTTTGTTTGCATTTATTTAACCCTGATGAGTGATGTTTGGAGAAAAATTAAGATTTCCTAATACTCCCATTCCTTCTCTGAAAGGGCAAAGTCAGTCTGGGACCTGTTTTGAGATGTCCCATTAGCTTTCCACCCAAACCAGGGCTCAGCAGTTGCCCATCTGATATGTCTCAGTCAGCTTTTCTGCACCCCTAGAAGGGTTTATGGCTTTTGGAACTGCCAGAGCTGGTAATTCCTTGGGGTATCAGGGCAGCTGCTCTCTGGGTAGTTTCCAGTTTCCTTGATTTGCCACATGTTTTCTAGGTCTGCTTATATTTTAAATTTTTAAATTTAAAAAAAAAAACATGGAGATGTCTTCAGTCTTTTGTAGCATCCACTGGGGAACTTCTAACTACCCAATAAGCCAGCTGGCACCTGGGGGCCTTTTTCCGTCATTTCTAGAGGCAATTTACCTCATCATAATAGAACAAAGTAAATCTTCTGGACATATCTACAGTAGCAGAGTGCAAATAGAAGTAAACTTTTTTAAAGATAAAGCTTTTCAGCTTAGGATCTTCATGCATCATAACCAAGGTGCTTAAATGTAAAAGGTGGATTTCCGACTGGCTTTGAAAATCTCTGTTGGGAAGATGTTTTTAATTCCAAGACAGTAATTCCTACAGGGTAGGTCCTGGATCTAGAAATACAGGTTGGAAATTGCTCGTGGGTTTTTTGTTTGTTTGTTTGTTTGTTTTGTTGTTTTGTTGGTTTTTTTTTTTTTTTGCACATGCTTTGGGGTCTGAAAATTAATCTAAACCATAATTTAAAATTGGTTTTAAACTATCCCTCCCCTCATCATTTTGGTGTGGTTTTTTTTTTTTCCACCTTTCTATTTTAAGATGTTACCCCCTCATATACTGGTCCATATGAGTAATGTTACCCATCTTAAGGCATCAACTGTTTGCCAGCTTGTTTGTCACTCTTTTTTTTTTTTTTAAGAGGCTTATGTACAAATAGCAGGACAAAACTGATTCATGTTGTGTCACACTTTCTTCTTTGCACACCTGCTCATGCATGGATCATCTGCTGATTAACAGCATAAATTTCTGGCTATGATGCCAACCTGCATCTTCACCCTCTGTTCTCTCATTTATCTCTGCTCTCAGCTTGGCCCCGATCTGAATTACTAAAATATGTGTGGGTTAATCCGTACCTCCCTCTGGCTGTAGGAAGAAATACTGGCACAAGAAACAAGGCAGTGTTTTCCCAGTAGAGGGAGGTATTGTAAAACTCAGCCAGAGCAGGTTTCTGGTTGCTGGAGAAAAGTGTGCTTTTTGTGGAGTTTTTTGTTTCTGCTTAATTCAAGAGTTCAAGGAGCAGCATGTGCAGAGAGCTTGAAGAAGGGAAGCAAAATACCTTGCTCCATGTTAAGACAGAAGTTTTTCCCATGTTTGCTTTTTTTTTTTTTTTTTTTAATTGTTGGAATAGAATATGCGGAATGAGAGCAGGGATCTCTGCCATGCTTCACTGAAACCTTGTGGGCTGTCAGCCATGGAGGTGGAGATGCCTTTGGTACTGCCAGGATGAGACAGGACCCCTGTTCTCACCACAATAACCCTGCCTTCCCTTTGCCCCATCAAATCCCAGAGGACTTCAGTGGGGATGAGTGCATCACTGCTCTGAAGAGTTGAGCACACCATAGAATTATTGAATGGTTTGGGTTGGAAGGGACCTTTAAGAGCATCTGGTTTGAGCCTCCCCCCCTTGCAGTGGGCAAGAACACCTTGCACTAGACCAGGTTACAATCTTCTTGTAGGTTTTTACTTGACTTTGTATGGCAGGGACAGGCATTAGTAGATGAGGTTTAACAAAAACAAGTAACTACTAAATTGCAGCAATCCCACTTGGTCATCTGGAGCGTGGACATAAATCCAAATCTCTGCTTTGTAGTGTGGACATAGATCAAGTGCCTCAGTACTTAGCCTAATCCACAGATTAAATTTGCTTGCTTCAGGATAGATTTACCACTAAGTGGAACATGGGAAGAAACATCAAAACACGTGTTGGAATG
Source organism: Chloebia gouldiae (assembly GCA_003676055.1). NCBI lineage: Eukaryota > Metazoa > Chordata > Aves > Passeriformes > Passeridae > Chloebia > Chloebia gouldiae. The sequence goes on along the minus strand of QUSF01000007.1, from coordinate 24,127,194 downwards.
GCATTAGACAAGGAAGGAAACACAGAATTACTTATTTAACTCCTTGAATCAACACTTTAGGCTCCCATGAAGCTTTGAAATTCTAGTTTCAAGGTGTATGTCCCTAGCATTTGAGCTTAGTATTCTCTCTGTGCATTTCATTTTATCACTGCCTGTCCCAGCAGGGACTCAGTGTGGTACACTATTCCTTGACACTCGAACCCGTCTGTGAGGACTCATTCTGTAGGTGCAGAAAGGTGTGAAGCTTTGTTGGCATCAGCACATCATTTGGATGCTTCAGGGATTCTTGCAAAACTGCCAGAAGGGTTATTGCCACCTTCCTTCATTTTCTGCAGTGAGTCCTATGCTGAGGTAAAAGCCTTTTCCTTCACTTTAAAGTGTGCTTTCTTCCAAATCTTGTGAGAAATAGTAGACGACAGTCACTCTTGTATGCATTGCCCTGGAAACTGATTCCAGTGATAAACGGGATAGAGGAATGTGCTCCCTTGAGCACACAGCCACCTTGTAACTGTGAGCACACTACAGGCATTCCTATGGTGTTCTTAGAATACTCTTCTGATTGTTGTTTTGACTGAATGTGCTGCCATGAAAACAGTTTTTTTCTATTGATTTGAAAATCTTCAAGGAAATTTAATTGAGATATGGTAGTTTTTTCAAAGTTTAGAAAAACCCCCAAAAATAAGAACATGCCACTAGGGGGAATAACAGATGACACATATCGACTTTTCTGTGTGGAATAAGAGACCTAAAACTTCATCTTTTCTAGTTTCTATAGCTAGTGTATATTCTCTGTAAATATAGGCTTATGAAGAAGAAATGTCCTGAATTTGAAGCACTTGATATTTATTGTTATTTCTAAATTCAGTTACATGTTTCCCAGTATAATGAATTGCTGTTCACATCCCCTTGAATGTAGTATAAATCAACCAGGCATAACCTGTTTATCTTAAAAGATTTTTAAACTGGAAAATTCTGCTGAATACCTAGAGTCACCAGAACAGCAGTACTTTCACAGAAATTTAAGGGAGAGCACTGGAGGCCTGGAATATCAAGATAGGACTCTGTAGGACTGCTGTGAAAACTCAGCCATGAACCTTGTCCCATATAATAAAAAGTTATTTACTGCTTGTGATGAATGAAGGACTGCATACTTTGTCTCAGTTCCACCTTGTGCTGGTTAGACATGGGGGAATAGTTTCCTCTACTGAAAGACAGGTACCACAATTATCCATCACATCACAGCAGCAATGTTTTCTTTCTCTGGGGGCAGGAGGATCGTCAGTTGCATGACGGAAGAGTCATGTGCTGGAAAATGATGAGTAAACCTTCAAAGTACAGGATATACAAGAAGGTTGTGCATTACTGGTAATGAGAAAAGCTGTGGTAACTTGGCTGGTCCTCAAAAATTCTGATGGAATGTGAAAGGTCCAAGTGGCCTCATCCCACATGAGAAGAATGCAATCTCTCAAAAAAAGGAATTATAAACAGCAGATAGGGGTAGGAAGGTAAAAAGGGGTGTGGGGAGCAGGAGGCACTCGCTGGGGAAGCTGTTCTTGGAAAGCCACGTGTATTGAAGTTGCTTTGTGGAATCCTTTAAGTGAGTTAGTCGAGAAATAACATTTGTGTTCTGCAAGGTCTCTGCAAAAAAACACCCTTATAACTTGTATTTGATACTCAGAACCTAAAGTTTGACTGTTTAGGCAAATTCAGATTTGAAACCTTGTCTCTTGTGAGGATTCGTGCATGATGCCACAGGGCAGAAAATGAGACCAGTTTGCATTTCTTCTTGTAGAAAGCTTTTAGCTTGTTCTGAAGCCCTCCAAGAAAGTGTTTTCTATTTCAGCGTAGATCCTTGTTGGAGTTTGCTGAAAAGGCCTGTGAAATGGAGCTATGGAGCTGAATCCCTGGTCCTACTTTAAAAACCTAACCATGTTGCCCTCCTTTATATTTAGGTGGATTTGATCTGTATAACAATTCATTTTTGTGTCCAGACTTGCTGTATTCCTTTAATTTGCATGCTCTGGTTGGTGCAGCTCTGGTTTCCAAGGACATTTGAGTAAAAGTTTTTGCCCAAGCACAACAGCTGCTCATGCAGATAAAAGTTGAATGATGTGTTTCAGATTAATGCAATGTGCAGCAAAGTGGGTGAAGAATTGTCCTTTTATTTTTTATTGGCTTGTGTCATGTATAATACAAAAGTATTCAGTATATGCTGAACAGATGCCTATTGTAGTGACTAGGAATCTATGAACACATTTATAGGTAATAGTTTAATTTCAACAGTTTACAAAGAGCTTTTTCACAGAAAGAAATGTACTCATCACTTTTTAGACTATTATCTAAAATTGATCATTTGGACAAAAATAAGTCATTTGTACAGAGATATTTAAAGCAGAGTATAAACTGTTGGTAATGTATAAAAGCTGCTGTGCCATGAACATCTGTCATCTGCCATCCTGAACCTCCACTCATAACAGCATTAACTTTTCATTGGATCACTGATTCACTAACTGCAGGGAATTGGCATTTAATTATGTTTAATCTTATCCTATTGAGTACTGAGAAGCAACTTTAAATACTTCATTTGAAATTGGAACACAGCGTGTTTAGGCAAATATTGTGATTGTTCTTGCTTTTATTTTCTGAGGGTGGGAGCTCAGATGTGCATAGCTTATTGACAGTTCAGTGTGTGCAACCCTCTAACATCATGTAAATCACTTTGAATTTTTGCAACCATTATCTGTTTGGCATGTTATGTGATTCCTTTTCCAAAACAATTTTGTTATTTTTCCATTGTGTGATGTTTAATATTATGCGCTGATGACATTCCAGACTGAAGCATATTGATAGTATTATATAAAACTACTGAGTTTGTGTTCAGTCTGGTAATCTCAACAAAATTGGTGTCATATGATATACCCAGTATTACCTATATTACACCTTTCTCCTTTACAGAAATTAAAAAATACTCTTACATATATTCTGCTATAAAATAAACACTTCAATAATGAACTCTGTAATTCATATCACGTAGAACTTGTTTCCTATAATAGTCAAAACAGTCCTTGCAAATTGTTAGGTATCTTGGCTTTTAATAAATGCAAATTCATTTTAAAAACGCACCTTCCCAATTCACCATGTAGAAGTAAAATCTCTGAATTAGGTTTTTGTTTATATGTGTCAAGAATAGTCAAAGAAATAGTAAACATTTTTCGAGAAGTGGTAAGCTTTTTTGATGGCTCCTGAAATGAAGTGCTTTATTTACTACTAAAATTTTACTACGTGAAATGAGACTCAGAGCTTGCAAAATTGCCTGCTAGCCGCCTTCCCGCCTTGCAGGAAACTTCAAGCACTTCCATTCCTGTTTTACAATTACACAGGACACTCCATCACTACAACATGTGATGCACTGGTATAGTAGTTTATGTTTGATAGCTGAGAGCAGGAAGACAATTACTTTGTGGTTTTCTTCTGATTTTCAAGGCAGAAAAAGAAAAATGCACAGTGCTGTTGTGTTTCTAAAAGAGCAATTTAATGCTATTTACTGAAGTTACTTTGTGGCACACTTTGCTGCATTAACCTCTCTGTCAGAGCTTGCCAAAGTGCTTGAGTAACTCTGAATTTTCATAGCTCTAATGACTTTCCTTTTGTCATGAATTAGAAGAGGGAAGAGTGAACAGCTCATAGCAGTCCCGGAGATGTGTAGCTTTGTGCGGAGGCGCTGGGAGAGCCGCCTGCTTTGCCCAGCACGGGGCAGGGTCGTGCCTGCCGGGGCGGTGAGAGTTGGAGGAAAGCTGGAGAGAAGGGGGTGAGCTGGTCGCACACATCCCTTAGGTGTGATCAAGTGATAAAGGAAATGTGGTGCCCTTTGGGAGGGTGTGTACCTCCGAGAAACAGGAAGCAGCTCGGCGGGTGCCTGCCCTGCCTGCAGAGGTTGGTGGCTCGGGCGGGCGCAGGTGTGCCGACACACCGCCCAGCCGCTGCTCTCCGGGCGTCTTGGCAGGCGCGCTCCTCGGCACCACAGCTGGGAGAGGCGGGGGAAAGAAACACAACCCCAAGCCAAAACACCCCTCCTCACCTTTAAAAAAAAACCAACCCTCCTCCAGGTAGGGGAATATGACGGCCTTGCAGCTGAAAGAGTTGTCACATTCAGGTCTGTACAGGAGGAGACGGGATCGTCCTGACAGTGTCCTGCCCGGGTCACAGGAAGAGAACCTGAGGTGAGTGCAAATGGATGGTACTGCCAGGGCACCGAGCCCTTCTGCTGCCCGCTTGTGCCGGTGCTTGTAACAAACAAAATGCAACCACGGCTCTGGAAAGTCGCTGCAAAACACACGCATCGAGAAGCAGCCCCGAGGCACGACAGAAAAACCCCTGAAGGAGGGATAGCAGGAGCCATACGATGACCTTGCGCGTTCTGGAAATGGTGTGACAGCCTTCCCTGACTCTGGGAAGGGCAAATGCTAGCCAGTGTTTACTTTGGGATCCCTTCTGACGGCCAGCACTCGCAAGTAAATAAACATTTTGGAGCCTGACAACTTTGCTCTGTCTGCTTTGAAGCGAGTTCTGGGTCACCCAGGTTCTGTGGGTTGTGCCGCCTCTTGGGTCGTGGCACAGTCCCTGTGCCAGGCTGGTGGTGTGGAGCTGGGTGGCTGCTGGGCTCTGGGTTTCTTCCTGGGGAATGCTTTAGACAAAAGAATGCAGCAGGGCCACTTAGCCTGACCTTACTCAGCAAGGGTGACCAAAAATTAGAAAGCCATTTAATGTCTGGGGTTATCTTCCTGCTGCTGTGAACCTTTTGAAAAAAAATTAACAATTAATTTGCAAAAAGCCTCTGTTTGGAGCAGAAAGATTAAGGATCTGTTTGTAACTTGAGTAAGTGCAGATATCCCCCCCCCAAAAAAAAGTAAAAATGCTAAGATGTTTTTCTAAGTGTGCTCAGCATGAAAGCAATCCATTCCCACTTCAAGCTCCTCAGCAAAGGAACCTTGTGTATCTGCTAACAAAAGCCTCAGTGGGGAGGAAGTACTTCCTATTTCCTAATGTCTGTCTCATTGTATTTTTAGATTATTTTTCCTTGGTAATGGTTGTGCATCAGTTTGGAGTGCTGTGTAATTTGAAAGGTTACTGTGTTTTTTTCAACTGCATTAGCAATTTCTGAAGAATGGTTATTCAGATCTGGTAGATTTACTCTTTTGTTACAACTAAGGACCTTAACTGTGACAAAATGTATGATTGTAACTTACAGAGATTATTTATCATGAGATGTCAGAAATATTACTTCTAGGAATGTGTTCACTTGCAGGTCTGGTATGTGTGTTCACTATCTCTCTAGTATTAATTATGAATTGATTTCAGAGATAGATTTCTAATAGCATTAGCAGTATATATGTCATATTCATATGACTGCAGTTGGAAGAAAAACCAGACTTAGTAGAGTAAGAGATGGGCAGAGATTCTTGACATTTTTACACTTAGTTTATTTTGTACAAAACTAGCAATGAGGGAAAAATAGACCTATTTGGGAGAGAGAAAGCCTCTTTTTAAAGCATATACATAAAAATGAGTACTAGCTCTGTATGGTTGTGTTGCTGTTATTACTGTGCATATCCAAGATAGGAATGAGACCATTTTGGCTGGATAAGGGGAAGCGGTGTGTTTACTGCACCAGTAGAAGTCTGGGTGTTTTAATCTCTTGAGCCTCTTCTGGTTAGAGATGAGAAACACATGAAACAGGATTGGTCTTGAGAAATGAAATCCAAATTGGAGGAAATTGCGAATCAGGGGCTTGTGAATCAGCAGAGGGCAGAGTGTTGGAGGTACAAAAAGATGAATAGAGCGTGGTCAGATGATGCTTTTAGAGCAGGGGGACAACCCATACCTGCAACCAGAGCTTATCTTATGTTTGCTAATAGCTTAAGCTGGTTCTTATTCAAACTAAACCTTACTCCTTCCTAACCTATATTGTGATATTGCAGTGTGTTGCAAGGCAGGCTTATTTGTCATTTTTACTGCATTCTCCATGACAAAAGCCTATGGCATTATAAATACAGAATGATGACATATCAACATGGCAAAGAGCAATTGGGAACAAAGAGGAAAAGCTCATTAGTTTTCTAAAAATGGAAAGCTCTAGTTTTTTCCATATATTCTCCCAGGGCCACTTAGATGCCTGTCCTTAGCAAATACTTTCAGAGTATCTAAAGTCCATAAGAAAGACAAGAGGTTTCTTTTATGTCTGCTAAATATATCTTGCCATCCATGGGTTTTCAATGCCCTCCCATAGTATCTCTCTCCAGTTCTTTGTTCTAGTGCCTTTGTATTTTGTTTTACATACATATTAATCCAGATGTATTAAATAATATCAGCCCTCAAGCAACAGTTCACTGAAACCTGCTTTCTCAGTTCAAGTAGTGTTCTTCTAATCCTGGGCCAAAAGGTACTCAAGATGCCTGTGTCCCCAGGTCACCCTTTGAGAACTTCTGTATTTAAAACCTTTCATTTCAGCTGCTGGATCCAGCCATCACAGCAGCAGCCAGATGTACCTGGTAGGACAGGGACCTGTGTACCTGCAAACTGCAGCTGAGACACAGCCAAGTGTTGGCATTACAAAGCAGCTCAGCAGGGCTTGGTGCCAAAATTCTGCCTTTTTCTTTCCTGGGAATGTCAGTGTGATTTGTACTTAAAATGTGTGAGATTATTAATAATTAGGGAACTGTGAAACAATGTACTGAAACTCCCAAATGTGCGCCAGAACATATGTTTGTCATATAATGTATGATATACGTTTAATTTGTCCTGACAGCACAGCACATTGGCGGGGGTGGGAAATTTGACTTCTCTTTCTGTCTCACCCATGTATCACTTAACAAACCTCATAACCTCTCTAGCAGCATTTTAATGTGCTGCTAGATATGCAACTTGTGCTTTACTGACTTTTTAGGGAGCTGCAGCCTGTCTGTGCTATGTAAAAGGTGGTCTGGATAGCTCATCTTTTTCTTGAACTTGGACAGTACAAAAAATGTGCTTGGTTTAGACCTCCATTGAGGCCAGGGTGCTGAATGCAGACCTCTCTTTGCCTGTTTGAGGAGACTCACCAACTCATAAACCTAAATTATACAGGATGCTCCCTGGGTGCAGAGTTCAAAATGCAGGAGGATACCAGGCACCTTTATTTCTCTCCTGTGTGCAACAGATGCAGCCATCCTTGAACTAAATGCAACCTGAAAAATCTGCTTTTCAGAAGAGACTGTTCTGTAGACTTGTTCTTTTCCAGCTATATTGATTTAGTGGGGAAACAATGACATCTTCTGTAGGTCTTGTCTTGCTTTAGAAACAGCGTGTAAAAAATTCTGACTGTATGCTGAGCTATTCTTTCTTGCTTTTCTCAGCAAACAGGATGGAAAGGAAATTGTACACATATATTTATGATTAATCAGTAGGAGTCACTTAGCCATAGCAGTATGGTTGGTATTTTTGCTCTTTCTCCTTCTCATCCCATGGGTTTTTGTAAAAATAGAATGATTTGTCTAAAAGAATTGATACTATTAGTTCTCAAGGCTCAGTACAAGGTAGTCGCAAAAGAAGAGGCAATTATCTTTGGGTTTTTTTTTTTTTTTGCAATTACACTTAGAAATTAATTTGATCACTATTAGCTGCTATCTGTACTTCTCTTTTCTAAGTTCATATGCATTCAAATGCCATTAAAAATATGAACAACTTTTAAAGAGGTTGCTCTCAAGTTTTTTACCAAAGAGTAAACTTCAGCATTTACAATAAATAAGCATTGATGAGCTTCCATCAGTAGTAGTCAGTCACTCAGCTCACTGCTCTGTTCTGTGCAGAAAGCACTGTAGGTGTTTTCCATATTAATAGTTTTAATTTATAGTTGCGTTCTTTTTGCTCTTTGCTGCTGAAGCTGATGGATACATGCATGTGAGTAGGTGCAGACAATCTTCTGCTGGATCTGTTCAGGCTCCTGCCTGCCTCTGCACATTGACTCCAGGCTGGAAGGCATGTGGATGTGCCCCAGAATTTCAAGCACAAAGACTTGCCTTGCAGATGAAACAGGAGGCATAAGCACATTGTTATGTCCCACTGAGCCTTTGGGGGAAAAGCTCTGCACAGCAAGGCTTTTAGGTGAGTGTAAAAAGAAACACATGAATAAAATTCCCCCCACTGGCAACACGGTAGGGCTGTCTCCCTTTCTTTATGAGATACAGCATTCAGGAGTTTTGCAAGGTCACAAATCTCCTTAACTTGCCATCAAAAGCACATGTGGAGCAGCCAGACAAGGTATACAGCTGTTTCCAGCCATACATCAGCTCTGAAGACCTGCTCTTCCTAGGAAGAAGGAAGGAAAATGATGGTCAGGAACTGTCTGGGAAAGCAGGGACCTGGTAAGCCTTCAAATGCTTTAGGGTACTGAGAGCCAGTTAAGGTGAAAATAAAAACCTGTCTGCACTTGGAAGCTTACTTAAATTCGATTTCTTCTGGTAATGTTTCTTTATAGCATCACCAGTGTAAACATTTATATGTCTGCTTTCTGTGAGAGTTATTTAACTTGCTCACCCTGCTGGTGTCAACAGGTGAAGCAGTAATCATTCCATACCTTGGTAAAAAAAGTGATTAATTTATTAAAGCAGGAAAAATTTCAAAAGAAGTGCTAAGACAAAAAAAATTGTGCTTCTCCCTAATAACTACATACACTGTGATAGCTAGAATAGTGGAGAGTGGAGTGCTACAAATACTCATTTTAATCAGGTGCTTAGGAGCTCTGGACTAAAAAACACTTCAGCTTGTCTGCTAGCTGCTCTAATTGAAGAAGGGATTTGTCCATGTAAATGTAACACTGAATTGGTACTATTAATTAAACTTACAGCCAGCAAAAGTATGCTTCATGGTTAGATTTAAATATTGGGATACCTAGAATTTGCATTACGTCTTTGTTTGAGGTATCCACATGACTAGAGGCTTTACTATTGCTTTGTGCTGTACTTTTCATCGCTCTAGGGGTTAAAATAACTCCTGAGGAACACACCCTTTTTTGCTTGCCTTCTCGCTCACCCCCTGTCTCCTACATTGCATAACAACTAAGCGATTTTGTTTGACTTGCTCACCCAGACTATCACCTCTCATGACTCCAAAGACCAGAGAATAGCAGCTTGTGTAATATCAACCAAAGCAGTAACTGCTTTTCCTCTTAAATCTATGATTTTAGTAAACATGTAAGCTTCAATTAGGATTTTAATTACAGCAATTAGGATTTTCACTGCTTTTATTTACAGGATTAGCTGACTAAGGGTAAATTGCACCTTTCTTTTGCTATTGTTTTCGTGTGTCCTGATGATACCTAACCAGAGGTGTTCTCTAAAGAAAATGTACTGTGATTGCTTATTATTCTTCATTGAATGCAGTCTGTCATACTGAAGTGAGTTTACACACAGAAGAGAAAAATTAAATTATGCCAGTGTTACCACTTAATAAAAATTACTAACTTGCAGGTATTTGGGAGAAAAGTTTAAAAGGTTGTAAGTTTGGATTCCCTTTCTGTGTATTTTTAATTTTGTTTTCCTGAGGTCTCTGAGCTGTTCTGGGAAACCTGAAGGTAGCTGATAGTGTCCTCAAGAGGGCCATGAGCCTTTTACATGATGCTCTCCAGGCATGGGAACAGCTTGCCAAGTATGCTGCTTCTGAGGATGGCCAAAGGCTGTTGCCTGTGGAGGGAGGTAGAAGGAAAGAGTGAGCCTTTTATGGGATTGCCCTTGGTAGTAACCCCAGCTTGCCACCAGCTGTGGCTCAGGGACTTCCTATGGAGCTTGTGGCATTCAGTGTTTTTTCTCTCAATTAACTCCTCTGGTCTTGCTTTGCACCCAGCAATCTCAGGGCATTTATTAAGTCACTCAGTGCTCTGAGTTTCCATGTGTATTATCTCATGGTATAGTACATATAGTTATATGTTATTTTTTTCCTTGCTTGATTTGTCATAGCAGCTTTAGGCTGCCATTGTTCAGTTTTCATCTTTGTATCTTCCAGCTTTGTAGAAATTTTCATTTTAGGTAGTTGCTGGTAGAATTCTGAAATGATGGCTTCATATATAATACTCTGTGAGCAGTGTTTTTTGATGATACTGCTCAATTTTGCCAGCAGATTCTAAGTCATCCTGTGATGTGTCTTTATAGATGAACCTTTCTGATCTTTTGGAGCCTTTTGTCCTGGAAGAGAAATTTGGGTTCTGATTTTTGTGACATATTTCCTTGTAGCTCTTCTGCTGTTTCTGGCTGCCCTAATGGGCATAATAGAACTAGAAAAAAAAACCGAATTAACAAACTTTTTACTATTAGCCTCAAAGGAAATAACACACTGACAGACAAAGATAGAAATACCTGGCATCATTTCTCAGCTTGTGCCTTTTTAAATTAAGGGTTCAAAATATTTAAGCTGTTCCAGCAAGGAATGAGTGGACAAAGGTAGAGCAAATGTGAAATGATGTTTGTCTTCTCTAGCATATGAAATCCATGCATGCCACACTCTTCACAGATCATAAAGTTCTTGATCCCAAGGTGAGTCTACCTTTTGAACTCTGTTTCTGTGCAACTACTGGATTCCTGCTCAGAGTCATGCCTCAAAACTGCTCTGGCTGGTCCCCTTGTTACAGTATGGGAAGTTTGTGTTGAAAGCTATTTGTCCTGCACAATATTTGGCTTTTTAGTTTTTGGTTTTTTTACATTTCTTCTTCACTGACTTCAGAAACTGCAGTGAAGCATACCCTGTATTTCTGATGCATAAAGTTGGTCCTAATATATGTACTTTTTTAAAGGACATTGTAGAAGTGCAGCTTCAGTGTAGGATAACTCCATGGGCTGCCAAGTTGCAGGTTATGAATTTTGCCTGAAATATACAAGTAATTGTATAATTTTAAACTCAAGTTATTTCTAAAATACTTCCTAAAGCTACTCCTCAGATTACTGCAGGGTATGTAGCAAAGCAAAAGGAAGCTTGTCAGGGCTCAAATCCTTCTGATTGAAAGCTCAATCTGCTCTTATCTTCCCTCTTTCCATTGCTTCTCTTCTGTCAAGCAAAAAACCTGCTGTTCTTTTGGATGATCCCAGCAGTATATTCTTGTGAGGGGTAACTTCAATACCTTCTTCCCTCATAGGTGATATAATAGATACTGTAAGTGTCCACTGATGCTTTACTGGTTGAGGATTAGTCAGGTGTTGGGACAGAAAACATTACTTTAAAAAACCTGGCAAAAAGGTTTAAAAAACCTTACCAAGCCTGCTAGAAAAATGCATGGAACTTTGCACAAACTGCTATTGAAATTCATTCATGCTTACTTGACAAGTGTGCTACTAGCATTGAATAGCTGATAAATGTAAAGTACACCTTTAGTTTGCATTATCTAAATGTTAAGACTGTCATAATGAACTCAAAATGCTATTTTGTGTTAGTGTTATTTGTTGACTCATTACTCATTCTTGAGTCTTAGGAACATAAACTGCTTCTGGTTGTTCTCTTGGCAGCTGAATATTAGGGCTATTATTATTTCATGCTGCTGTATTAGCTGCAGATGGCTTAGCTGTCTGCCATCCTCTGCAGGTTTTAAAGCCTGGTGATGCTGTAGTGAATGTAGGAAGAGAAAAATGTGAAACTGAAACCTGGAGTGACTAATAATTACAATTTGGTATGTGTGTGAGAGAAGAACAGCTGAGGAGATGTTTTCTATAACACATTGTACTTCTGCTAAAAATTAATTAATTCAGGCAATGAAAAACCTTGCATATCATCATATAGAAGCTCAGACTAATGAAGGTGAGAAGAGATTATGTTGCTGAACATGTAGATTAATAGTTATAAAGTAATAAAAGATGTGTGTGACATGCAGGTTACTGAAGCTGTAGGTCAGTCCTCAGCATGGTGTCTCCAGTGGAGATGTGACTATAATAAGGATGTTGCTGTGGGCTGGGAAGCGTGGTTTTGCAGTTCTCTCTGCCCTACAAGGAGCTGTATGGATGTACTGGAAGTCTCTCCTCATTGCTGGGGTGTTATGTTGAGTCATAGTATTAATTATAGCTCCTGGATGAGCTGTTCAGATCATGGTGTTCAGCTTGTCAAAACATTGGTTCCACGTAGAGCAGGCAGATGACTCAGGCAGAATCAAAGGCTGGCATTTGTCTTTATGCTGACGATTCAGTGGAGGATTTTTGGTGGATGTCCGTGACAGATGACATGAACTGAATATTTGTGCTAGGAAGCCATTACCCTAAAGAGAAATATGTTACTGCATTTTAGAATCATAGAATCATTTAGGCTGTAACAACCTCTTAAGATTATCAAGTCCAACTTTATAACTCATCACTGCCAAGTCCACCTCTAAACTATATCCCCAAGTGCCACATCTACGTGTCTTTTAAATAGTGTCAGGGATGTTGACTCTGCTCCACTTCTCTGGGCAGTCTGTTCCAAATGCTTGACACCCCTTTGCATGAAAAAAAAAAAAAAATTAATCCAAGTCCAATCTGAACTTCCCTTGAGGCAACTTGAGGTTGTTTCTTCTTGTCCTGTGACTTTTTTAGAGCTTGGCGGACTTGATCTTCTCTTTTCAGGCTTGAAAAGATGGTTCTTTTCACAGCGAGTGTCTCAGGGACATTTGATATGCAGCCTCTAGTATTGAGTGGCTGACCTTTTTTATTATTCTTAAATTGGAAATGAGGATGTGTTATATGAAATGCATCAGTGCAAATGTATCCTTAAAATTTATAGAGTTAGAGGAATTTGGATACCATAATGAAATTGACATGCAGTTGACTACTCAGGTGCAGATTTCAAGAATAACCAATAATGTGCCATGTCTCATGCAACACAAAATTATTGGAGTTCATGAGCTTCTCATAGATGATACTGTTTGTTTTGTTTTTCCTGTCTGCACAGGATTGAAAGAAACAGTAGTGTGGGAGGAAGGGATCAATGTTTTAAAGAGTATCAAATATCTGTAGACAGAAGTCATTACTTGGTTTATACAGAGCATAGCTTCATTTGGTAATAGATGTAACCAGCAGGAAGAAAACACAATACTTTGCTCAGATATTACTTATAACAGGAAAATGCTGTAGTTGCATATTGCTCTCCCTTTCTACAAATTCTGTCAGAGGCTGATATTTCACTGTGCCTGAATGACTGATAAACATTGTGTGGGAAGCTGCTGCTTACCTGTCTATTCCAGTTATATTTACTTCCTTATGGAGAGATGGAATGTGAACCTTCTCTGTTTATGAAGACCAAAGCATTTTTTGGACATGTTTATACTAGAATAAATTTATACTGGAGGATATGAAACAACTAGAATTGCATTTTTGTTTGCCCTGTTTAAACTCCCACCACATAAGCTTAATTATGCATTTTGAGGTGAAGACTAAAGAATGAAATTTTCAGGAACACTCAGAATTTACCTGATTTTTACTGCAGTGTTTTCAAGATGGTTTTCCATAATTTTTAATAGAAAAAGTAGTTGGAGCAGTGCTGAGCACATGTGAAAATCCAACCTGTAAAAATGTGCATTTGAATTATATAAAATATTCATAACTATTTTCAAACTGCCTTAGGAGACCAGAAAGTATTTTATTGCTTAAGAGATAAACAATTGCAACAACCAGAACCCAAGAGTGTTTTTAATTTCAATAAAAAACCCCCACAAAAGGTCAACTAGCGCATTGAAATGTTGGTGCAGAAATCAGAGCAGGGCACTGCAAGCCCACGCGTCTTTTGCAGCCAAACTTCTTTTCTAGGTTGTTCTGTATTTTGTGTGTGAGAGTCACTGCATAGCTGTTAATGCATCACTGAAATGAACCCACTCGTGCCTGCGGGGGAGGTGGTGGTGGGATGCACTGTGCTTACTCATGCCCCACCTGTCCCCATGGGTCTGTGGCCTCCCGTGGCTGTGGCTGCAGCGATATGTCCCGGTGGCACAAACAGGTTGCCAAGCAGCAGCTGCCTTTGCCAAGCACCTTGTTTGGAGCCCTGACTGCTCCGCACACGGCTATTTGTGGCACGGAGTGAAATGCTCAGCGGGCTTGGCTGGCCACCGAGCCGTCTCTGTAAGAGTCCCTGTCTGCCCCTGGCTGCCGCCGGCATGGGCAGCCAGGTTGGAAAGCTGTGCAGAGAAAGTGTGGAGTGAGGCGGCAGTCATCCTTCAGCAGGGATTAGGCAGTGCGCCTATTTTTGCTATTGTTTACCAAGGCCCCTCTGGTAACCGCACTGGAACACTTCTCCCTCCCTCTTCTGCCATTTCCTTCAGCACCTTCCCTACCATCAGTTTTGGCTCCTGATAAGATCCTCAGTATGCCAAGAGGAGACTGTCTTTTTCTTTCATACCTACCTTTTCTAGTTAAACACTCAACTTCCTCCCTAACACTGCATCTTTAACAATAGGCTGCTTGCTATGTTTTGTCCCATATCCCAGGGAATGCCCTTGGGAAGCTGCAAAACAACCCCTTACATACTTCTCGCTCCCCAGGGACAGCTTCACCTCAGAGTAACCTAGAATTCCCTAATGAAAATGCAGTGTATTTTTAACAATGTATTTCAGATAAGGGCAGCATGCCTCCTATAAAATGTCAGAAAAGAGAAGGATGGCCAGCTGCTCTGGATTTGTGGATTATCAGACCTTCACAGTAGAAGCTGTGTTTTGCTTCAGTAGCATAAAGGCCCTTTTTAAGCTCCTGTTAAGCTCCTTCTTGTTTATTGGAAAAAAATGGGAGTTATTCCTCCAGCATCAATGGTAATATGACTGGAGAACCAGGCAGCTTCTACTTACTGCACATATGGAGTCCTGCTACTTTGAAGGATTTGCTCCTGACAAAAATTAGGAAGATAAAACCAGGCTTTTGGGATGGACATCTTACTGCACTAATTTGCTGTACTACTTGCTTTGCTACAGCCATGCAGAAGACTGCACAGTAGCAAGCTGAAGTAGCAATCAAATGTTTTCTTGTTGACCAAAGAGAATATGAGGCAGCAGAAGTGGCTTCCAACCACATTGGTCGCCTGTGGATTTCAGGTTACTGCAAAACTGTAGTAGTCCACCAGGAGAAAGTCTCTATGGGGCACTTTTGATTTACAGCAGCATCTTCCCAGGAGAATTGTCTGTGATCTGGGACAAAATACAGGAAAAGAGTTGGGAAGTTGTTGAGAAGATAGTGATAAGAGGAAGAGATAGGCTGACTTGCTGTTTATTACCTTAGTGGCTTCGTTCATCTTTACTAATCCTGGATAAATCAGCATTTTTAGTCTACTGCAGTCAGTCTTACTGAAGTTTTTTATACCCACAGAAGCTCAGCACTGACCTGTGCAAAAAGTGTTGGGAAGCAAGATGAAGAAGAATTGGCATCACTATACCTGCATGTCTGTTGGCAGACTGCACATTTTCATCACTCATGCTTCAGAGAATGCAGAAACCTTTTCTTCCAGGACTGCAGTGGTGCTCTGACAAGATCTTTGTGGCCTCGGGCTAGAACCTGAGCATTGCTTCATCTGCAGTGTGCCCTATGACAGATAAAAATAGGGCTTGAGCTGCAGCCAGGCTGTGTCAGTGGTGAGGGTGCAGCCTCCTTAGCCTGTTAGAGCTTGACTCCTGGTAGTTCTGGCATAGGGTGAATAATCACACCTACAGACAGGCAAATAAGCAGGGTCATGCTGCCTGGGTTCCACCTACGCAGGGAAATAGCTTGCCTAGGGGGTTGCTCCTTGTTGAGGGAAGTGAAGGAAAGACACTGACCAAACCCATTCCACAAATTTGTCAGCAGAAGCAGCAGCATGGGACTGTGTTGGCTGAGCTGCAGGAAGGCGGGTGCATGCAAGCTCAGGCCTGCATGGAGAGTGGCATGTGGGCTGCTGTACACTTGCTGAGCTGTCCTAGGTGGTGGTGAGAGATATGGCCAAAAAACATCACCGACCAGACCCTCTGTGGTAGGTCCTAGGGAAGGTGCAGATATATTAAGAAATTGTAGCCTTGAATGGACATTCTGTCATATCCTGTGACAGTATAAGAGGAAATGGCCTCAGGTTGTGCCAGGGGAGGTTTAGATTGGAGATCAGAGCAAATTTCTTCATGGAACTGTTGTCAAACACTGGAACAGACTGCCCAGGGAAGTGTTAGCATCACCATCCCTTGAGGTATTTAAAAGATGTGTAGTTGTGGCATTTGGGGACACGATTTAGTGGTGAATGTAGCAATATTAGTTTAATGGTTATACTCAGTGGTCCTGAGGTCTTTTCCAATCTAAATTATTCTGTTTTTCTCTGATCTTAGTTCTAGTCTCTCTATTTGTTCCTGTTACTCATCTCCTTCTTGTCATCCTCTGCTTCCTCATGCCCCCTCACAGATTCTTCAGCTGCCAGTGTGCTGTGTGTCATAAGCACAAAGTGCATGCCGTTCAATTCATTGCTAACAAGGCTGAGACAGTTCAGCACAAAAATTACTTACTTGGAAGGGCTTCCCAAAAGCCTTCCTTTTCTGCAGTTAGAATGTGCTGGAAGCCCACAGGCACTGTGCCACAAACACTGCGCTTCAAAGAGGGAGAGCTTGTAAGAGTCTAATTATTAGCTACAAATCTTACTTCAGTTAGTGTTCTTACATTGGATAGTTGTTATAAATGCAGCACATCACTGGAAATAACGCTTTGGTTTTCCTCCTTCATATATTGTCCATTATGGCATGCCTGTCAGTTTTGTCAATGGCCTGAGAAACATAACAGAAATCAAACCAGCTGCCTGTACCTACCCCTTGTCTGAAGTACTGACAAGAGGAAAGAGATATATAGATAAATTCAACACAAATGACTTAAAAGACACAACTGGAGCATTAAATGCCATTTTTACAATGTAATTAACACATTATAACATTAAAGCAATATTTACCTGGAGACAGGAGTCTTCTGATCCTGCTTTCCACTCTTGGTTTGCCCATGATAAAATATGTTGGACTCTGCCTCCACACCCCCTCAGCATAAAGAAGCTGCAGCCAAGTTTAGTGATGAACTTATTTGCTCACATAGGTTACTCACACCACAGCTCTCTTGGGCAGCTTCTGTCAGCAGCCAGCAGCAAAGACCCTTTCCAGCATCTGAGTTTAATGAGGGCCTGGCAGGGGAGTGTTCTCTGTGCACAGACAGCCTTCGTAAATCTCAACGTGACAGGCTCACAGCCCTGCCGCTGAACTTTTAACTTGAAGCTCTAGCAGGGTGCTGAGTAGCTCCAGCTACATGACACGAGCTGTGAAAGTAACTCGCTTCGCTGGGAACAAGGGGAAGTCCAGCATATTGTTTTGCGGACTTTGCCTACAGTTTGCAATCTAAGCATAGAATATACACAGCTGGGAAAGCAATCAGAGCGAGATGGACTTCCAGCGCAGAGCTCAGCCGTTCCCCATCCCAGAGGATGAAGAGGTTGCCTACAAGGTCGCTCCTGATGCTCACAACTCCGCAGGAAATGAAGGCGAGAAACCAGTGTCAAAATTGCAACGTAGGCACAGTGAAATAAAACTCTACAAAGAGTTTTGTGACTTTTATGCAAGATTGTAAGTTTGTTCTGTTCAGCTTCGGGGTGTAACTGCAGTGACATTACTGGTGTATTGTACATAATGTATTTTATTATCTGGGGCTCAGGCTGTGCAAGCTGTTCTCGCATCCAACCTTTGCCACTGTTCTGCTTGTAACATTGCCAGTTGTAACAACTGAAATTTGAACTGTTACTTTAAATTTCATCATGAATTGCATCAGGAATTTTTATCAGCAGTAAAAATGGTGCTGGAATTTTTAAAGTAGTCTCTCTGCCTTCAGGTTGTTTGCCAGTTATTCTGGGCAAATGGATAAACCACTTCATTAATGCAGAAGTATTACATACTTCACTAGTTTTACATATGTGATGTGTTTCAAAGTGAAGCACTTTTTCCTGAAGAGAGAAACTGTTTTTATTTGGTTTTGAACTTTGTTTCATGTTTTTGTTTGGATTATACTTTATGTACAGCAGTGCTTAGTATCATTAATACTCAAGCGCTGCTGAAGTGATGATGAAAGATCCCAGTTTCTCTTGTGATTATTCTTCATTTAGATTGATAAGGAAGATGGGAAAAATGACAGAAAGCATACACAGTCGATGAATACCATTGATGAGATTTATAGTTGATCACAGTTTATGTGTATAGTCACTGCAGTTTCTCCATAGGTCTGTCTGTTACATAGGGGTTAGACCATCCTGTGTCTGATCTTCATATGAAATTTTCCCACTTGTTTCACTGTGAGGGCAGTGGATATTTGGATTGCAGTTACCGTTTTCCTCATCTGCAAAGATCAAGTGAGAGAGAAAAAAAAGTGCCAGCTAATAATAACATGTCAGATGTGACCTTGTGTAGGGCTCTTCTGTGAGACAGTGTAAGAAATAGATAAAACATATTCCATTTTGAACCACGTGCTAGGTGTTTGCTTGCTCCCTTGGATAGTGTGCAAGGAATGAATTCAATTCCTATTGAACATGGTGGGAGCCCAGAGGTCTTATCCCCTTGAAGAGATAAGAAGGAAGGCTTGGCATCTTGCAGAGGACTGCGGGCTCTGCACTTACAGGCACAGCATGATAACTTATCAAAATGCGTGCCTGCATGCGCATGTGTTTCAAATAATGTCTAATAACCTTTCAGATAAATTTTGAGTCATTAGTTTTGTCAGCTGACATCACATTTTAATGAAACTAGACCATTGCCCTATATTTACTCTCTGCTACCACATGGTATTAAGGCAGTGGGATGATCCTGAAAGGCAGAGTTTTGAGAGTCTAGATATGAGTAACGGAATGTTTGCAAAGGGAAAACCAAAAGAGCCTTTTGCCGGCTTTAATTAACTGAAAATCAGCTGTACTGTCTTCTGCAGATGTGGACAGCTACCACACTGCCATTTTTTTGGTCGTGTGCCTTTGAGAAGCAACCAAGGTTGCTGTTTCAATATTTCTTTGCATCCCTGGCATGAGTTGCAGTGGGGCAGCCAGAGCATTCCCACCCTTCCCTCCCCCTTAGCCTTGGAGTGGGCTATGAGCTGGCACATGATCAGCTGAGCTCCCTGAGATAAACCCTAACAAACCAATCAAAAATCCCATGACTTCAAACTAAATTTGTAAAATGATTTCAAGCTATGCAGTGCTCGTATAAAGGATATTTAACTACTGTTTTTCATTAATATCTGCCAGACTAGATCCTGCACACTCTTTCACATTGTTTATTGAGAGCTCTGAACCAATGCCATTATATATGTATAGTTTATAAGTTATATATGTATATATTAGAATTGGTTTACAATAAATAATTTATGTTTTCCTGTGTGATGCCAGTCCTTAATCATTAATATTTGCCCTTGTTTTCAGTCATTTTAGTGTATATCATAATTTTTATAGTACTTTGAATTGCCTTTTTTCATCATAGTAAGCTTGTAAATGTGTGTGAAGAGACAAGGTTTCTGTTTGGGGTTTTCAATTAATTAGAGCGTATCACAGGGATTTTGTTTCTTTCTAAAGAGTTGGGGAGCAGGGAGTGGTAGCTTTATTTCTGAGGAGATATCACAAGCCATGAACTTCATGGAAAAACTTGTGTTGAGCAGCTTAGCATTAGGTTGATGCAGTCTGGCCTGGTAGAGCGGGGGAAAGACTGATGACCAGTGTTGTTGTCTATTTAGGCTAATTTTCCTTTTTTTTTTTTTTTTTTTTATTGACAGCAACATGGCGAACGCGCTTGCAAACGCCATCTGTGAGCGCTGCAGGGGGGGCTTTGCTCCTGCTGAGAAAATTGTCAACAGCAATGGTGAGCTGTACCACGAGCAGTGCTTCGTCTGCGCCCAGTGCTTTCAGCAGTTCCCCGAAGGGCTCTTCTATGAGGTAAGCGGGGCAGAGACCCCTCCTGTCCCCATACCCCCTCTTGAGCCTTCAGTCCCATAGCAGAAGTAGCTACAGGCAGGTGGATAGCTCAGAAAGTCCTATGGGATGATCTGGGCTCTAACAGACTATGCCCAGTAAAGGGAGAAAAAAAACAGAAGCATTTCTGTGCTAATTTGGAGGATATCCATGTATATAACATTCTTTAAATGTGGACCTTAAAATTATCAGCACTGAGAGAAAAATCCTGGAGATTCTTTTCTCAGTGCAAATTTTCTCCCTGAGACTTGTGAATCTGATGTATCATACCAGAAATACATAAGAAACATACTTCTTAGAGGAGAAAGTCATGTAGAGGGAAATCTCAGCATCCTGTGGTCCATAGGAGGTTTATTGCTGAGTTGAGTGAGTCCAGTGTGGCATTGGAAAAGAGATGATCTGTATGTGAGCATGCTGTGATCCAAACCAGACAGGGCCAGTATAAGATCAACTCTTAAGTTTAACAGTCTAGAGCATTTGAAATTATCAGTTCTTAATACACTTTCAGGGGTTAAGACCTGATCACATTTCATATTTCTCAGCTCCAGATTGATTTGCCTCAGCTTAGGAGGGTATTTTGTAATAGGTTTCATTTTCTTTTACATTCCCCTATCATGGGAATTCAGAATGTGGCTCAGCACAAAGTGGTAGTGAAAGCTCTAGACTGGTTCATAAAATAGAACGTGATTAGTAAAGGGAACAATAGATGGCATGAGTCAGGGAATTACTGTCAGAGAGATAAAGCCCTGCTTGACTAACTTACAGTCCATCTTAGGGTAGCAGTTACAGGATTTGTGTCATATGATGATCTGAAAAGGAAAATGAGCAGAGTGTAAAAGGAACAATTCTGTGCTCTCACATACAGGTGTCATCCTTTGGCAAGAGCACAGTAGTTTATTTTCCATTGAAGCATTTCTAATTTTACAGAGCCATGTTATGTGGTAATGAGGAGAGGCTGAGGGAGGAGTGTAGATTGCAAAAGAGACTGGCTAAGGGGATTCCTGGGGATTTGCATCTTCTCACCTTGTTTGAGGATCAAAAGGCTCTAGGGATAGTGTTACACAAATTGTAGTAAATTAGCCTTTAGTGTTCCATAAGACATCAAAAGGTGAGCTGCAAGGCAGAATTAATTAAATAGAAACAAAAGAACACCCCCTGGATACTTAGCAAGTTGCATTACAATTGTTAATATATACTGAGCTGGCTCAGGAAAGAGTCCATCCTGACATGTTAAGATCTGAAGCAAATGTAAAGTGATAGGAACATTTCAAAACTAAAATATTTGTAATTATGTTCATAAAATTGTATTAAACCAATAAAATGTATCTTCTCTAAATAATTAATACTTCATTCATTCTTTTTCTGACTCAGAAAAGAATGAGACATTCCAGGGAACTCTTTCAGACAGTTGAATGGTCCTTTAAGATAAAAGTTTGGGAATTCATGCTCTAGGCAGCCTGTATCTTCTAGAGGAGACTACTGCAGAAAGAAAGTTCTACTTTTGGACCTAGTTCAGGAATGTTACAGTCTCTCTGTGTTGCTCATGGGTGGCCATACCTGAATCTCAGTGGCAGAGGCAAATATCCTAGTGGTGCTTGGATATCCTGGATGTAGGCATTTTGCTTCCTACTGCTACCTTGTTAACATTCACATTCATGATGATTGGTCTTTAAGCACTCTCTTACTGAAACATGCTGCTCTCAAAGACAGTAAGTCAGAAGTGAGTGCCAGTAGATTGTCCCAGGAATTAAAATAACGCTGTATGCTAAATATGTTTTGGTTAATGTTGCTAGGGGTTTTTTTTCAGTCTGGGTAGCCTGAGAAATGTTACATAGAAAGTGGAAAGTTCCAGTTAAGGATAGACACTTCTTGCCACAATTATTGCAGAGGTAAAATAACAACTGGCTGAGCATGCTGGGCCTGTTAATACTCAAGAAGAGACGACTGAGAGGGAACCTCATCAATGTATGTAATTGAAGGGAGGGTGTCAGAGGAGGAAGCCAGGCTCTGCTTGGTGGTGCCAAGCAATAGGACAAGAGGTAACAGGCAGAAACTGATGCACAGGAAGTTCCACCTGATCATGGGGAAGAACTTCTTTAGTGTGCACTGGTACTGGTTGCCCAGAGAGGTTGTGAAGTCTCCCTTACTTGAGATACTTAGGAATCATCTGGATTCTGTGCAGTGTGTTCTATGATGACCTTGCTTGAAGAGGGAGGTTGGACCAGATGACTCCACCTCCAACCTGCCCCATTCTGTGATTCTGTGAGAGGAAGAAAAGCCCCAAGCAGGTAGAAGGTGGGCTTAGGTTGGTGAGTGCTCAGGAGTGGCTGACTATGCTCATAGGACTTGAGATAATCTGTATCACTGTCAAGAAAACCTGACTGGAGAAGAGGGGCAGAAAGGACATCTTCCTCAGATTGGCTTAATGCAATCTTTGAGCAGATGGATGTTTTGGAGGTGTGGCCAGGTAATGTGTTTTTCTGAGCAGGTTCCTGTGGGTAAACGCAGGCATTGTTGGTTGTCCAGAATGAGCTTGTGTTTATTCTGTGCCTGGTTTAGCTAAGCTAGTATTTCTTGGAAATGATTTCCAGCTCTTAGCAATTAGGAAGACAAATATTGTTCCCCGGCCTATTACAAGCTTGCAGGGTTCCCCCAGTTAGTCATTAAGCTGCTTATCACACTTGCTGTCAAACACTGCCATGATAAGCCTTCACGCTGTGTTCCATGGGTGGAACTGGTCAGCTCTCCTGTGCTGCAGGACTTATCTCTGGACTGCCTTGCAACCGCCCCCATCAGCACAGCTCTCTGTGCTGTGGCACTGGAACCAAGTTGCTCAAAGGCACAGGTGGTGCCCATCCTCTGCTTAGAGCCTGCACAGCATAGCAGGGGTTTTGTGGATGTCCTCTTGAGCCTTTGTTAGAACTGATAGATTGGATTCCTGAGATCTGCATGCCTAATGTTGCACAGAAACTGGGGAAGATGGTGTATTTGATTTGTGTTCCAGTCTGCTCAGTAACATCATTTTAGCAAGTTTTTTATACACTAAGTCTAAACAAAAGTTAGCACAAGCACATTCCAGTAGAGTTCTCCGTTCTTTGCTGTTAAGGGGGAAGTGGTAGCAATTCTGGTCTGCTTCTACTCCACCACCTGGAAGGTGTGTGTTCCCTACCCTAGAGCTGCTATTGTAGATTTTCTCTACAGGTAGCAGTAGAGTCCTATACGAATGGCAGAACAGATGGTCATGTTAGTTTCTATTCCAGTTGTATCTCGAGTGTTTTCTTAAAATGGTTTCTACCAAAAGCTGCCTTAGAGAAACAATCTCTAAAGTTTCAGTTTCTGTGCGTGACTTTCCACTTAAGTTAGCTAAAAACATGCAGGTAAGCTGGGGGTTATTTCTCAGTGAGATTTTTAATGCAGAGCCATTTACCTCACAGACCTTCAGCATACAACAGTGAAATGACCTTACTTTTAAACTATGTACTGTAAGATTTGTTACAGAAGCTCAAGGCTTTCTGTGATAATAACTGCTGGGTCATCCACAAAGGGCAGCACAATGGAGCAGAGGTTGAAAATAGAAAGAAGACTAAATGGAGACCAACCTGCCTGATTCAAACAAAGAGGGGAAGAAAACCTGTTTGGTCTGTTCAGATCAACATGTGGTGGCTTTGAAATCCAAGCAAACCTAAGCATCCCCCATTGGACCACCTGTTTAAACAGAACAGGAAGCTTTCATTTTTTTTTCAGTTGGGAAAGGATTTTATCATGCAGGAAGCAAGTACAATTCACAATGAATGAGTAATTTCCATTACTCCTTGAGAAAGTAATAGCCCTGTACCTCTCAATTTTATAATTTTTTTTAAAGCCCAAATTAAAAAGTAATCCGTTTTAGAGTATTACACTAGAATAACACTTGATAAATTTCTGACAGAGACTTCTGAAAAGGTCTGTACTGAGTTCATGTCTTTCTGTTCCTAATAGGTGTAATGCAGATTGGGCACAGTTTTCTAACCATAAACATCTAGTGAAATGTTTTATTAGATCCCCATCCTGCCAGTTGCATTTATTATATTTATATTGTATGTGATCCTTGTCATTTCATATTATACAACAGATAATCTTGAAACACATCTCTGTATTCTCTGTCCATGCACAGATCTTTACTTTGTGGGTAGTATTTTATGCTGCTTACTTGGTTTTGTCTTAGGGCCAGTGGAAAAAAGAAGCGGGGTTTCCCACTGTCCTCCTTGTTCCATTGTTTAAACTGAGACATTCAAATCCAAACATTTTATAGCATACCTGATACTGTCTGCCTGGTTTTGACATGCTTATTGGCATTTGTGTCTAATAATAATGATGCCTGAAGGTATCTAAATATTTCCCTTCATTTCAGCACACATTTGCCTACATGTTTTTACATATTCTTTGGCTAAGCTACTGATGCAGTACTGTTGAATCTTTTTATTCCATATGGGGTTTTTTTTCAATGAAAGCTTGAACTGTAGCTGAACTTATGTAAGCTGTGATAAAATTCAAATACCTTAAAATCTATTTAATTTGATCAATGTAGTGAACTTTGCTCTTTAATATTTGGACTTGATTATCCTAAGGGTCTTTCTCAACCTAAATGATTTTATGATTCTATGAAATATGCATCATGAAGGAAAAGGCTTATTTCCCCTCATGTTTTTGCTGAACTGCTCTATAAATCGCAAAGATTTCTGCTCCTGGGTGTGCTTCCTATCCCAACCTCCACTCTTTGCTATGCTAGGTCACTCTGACAGGAAATGTAGGGTGAGGAAGACATCAAATAGGTTTGGGAAAAATCCTTCTCCCCTCCTGCTGGCCAAGGTTGTTTGTTAGCTAATTTCCTGCTCAGAATGTGGTTGCTTCAGTTTCAAGTAGTTTGTCAAAATTCAGACATCTCTTGTGATGTAAATGGGTGACAGAAAATGCCTTACACTCTCAGCAGTACGGGAGAAATGGTCTGCTATTAACACGCCATGCTAAATAGTAGGTGAATTAAGGTGGGTGGATGTAATGCCTAGCACATGTGGCTTATGGTCTGTTGTTTTTGTGGTTTTTTTGTTTTGTTTTTGTGGGGTTTTTTTTTGTTTGTTTGTTTTTTTGTTTTGTTTTGTGTTTTTTGCCACCTAATTTTATCTGGAAACACACCAGGCTGTTGCAGCATTTATGTTAAGTGCAAGTTCCTCATCCCTCTTTCTATTTGCAGTTTGAAGGGAGGAAGTACTGTGAACATGATTTTCAAATGCTTTTTGCCCCTTGCTGCCATCAATGTGGTAAGTTTTAAGGTGAAATACTTCACACAGATCACAAATGGGAGTCACTGGCGGAAGATGTGCTGCCCTTATATCTGTTTTCTAGGAGGTGCTTATGTTCAGCTGAGTATCTGAACTTCAGGAATGAGCTAGACTTCAGAGAAACTGGGGAATTGCTTTTTCTAGAGGTCATAAACCAGTAGGATTTAAAAATAAAATTTGCATTCTTTTAGTAAATAATTTAACTGTTGAGCCAATGATCCAGTGACCAGACCATTCATAAACTCCTGATTGTATACAGCATTATTTGTAATACTCCTGATTTTTTATATCTGTACTTCTCTGTGTGCTATTTGTCCCTTCTCATGTAGTTGAAACCATACAACAAGACTTTGTTGTCTGCTTTGACTCTTGTAACCCACCTGTGCTGTCCTACTTCACAGAAATTGATACAATATTCATCATCTAGTGTTATAATCAAGTGATGGTCAACTGGGCCCCTGCTGATTTTTTGGAAACAAATACCTTTCAGGCTTCATTGTCTAATGTCTATCCTACATGATACTGAGGGCTGCTTTTTATTTGCCACTGTTGATACTTGTGCATCTGCTGTGCTGTAATCACTTTCATGTTTTCTTTTTCCCCTGTGTGTGACACATTTTGCTGGGCCAGAGCTGGGAAGTTATTATTTGACTGTTCCCTAAACTGCTCTGGAAGCCCTTGTGTTTCTTTGGCCCCTTTGGCAAGGTGCTAAAGCTTTAATTTATCTCAATGAGGCCTTTCCTTTTGTGGAGGGAGGTATTGAACACCAAGGGAGAGGGAAGCAGATGCTATGGAACTATGAATTTAAGGCTGCAGATGTGAACAAGCAGAGGAAGAGGAAGAAATGAGTTGGTGGCAATTTGTGAGGAGCTATGCTGCCTATCTCCAGGATTTCTCCTGCACAGTTGCCACAGTTCCAGTTTCTCCTATCCTCTTTCCTGGTATTGCCAGTTCCCTTAAAACCTCATCAAAGTCCTCAGAGCTGGGCTTTTCCACTGCTTGTACTTAATAAACACAGACAAAGTCAATGGGGCTGTTGTCAGTGATGAGGCCTTGAGCATTCCTGACGTGTCTGGACTCCATCAGATTTGTTCTTGAAAAGTCATGACTTTGTGAGAATGCTACAGTCGCATGCTGGATGTTATCATCCACACCATTACCTGCCTGCTTGCTCCCCTTTGGCAGCTCTTTTGGCAGTTCCCCAAAGCCAGAACTCAGCCTCTGACAGCACTGGGAAGCTGAGTTTCCAGCACATTTTACACTGCTTAGAACCCCTGGCCACAGTGTCCATCAGCATAGAGAACAATTAAGTCACATACGATGGACAATTAATGTGAGAACAATTAAGTCACATGTGCAGTACAGTCACACTGCATGCAAAACACTAATTCTCACAGTATTTTTTTAATGCCTTATGGGACAGGACTCTTTGTGGCAGGTCAGAAGTTGTCTGTGTTGGATATACTGTTCTGCAGCTTCACTGCACTTTTGCATTTGGACTCTGTGGGAGTTTTTTTGCAGAAGTCCACAGCCACCCAAGCTCAGTTCAGTTGTACCTTGACTATAGAATACCTTCAAGGCTTGGTCCTAGTGGAGTAGAAACCTCTGCTATGTACATGGCAAGTTTAAATTGTCATACTCTTAAACAAAACAAGGAGAAAAATTATTGGGACACAAGAAATCCCTTCTTATATTAAGTACTCCATAAATCTCTTAGCAGCTTGGGAACACGTAAGTAAAACCAGTGAAGGGACCAAAAGAGGATTATTGCAGGGAGAAGGTGCAGTGTGCATGTCGAAGGACTTGTATGTAAATAGCAGAAGGTCCTCTATTAGCAAAAAATGTTTTCTTTTAACCCATAACAGAAAACAACAAACAACCCCAAATTTCCAGGGTTTGGAATCAGAACTGTGATATTGAAAGCAATGTGTCTTACCAGTTTTTGGGGTAAGGAAAGGAATGATAATCGTAGTCATTGTAGGGATTCATTTGCAAGTTACTTTTAAGTTTGTTCAGTAGGTGTTTTACATCCTGGTGTTATGTTTCTTACAGGTGAGTTCATTATTGGTCGTGTTATTAAAGCCATGAACAATAGCTGGCATCCAGACTGCTTCTGCTGTGATATCTGCCAGGCAGTATTGGCTGATATTGGATTTGTCAAAAATGCTGGCAGGTAAATCTCCACTCTTCCTACTGTTAACTGACCATAAATTAAATGAACTAATAGTGGGACTGAGAGGTTTTGGTTCCTGAGGCTTCCCAGCTCGAATGGAGCAACTGAAGCATTGTGACATGGTCTAGTCATGCATCACAAAACCACAAGAACTTAAAATATTGACATTTTGCCTGCTTCAACACCAAGTTTCATGGCAAACATTTTCTTTACCCAGTGAACTTTTGGGGTCATTGTTATATGTAATAATAGAGAAAACTTTCAGATACAGAAGCATTGTATTTTTTTAAAGAAAAATATTTACTTTTTTTCCCAACTTGGTTCTCCAATTTTTGTCTGGTTTGGAACCATATTTCATAATAATTACTTAATGTTCAGTAGGACCCCTCACAGAGTAGGATATTTTTGCCAGCTATGATCAAAATAATGTTTTACAAGTGGATTATATGGCCATTGGTTTCTTATGTATAACACAATATACAGAATTATCTACAGAAGTAGGACCTGTGTGCTCATACAGCTTCTAAATGTTTAAGATGTCGAAAGTAAAACATTCATAAGCAAGAATTTATAAGAAACCTTGTTTTCTGTGTTTCAATACAGCTTAAACTCAGCAGAAGAAATGATACTCCTGTGGTGACAGAAAATTAAAATGATCACCCTGAGTTGGGCAATCATTTTGGTGCTTTGAACTTGGTTTGCCTTAGCAAGGAAGTTGTTTTAACAAGACTCAAAAAAGAGCTGATTGAAATGAGGTTCTGAGAGATTTTTGGTTTATATTTTGCACTGTAGTACCTGGTAGCAATACTTACCTCTCTTTTTTTATGCCATTTCAGACATCTCTGCCGTCCTTGCCATAACAAGGAAAAAGCCAGAGGCCTGGGAAAGTACATTTGCCAGAAGTGTCATGCTATAATTGATGAACAGCCACTTATATTCAAAAACGATCCTTATCACCCTGATCATTTCAACTGTGCAAACTGCGGGTAACTTGAGTTCTGCAAAGGGAAACAGGAAAATGCTGAGCTTATTTGCTCCATCAATTTAAAGTGAAAACTTGTCCTGTACAACTGATAAGAGGGGATGGGGTTTGGATGTCTTGTGGCCAGATGTGTGTTACTGCTTTTGGCTTGGTGGGGTTCAAACAACAGCTGACCTACTGGGGACTAAAGAAAGATCGGACTCTACAGGACAAGGTGGTACCTTACAAAATACAAAGTATCAACACAGATACCATTTCTATAGTACTGAAATGACAGTTCACCGTTCTGCTAGAAGGGGAAGAGAAGTGGTTCTCTTCTGTTGCTTGAATAACTGTCTTGCCTATGGTTTTTTTTTTTAGTTCAACAACATCCAAACTTTGTTCTCTCTTCTGCAACACATGAAACTGCACATTTCTACATTCTGCACTGATGCAGAGATGTAGGATGAGCATTGGAGAATGGAGATTGTAGGACATAGCATGGACTCTTAGTTTATTTCTGCTGCAAAGGAAGCTACTCTTTCAATGCCACAGCAAAGGCTGATTTGAATAACAGTATGTAGTGTTATATCAGTGGCAACCAGTTGAGAGTATTTGTGATTACAGTCACTTTTAAGGTTTAGTGTTCTCAGTATCTAACCATGCAAATTACTAAAAAGTGAGTTTATAAGATTCTGCAATGGGAAATGAATAAACCTAGCTCATGTGGGTCTGTAGTTCTCTTTCTCTGAAGTTTGGTACAAGGAAAATGTAACTAGATATAGAGGACTACATTTTACTTTCAGTTGAAGTTAGGCAAATCTAAAATAAACTGGTGATAAGTGCCAGAATATAAACCAAACATGTGCAGCATTCACACACAGATTTGTGCTGCTTTAGCAGAATGACAATAGGTCAGTAGCTGTTTCCAGAGAGACTTGGTGCACCTTGCTTTGCAGCCTGGTCTCAGCTTACTGAGATCAGGAGGTGAACTGTGTTGAATTGTGTTATATTTAATGCTGCTGCTTTACTGCAGCATAAATAACAATTTCTAAAGCAAATGCTAATTTTTTTTTTCACTTCACTTTTCACTTCAGAGTAAAAACTCTCAAGAATTGACATTTTTGAGTGTCTTTATTCATGCTCTCAATTCATTAACTTCTGAACAGGAAGGAACTTACTGCTGATGCTCGTGAGCTGAAAGGAGAACTCTACTGCTTACCCTGCCATGACAAAATGGGTGTCCCCATCTGTGGGGCATGCAGGAGACCAATTGAAGGCCGTGTGGTGAATGCTATGGGCAAACAATGGCATGTGGAGGTAAACATCAGATGTGACAGGATCTCTCTTATAAATGTAAACCTTAGCATATTTATCTGTGTCTTTGCTGTTCAATTTCAATGAAAGGATTCTCAAAGTTTGCAGCAATGATTATAAATGCCTTCTCCAAATCCCTCTTCAACCTTATTGTGGCCAGTCTTCCAGTGTGAAATAGGAGTTACTTGCCACCTTGCAGAGGAGTTTTGACTGTGAAACTAAAATCAGTAATTCAAAGGAAGCCGAGCAAGGTCCTTAGAAAATAAAATTTCAGAGTTCAAAGCAGTACATGTGGAAAAGCAGTGAAATTTGTGGCAACCATGTTACTAGGCATCATAAAACCCCTAGGTACATATTTCTTGAATAGTTCATGTGAGAGTTCATATTTCAAGGCCACATACAAGATTTAGTTCCACATCTTCCATTTTAATTAGATAAATGGTTTATTCCTTCTGTTGTTTTGAAAGTCTCCTCTAGGATATTCTTTCTTCACAAGGGTGTAATGATAATGCAGATTATTTAATAACTCTTAATTCTGTTCATTGATAAAAAATTGAGACTCCATTGCTTGATTTTGTTTTGTAACTTTTGGATTGAAATGTTGAAGATATTAAAATAAATATTATTTTAATGGTCTAAATGTAGAAACAAAAGGTTTAACTCTGCTTTTCAAGATGGCTTAGTAGACTTCAGCCATGTTCAAGTAGTGGACATACTTAGTTTCTCTCCAGAAAAAAAATAACATCACTTCCAAAAGATAAAAAAATGTATTGTAATTTTCTTTGTAGCATTTTGTTTGTGCAAAATGTGAAAAACCATTCCTGGGTCATCGTCATTATGAGAGAAAAGGTCTGGCGTATTGTGAAACCCACTATAATCAGGTAAGGTTGCATATTTTTAAAATGGCATTAATTGGTAAACTCACAAATAGGTTTTATCCAATAGAGATGGAAAACCATGGACATTCTTCTGTTTTGTTAAAGGCACCTCTGGGTATAATGGCAATTAGTATATGTTCTGTTGAGTTTAATTTATACCGGTTTCCCTATTCATCTGTGTAGCATTAAAACTGCAGGTATTTCACAAAGGCTGGCCAGGACAATCAGTATCAAGTTGTTCTTCAAGCTTAGTGGTACTTAAGTAGAGCTGTTATGGGGCTTGTGTCTGTGGATCAGAGCAGCTAATGACAATTAATCTCTCCTAAGAACTTAAAGATTTGCCACTCACTAACTGCGTTTGGATGCCCTAGTGAGTGGCATGGGTTTCCCTGCAGCTGCTGCTCTAAGACACTATGTGTTGATATATGCTGTTGCTCAGTCATTAGGCTGATAAAGACTTGCAAGACTAAATTTGTCAGAAGACACCCTCTAGTGACTGCTTGCATTTATGTAGAAGTTACATGTGGCAGCACCACCCCTCTACAGATGCCCTTGGATGGGGAGTCCACCCCATGATGCATAGACATATTTTTCTTTGGAAGCCATCTGTGTCATGTCACATTCACCTCCCTTGCCTACATAAATACATGAGGAGGGGTTACACCTGGGAGTTGTATGGCATCTGCTAATTACAGATGGATTCTTAATTGGTCATTAGTGATGAAGGGCAGATGATTGGTGCTGGCACACTTGCAGACTGTAAATGCTGTGACGTTCACAGTAATAGTGTTGCAGCTAGGATGGGCCAAGTACGAGCACCAGACAAGAGCTGTCTGTAGAGTGGATGTCTTTTCCGAGGTTAACTACTACAGTAAAAAAAACATACATGAAGTTTTTGGCACTTCTTTTTATATTGTGGACAAATGTTAAGCCTGGAAAAAGAATTATTATTTTTTGTCTGAAATTTTCCTTTTTTAATAAAGATAGAATTTTCTTACAGTTACAGTAATACATCGTTTTAGTCATGCATGTTAGTCCAAATGTCACATTTTCTGGTTAGTAACCATATGTATATGACACCAACTGCTGTATTTCAAATCTTCAGGATTAGAGAAATCTTGAAACAAAACAAAATCATACTTACAGAGAATCAAAGGTAGATAAATATTTTCATCTTTAATATTATCAAGACTTCTTGTGATGAGATGATGCAAAATGTACTTGGAAAACCAAACCAGACTTGCCAGCATTCTCTTCATTTCACTGGAACAAACAGGAAAGCAATTGTGCCCATCAGCTGAAACATAGTTATTTTGCTAGTTTGATATGTTACCTTCAATAAAATCATTATATTAAAAATGTATTACTTCTCTTTCCTCTTCAGCTATTTGGTGATGTTTGTTTCCATTGCAACCGTGTGATTGAAGGAGATGGTAAGCACTGCCCTGTTTCCTTAAGGTTCCTTTTTGATGGAAGTTCTCTTTAAAAGTGAAAGTAAGGGGGAAGCAGCCTGGTTTTCATTAAAACAGAAACAGATGTTCTCTTGACCATAAATTAAATTAGAATGGATTAGTCAGAGACCAAATGGTAGGAAAACCTACCATCATTTCATGATGGTAGAAGACCTTCCCATGGCCAAAGAAAACTGTGAAACCCCTTAATGATATGTAGAGGCCAGGGATGCTGAAAGATGCTCAGAAGTGGCTTCCTGCCACAACACCTTCAAAACAGAACACATGCAAGGGTAAGAAGGAGCATACAGGCATCTCCACAAATGAATTTCTGGATCATGAGCCAAATTTGAAAAAATACTTAGATACTGAAAGACATAAGTGGGCACTGTTAGGATTTTTTTTTAATGCCTTTTTCACATTTTCCTGGAGATATTTACCTATGTATTGAAAGCACCTGTCTTTTGAAAAATCTAGGCTTATGATAATGTCACAAAACCAGGAATGATCACACTTAGAAACATATGTCCTGAAAAGGCAGAACTGCAAGTAATTTGTTTGTTTTGTTATTTTTTGCTTGGGCTTTTGGGGAGAAGGGGGTGGGTTTGAGGTTTGTTTTTTTTTTTTTTTTGATAACTAGCTCTGATAAAATGCTGAAAGCAAATTATTCTACCTGAAATAATGTGATATTGTGTGCCGATTTACACATCCAAAGTAAATACTATGTTAGCCTCATCTAAACCAAAGGCATTAGCAAAGTAGGAGGAGGCTTCTAACATTCAAAAAGTGACATAAACTAGTTTATAGTCATGTAACTATAGGGTAAGACATAGATTCTGTAGATGTGCTTTCCCTACATTTTCTGGACCGCACTGTGCCTTCAGAATGACAATCCAAAATGCTTTAGAGGAAAGAGTCTTCATTTTCAGGAAAATTCTACAGGAATGAGCAGAAATTGAACTTTTCTGCTAACTACATCTCTGTGTGATTCTAACCTTTCACCATATAGTCCGACACCCATATTGTAAGTTTTGGTCTCTGAACTGAAAATAATACAGTATACACCAATTTCTTTATTTTCAGTGTATGTCTTCAGTTACATTTCTTCTTTCATTTCTGCACACAAATTTTGAGTCAGCTGTCACAACTTTGGTATCCAGTATTGTTCTCTGTTGGGTGAAACAAATACCTGTAGCAGCAGTTTTTCAGGAGGGTGTTTATGACTGCATTACTGAGGATGCTTGGGAGCAAAGACTTTCACCTGTCTAGTATTTTTCTGGAAAGTAGTGGAATAACTGTGTATTTGTGGACATGCTTGCCCCATAGTGCAGGAAAAACCCTCTGCATGACAATGCTTTGATACTCCTTATTATTGACAAAATACTGTGAGAAAAACATTGAGAGATCGAGTGAGAAAAACATGGTAAGAAAAATATTGTCCCACATTCTCTAACTTAGGAAAATTTTGGCAGGGGAAACTGGAAAGCTGTATTGAAAGAGAGCAAGAACAGGAACTGGATTTACTTACAGAACAAATAGGAAATAGTTCATTTCTCTTCAAAGCAAAGAATAAAGAGAGTCCATTTTATTTTCACCTTGGTAATGCTGATTTACCAGCAGTGTCTGGCTGCTGGCCTCACATTATTTACTTCCACTGGGCAAGTGCAACTGTTGATTGCAGTGCAGTCTGAACTGTATCTGAGAAATAAAACTGTATGAAAACATAAACACAATCGTGCTGGATTGCTCTTCAGCTGGAAGCATTTCCTGATTAAGTTGAAACTTGGCCTCACAGAACCATTGCCTGAGATCAGCTGGATATGAGATGAAGTGGAAGCAAAAAATAGGAGATAGAAATAGGTTAAGCTGGTCTTGCCTCAGGGACAGCTGTATCAATGCTTCACAGTCCTGCTCATTACACTCTAAAATGTGCCTCACCAGTCTGGCCATGTTATTATGGTCCTTAATACTTGATACAAGAATCAATTACTGTTCTTCACACCTCATGAATATGTAAACTTAAAATTTTTGTAATCACTTTTTCTTTTTATTGGTAAGGGTAATGATTTCTTTTTTCCCATCTCCCTAGTTGTGTCTGCTCTGAATAAGGCATGGTGTGTGAACTGTTTCGCTTGTTCAACCTGCAACACTAAGTTAACCCTCAAGTAAGTTTATGGATAAGTGTGATGTCTTTAACACATATCAGTGGTTCTCTTCAAAGTGTAGCTGTTGCTGTAGTGTAGCTGTTACTCTATGAAAAACATGTAAGCAGCATCAAAGGAATAAATGTCTCTTTCTTCCTCTTGCTCCACTTGGTACTTTCCATCTCTTTCGGCTGTCTCCTCAGGTCTTCCTTCAGTTAGTCTTCCTAACTCTTTTCCTTTTCCATCCTTTATTTTTTCTTGTTTAACTCTAAAGGGATAAGTTTGTTGAAATTGATCTAAAACCTGTCTGCAAACACTGTTATGAGAAAATGCCAGATGAATTTAAGCGACGACTTGCCAAACGGGAACGTGATGCAAAGGAGAAAGAGAAGCAGAAAAAGAAAAAGCCAATCTGTTTGTAAACTTCTTTTCCTTCTCACCGCCACCTCTGCTCCTTTCTTCTGTGGTTAGTCCTAAGGATGGGTTTTTTTTTGCACTTTTGCATGAACTTACGACAGTCATAACGAAAATACCTTTCACGCAACTGCAACTTGAAATACTAACTTGTTATTCCATTATCTTATGTTTAGTCTACAATTAGATTTGAAAGGCTTTCTAAATTACACAGTTAATAAATATGAGCATTTGGGCAAAATCTGCATAACTTACTCAACAGGGTATTGTAATCACTGTGACAGTGTATATAACTTGTAAAAGTAACTTAATGTATTTGTATAAATTGGGGGGTTAAATTTTTGCTTGTGCACATTAAATAGGAGAATTTTTAAAACTTTTTTTCACTATCTCATCTGCTAAAACTTTGTCTGTTTCTTTTGCTTTGTTGTTTTAGGAATAAATTTGTTGAGTTTGATATGAAGCCTGTCTGCAAAAAGTGTTATGAGAAGTTTCCTCTAGAGCTGAAGAAAAGACTGAAGAAATTAGCTGAAACTTTGGGAAGGAAGTAAAGGCTTCATCTGCTCTCCTCTTCCTTTGTGAAAATCTTACAGATACTACTTATGGGGTAGGGGGGAGTTGCTGCTTTGAGGCTGCAGTCAGACAACAGATGCTGATGCATGCCTTCTATCAACCCAAAATATATTAAGATTCTCCTTTATAAATGTATGCTTACTTGTTGACAAACAGACCATACTTCCAAAATAAATACCAGCTCACCTGAAAGGTTTCTGACCAATAATGCCATTGTACTGATGCAGGTGGCCCATTCTGTACACTAATTCTCTGTGGAAGTCTTCAGAGAGAGAAAATTTGCTTGTGAACACAACCTGTGAAAACAAACTTTGCAAATATCCCCAACTTTAGGGATGTGTATTGTCATTTATGTTAGTGAAAATATTAACCTTCATACTAAGCATGCAGACAAAACTCACCCAGCTCAAGTGATTTGGGCAGGGACCCAGTACACTTTGCCTCATGGAAAAATTCACACTTGGATTTCAGGCTGAGTCATCTCATTAAGGAGCCTTGTTTCAGATGGTTTGAAAACTATCATATTTCTAAATACAGCCACTGTACAAATGACATACATAAAATGATAAAAATTATAGATTATGCTTACATGGTGAATGTTTCTACATCAGGCTTAGCATGAGATACTTATATAAAAAATGTATTCCTATTGCAAGAAATGAGCATACTCAGAACTACTTGAATTTTGCTATATTCCACTTAAAATAACACATTAACTTCTATATATGCTTTTGCATTCTATTTACTTTTTGTGCCTTACTCTGCTGGACCATACATAACAGTTTACCATTATATATATATAGTTTTATATTTTATTTCATATTTTTATGCAGAAACTGTAACAGAAGGTATTTTCAAAAGATAACATACTTTGCCTTAATTATACAGGATGCAAGAAATATTTTATTTGAAATGTGAACATGTGCATTTAAAATCTAGCTTCTAGACTTCACTGGTTTTCAGAACAATACTGAAAATACGTATTTCAATTAACTGGCAATATTACTTTTACACCACTGTGTGTAAATATGCAAGGTTTGATCCTGCTAGGATCTACTTCTTTAGCCAGCCATCCTCAAGGACTGAGTTTACAAATAATAAAAATTCTTTACAACATACATTTAATTGTTTTATACTATTGATTTCTGTCCATGCAAATTTGTTTTATTTTTCCCTTTCGTATAGAAAATACAGCTACTTAGGTCTTCTTGATGGTACGAAGTATGCAGACTTTTTTTTTTTTTTTTTTTGTACATTAGTGACTTAAACACATTTTATGTAATTACATAACAGGAAGTAAAACTTTCTTTCCTGTTTATGAAAAATTAGTTACTTTAAAACATCTGCTTTCTGTGTCATCAATAAAGACCATGTTATTAAACCTTGTATTACCTCTTATTACTTCTCTGGAATAAATGCTTGAGATGGGTGGGAAAGCAGTAAGGCTCTCTTGGATCCCTGAGTTTTTTACCTGTGACTATGTAAATACTTCCTTCTTATCTTGATATAAAGGAGACATATTCCCTTCCTCAAGGCATATTTGTCTGTATGTAGTTCTAAGGTTCATAAAAGAAACAACAGGTTGTTTCATAAGGAATAGCTTGATTCTTCTGGATATTTTCTGAATTGGCACAATTACTAGGTTTTCCTAAAGAAAGTATTTTGTCTGAGTGTAAAAAATTATCCTCCTGTTAACTTTTTCTCTCCTGTTTTCACTGTAATGAAGCTGTCACTCAAAACTTCCAGTTTATTGCCAGGTAGGGTATTTTTTTACTGTTTTATCCTACATAATTATTGAATGGGATAATATTCATAAATGTAGTCAGTCCCTGACCCCATTGAAGACTATAAAAGCTTAAAATGTCCTCAAAAATTGTTTACTTAACTAGCACAATAGCCCTTTTGGAATTTTGGACTGTGCCATGGATTCAGTAGACCACACATACTCTTGCTTCCTCCTGAAGTTAAAACTAGGTTTTCATGTTACACTGACTTTACATCTCCTCCTTCAGCCTATGTGTGCTCAGCCTTACGGCTCAGAGTTGGGAAGAGTCACTAGCCCCAAAGCTGAATGGCAAGACCTGGCTCATATTCACATGGTTCAGGGTTACATCCATCTGCAGCACAGTGGCCTCAGATTTCCTCTCCACTCTGTTGGTCTTTGGGGCCTGACACAGGCTGGGTTTTTCCATTTCCAAGTTCCTGATGGTGAATGCTTCACCAAGGTAGCACCTTCTGTTTCATGAACTATAGTGTGTGTATGTCAGACCCCACGGTGTAGCACTCAAAGCATCTGAGGGTACTTCAGGGTTCAAAGCCTGATGAAGTATGGAAAAATGCTGGATGGAAGGGACCACTAGAGATCAGCTAGCCCAGCCATCTACTCAGAGTGGGTCTAACTTCAGAGTTGCATCAGTGCAGAAGGTCTTGCTTGGCCAAATTGTGAATATCACCATGCAAGGAGATTTCACAGGCCTTTGTGAATAGTATGTTCCAGTGCTTCATCAATCTCATAGTGAAAATACTGTTACTGGAGTCCTATCTCAAGTGGAGAGTTCCCCAAATCCATACTGCTCTCTTGGGAACTTTGTCATGAACTGTCATTGGTATACTACCCCGGCACATGGTCATGAAGAGGATTAGTTAAAAGCAGCTGCAAAGCAGAGCCAGGGAGCAAGCTAGCAATTAGGCAGCCTGGACAATTACATGTCTGGTGTTGAAGCTCACTTCCTGGCCCAAAGTATTATAAATATTTGAGTAGCTGCACATACTTTCCTAAAAGAGGCAGAGCCTAGTACTGTTTTTCTACCCATGACCTCTATAAGGTCTGTCAAGGAATCCGTGAGCCTGAGATTTGGGAATGCATGCCTCAGAAGCTTTGTCCCTTTCTGCTGTATGGATCAACTATGCATGGGCAAGAGAGGTTCCTTTAGTAAGCCTGGTCAAGCTGGCAGTAGGGAGCACTCCAGAAAGCCCAGTGGATGTTGCTTTAGGGGGAAGGGCTGATCCTAAAGCCTCCCTGCTGCTGGCAGTGGCACATCCTGTGCTCAGTTCCGATGAGCACAGTCAGGTTGCAGGGACAGCTCTCGAGCTAATGCTGTCCTGCCCGCTGCTGCAACCAGGGACAACACAGGGGGTGCCACTTCTACAGCCATGGGTGAGACAGTGACCAGTGCCAAAGTGCTGGACCTGGTCTGTATGAAGGCAATTTCCCATGCCTCCCCATCAGCTGAAGTGCAGTAATATTCTCCAGTGAGTCAAGTAAACTCCAATGCTCCTCTCTGCACCAGCACCAACACTTCTATTACTTAGCCTGGCAGGTGCAGATAATAAATTGTTTGACAATCCCAGCTGCAGGCATACCATTAAAAGTACAGAGGGCAAAAAAGATTTTTTT
Source organism: Chloebia gouldiae (assembly GCA_003676055.1). Lineage (NCBI taxonomy): Eukaryota > Metazoa > Chordata > Aves > Passeriformes > Passeridae > Chloebia > Chloebia gouldiae. Next base: position 24,088,618 of record QUSF01000007.1, on the reverse strand, counting down.
TTTGTAGAATTAAGCCCAATGTCTAAATAAATCAGAAGAAAGAATAAAAGAGAGGATTAATTCTTTCAGTCAGGGTCTTACATGGATGTTGCTGGTCTTAAAGAAAAAGTTGTCTATGTTTCCTTATTTTTCCTGTAAAGAGGGTAATAGCTGTGAGGCTGTCAGTATATTTTAGGTGTAGCAGGAATTCTGTGACTGTCAATGGGTTGTTTGAGATTGAGAATTGGAGAAATTTTAAATTATACTTCTTCAGAGATATGGCCCAGTGGCCTCATTTTGACCAAAGCATCTGAACTGGCAGGAAAGATGGCTAATTCCAGTGAGTAGACTCTGAGGCTTCCTGCTGGGAATTTCACCACAGGGCTCATCCTCGAGTCACCAAACCTGTAAAACTACAACTTGCAAATCTGTCCTGCCTTGAGGGTTGCTGGTCCATATTTTAGTCCATGTTCCCAGCTGTGTTTTAGGGCTTAATTGTTTAATTATACTATCCACAGTGCCTGAAAAAAAGGTTTCTCACCACAGCTGCTACAATATTTGGAGACTCATTTTCTAGAACATTGGATCTCAGTAAGAAGGCCCTTATGCTTACAGATTAAATTTATAGTTGCTCTGAACCACAAAGTATAGAATCATAGACTATTACAGGTTGGAAGGGACCTTAAAGATCTAGTCCCAAGCCTCTGCCATGGGGAACAGGTCCCACTAGGCCAGATTGCTCAGAACTCCATCCAGCCCAGCCTTGAAAACTGCCTGGGATGGGGCACCCACAACCTCCCTGGGCAACCCACACCAGTGCTTCGCTACCACCACGGTGAATAATTTCTTCCTTGTATCTAACCTAAATTGCCCCTCTTTTAACTGTACACATTACTCCTTGTGCTATCACCACAGTTCCAGACAGAATCCCTCTCCTGCTTCCCTGTGGGCCCCTCTGATACCGGAGGGTTGCCATGAGGATTTCGCAGAACCTTCTCCAGGCTGTACAGCCCCAGCTTCCTCAGCCTGTCTTCGAAAGGGAGATGCTCCAGTCCACCTGTCAACTTCGTGTCTCTCCTCTGGATTTGCTCCAACAGTTCCACGTCCTCCTTACGGTGAGGGCGCCAGAACTGTTACTTAGCTTTTGGTAAAAATTCGTTATCTAAATATAGATCCATATATAGAGAGCATATTATTTAGGTAATAAATATGTTATCACCATGTATATCTGTATATATTACTGAGGTGAGCTGATTGTATTTTTAGGTGAGTAAACCCTAGCACTTGGTTTCTCAGTTTTCCAAGCCAGATTCTCTGGCCGCGGCTGGCGCGCATGCGCAGATGCGGCCGGGTCCCGCCCCGCGCCCGGCCGTTGGTCGGGGGCGGGGCCGGGCGCGCGCCGGGGCTGCGCGCGCCGCGCGGCTGAGCGGGAACTTGCGTAACGCGCGGCGGCCGCGTCGCTCCTGCGCTTCCTCCTTCCCCTCCCTCCCGCACCTCCGCAGCCGCCGGGCCGAGGCCGCCGGGCCGACCGGGAAGCCGCGTTCCGCCGCGACAGAGGCCGGGCGCGGTCCCCGCCGCCGCGGCGGCGGCG
>QUSF01000007.1:24042055-24077048 GCA_003676055.1 Chloebia gouldiae | reverse complement strand
GGAGGCCCTGCCGCGCGTCCCGGGGAGCGCCGCCCCTCGCGCCCGGGGGGGCCCCGCTGCCGCCGGGCCGGGGGGCGGCCGCTCTCTGCGGGCTCCCCGCGCCGAGCCCGGCGCCTCGCTGCTGGGGCTCGGTCTGCTTGGCCCGGCCTCCTCCTTGGCGGTAAGAGGAAAAAGGACCCCTCTCTGGCGGCATGTCTTTTTGGAGATACTCAAAACCCACCTGGACGTGCCTGTGTTCCGTGCCCTAGGTGGCTGAGCCATTGCAGGGTGTTGGACTAGATGATCTCCAGAGGTCTCTTCCATTCCTGACTATTCTGATATTCTGTGAGTTATGGTGTCTTTGGGAGTATTTCTGAGTACGTAATTACTCAGGGTCTCTGTAAATCGAGTGAGGTGGGGGAAGCTGAGGAAGGACCAAGGGGTTTGGTGTACTGGAGGGGCTTTCCCGACCTGGGAGCAGTGGTTTGCTAGAGCTGTGCACCTGTAATTTACAACTGGTAAGCCCTAGTATAGTTTTAAAGAATCCATCAGTTCTCTTAATACAGACTTTTTCAATTTTGTAAGAGTTTAGTTCCTGTATTTTCTGAGTTTCGTTTCTCAGAAAGATTCCCGGGTTTCCTTTTTTCAGAAGAATCTAACCATGGAACACGTGAATCACTTTCAGTTTCCTTTTATGTGTTGTGTCATTAATATTCTTGTCTTCCTAGCAGTATTAGGAGAGGAAGAACTAGGAAAAAATAATCTTTCTGTTGTATTTTAGTAACTGGCCAGAAGGATGAGGACCTCTGCATAACTTGTTACCATTTTTCATTGTATCTGGAAAAGGATCACAGTGAGCAGTCTGATGCAGTTCATGGGAGCTGTAATCCTGAAAGATCCTGTTCTACTGCTCTTGAATTGATTTTTTTTTTAGTTAGAATATTCAGCTCTATGTTCTATAGTGTGAATACATCCGTATTCACCATTATGCAGTAGGGCCTTTATGTGGGTCATCATCATTATTTGTATCTCTTTCCTAACAGCAACAAAGTTGTTCTTTGGCTTAATTGCTTTGGATGCTGGTTAGAGCAGCCAATGGCAAGGGCATTACTCTCAGAATCATAGATGCTCCTTAATTGTTTTGATGTTCCTACTGAGCTCAACAGCAAAATAAATCTTCTCCTGTTGTGCTTAAGACCAGCTGGTGCATATTTACTTGTTTAGTTTTTGTTTTTTTTTTTTGTTTGTTTTTTTTTTAATAAGTAATGCTTACAACTAATTGTGGAAGCATAGTCACTGGTGGAAAACGTTACTGATTTTCCTGTTGTGTTGATTTTAGGAGGGGGGTGCTTATAACGCTGCAGAGCATTTATTTTGAGGTTTCCTTTCATCCATGTTTAAAAGAAGATGCCAAATGCAGCTCTACTCTGACATGCTTCAGTGTTTCCCTTTTATAACAGGCTTCAAAAATACAGTCTGGAAACTTGAGGTATCCTAGGAGGCCTGCTTTAATTTTTAACTGCTTCTTAAAATTTTGCATGAATAACAGTGGTGAGAGAGGGAAGGAAACTTATAATTCAAGTGAATTAAAAATATATACACTTGTTTGGAATCATAGATATAGCTAGCTCCAGTATTTTTTTGTTCAAAAGCAAAATTGTTTTTGAACTGATGTTGAGAACTCAAGCTTTACATTTGGTTTACTTCTACTTTTTTGCTTGAAACTCTGTCAGTACTTTCACTCACTCCTTTCACTTTTCCTCCCCATCATGCTTCTGCCACCTTGGCTACTTTGCTAACTACCTTGTAACAGAAAGATTGTTTCACCTCTTGCTCCCAGGGCGTTTTTGTTAAAATTATTGTAGTCAGAAATCAACTACTGCATAAATGCATTTTTTACCCAAATTGAGAATTACTTAAATGGAAGTTGCTTTTTCCTCAAGTATACTTGAACAGTAGTGTCTACAAATCCAGAGAGATCTGCCATTAGAATACCTTTTTTCCTTGCTACATTGCAAATCAATAAACTAAATATATATAAAGGCTTGTTGTTTTCCTCTCTTGTAATCTCTATCTTCTTAGTAGCCTTTTTATATCAAAAACTTTTATTTGTTTCATTCTTAAAAATACATCTTTCAGAAATGAACTCTTATATATGATGGATGGATTTGAGCTGATAACATTGTCAGATTCAGTCACTTGAGTATTAGGCATTGCTGAACAGAAAGGTCACTCAATAGGGATTTACTTTTGAAGTACCGAATGTCTGAAGTGTGTTTGTTGTTGTTTTTCTCCCTCAGAAATCGATGAAAGGATTCCTCTTTGCTAAGATGTATTTTGAAATTAAAGAATATGAACTTGCTAAAAGGTAACATGCATTGATGGACATTTGGGTTTTTTTGTTCTCTAAAGTGTAAAAGGAAAGCTTTGTTTATAAGAAGTAGACCAGAGATACCAAGATGAATATCATGCTGCTTTAAGCTAGCAGTCAGTGTGGGCATTGAGTGCTATTTAGATCTTTGTAAAACAATAATTTAAAAGAATATTAGCTACATAGTACTGAAAAAACTTACCTGGCTGAAATGGCTGGTTTTTTGCTCATTTTATTAAATAGTTTTTACCATTAATATAATTCCTGCTTTCGTTATTTTAATCAACGGAAATACTGGCTGGTGAGTAAGTAGCATTTGTATAGGTATAAACCATGTTGCTGCTTACTTAAAGGTCCTGACAAAGTGCCTGGAACAAAACATGTCTATACTTCTGTTGTCTGGCCAAAGCATCTAGAACAAAATATGTCTGTGTGTGTTGTATGGCAGATAAAGTTGCCATTAGAGCTTGGGTGGGAGGGGGAATGTTAGTGAAAAATACTGGTCAAGTAACTGACTTTTTTCCCCTTCATAGATATATATCTACATACCTCAATGTACAAGAGAGAGATCCCAAAGCACACAGATTTCTTGGACAAATTTATGAAGCTGAGGATAACATAGAAAAAGCTTTTGGGTGTTACAAGGTAAGTACTACATTTAGATACAACCCCTAATGTTCTTCTTTATTCCTTTATAAATGGATTTCTATAAAACCCTTCTGTGGCAGAACATTCTCAAAGCCATAGATGAAAACATGCTCCTGGGAAGACTGTTTCATACACATTTTACAATGGAAAGCACATGAAGCACTGCAGAGAGGATTCTTCACTTGATACTGTTTGCTTCTGTAGTATATTTTGAAGTTGCATCTTTGTTTTTTCCTCTGGACTTGATCTTTGTGCTACCTGGTGTTAAATTTTCCCCAAGTCATGCATAGCCTCTTGGACTACTGTCATAGAATCCTGTAATGCAAACTGTCATGTAAACTCGAGTTTAGTTGCTATTAGAAAACTGCAGGCTTACTATGTTTTTTTGTTTGGTTGGTTTTGAAGAGGGCAGGTGCAGAAGGGAGGGACAAATCTAATATTGGTTAGGCAAGCATATAAATGTCAAATTTCCAGTTGGATTGGCTTTGTTCTGGTTTCAGAGAGAAAGATGTGATCAGAAGTCTGGCCATTACAACTCTTATCTATGAAGTGCTATCACACTTCTTGAACTGTGTCTTAATTTTTTAAAGTTTTTTACACCTGGATAGATTAGAGGTTGTTATAGTCCTGCTGTCTGTGTATAGCAGTAGCTAGTGATAGATGCAGAGGTAATGGTGTCTGCATTATTTCTATTCTGCTTTTCTGAATTTTAGCAGTTTTATATGGGGCTGTAAACGAATGGTAACATGTAGAAAGGTTTTTTTTATATACTCTGTATTTATAGATTTAATTAATTTGAGTAGATGGGTATGTTTGTGGGGGTGTAACTCTTACCTGTTCTACATGGATCATCAGTTGAAGTTGCCTTTTTTTTTTCTAAATCCTGTGTCTGCATGGCGGAAAAATAGCGTTCTGTGGAGTTGAACCCAACACAGAAAGATCTTGTATTGAAGATTGCAGAGTTACTATGCAATAATGATGTTACTGATGGAAGAGCAAAATACTGGGTTGACAGAGCTGCTAAGCTCTTTCCTGGGAGCCCTGCTATTTACAGGTTGAAGGTAAGTTCAAAATTACCTTTGTTCAAAGGCTTGAACAAACTTTCAGCACCTGTCTGGAGTGCCTTTTGCATGTGACCTCAAGCAAAACTCTATTATTGTAGAATCTTTAACATTAATTAGATGTTATACTCCTTCTAGTCTGACATTTTTGTCCAGTTTTAAAGGAAGCTGCAGCTGCCTGCTTTTATATCCTTTCTAATGTGTCAAGTTTAATCAACTTACAAAATGCTAGGAAATTGTTATTTATCATAGTGAAGAAGCTAAAGACTAGATAGGTGTCACTTATTCTTTCCATTGTGTCACTGGCAGGAAGGTAGCCAATCTGTGAACTTAGACTTTCTTGCTTTACACTGCTGTTTTGTTTTTAAATCTATATTATGAGCATTTTTGTGGAATGTGAGAAATGCCGTAATTCTCAAATACCATGTAAATACTTCGTGCAATGCAATGTCATTTTTGCACAGGTATGTTAATTTTGTGTAGCTTTTTAAATTTGTGTAATTTTGGGCAGCAGCCACATTGAAGTCTCAGTGTGTCTGGGTTTCTTTAAAGCAAAGTAGTCTATGGCATGGTCTGCTGTCACTGAACCAAATGTTTTGAGAAGCATGTCTCTCTCTTGGTAAGAGGCAATTTCTTCTGAGGACTTTGCTGTGATAGTCATATACATTTTTAAGTATTTGAGTATTTAATCAAACTTTATATAGTACCTGAAAGCTATTAAGAGTACCCTAGCTAGAGCAATGTAGTCTCTGTAGTGGAGGAAAGAACAATACCTTGTACTGTAGTTGCTCAAAAGACTGATGTGGGAAGTGAAATATTAACATGTTCCCTTCATGCTTCAACAGGAGCAGTTACTGGATTGTAAAGGCGAAGATGGGTGGAATCAACTTTTTGACTTGATTCAAGCAGAACTTTATGCAAGACCAGATGATATCTACATAAACATCAGACTAGTTGCACTCTATCGTTCAAATAACAGATTAAAGGATGCTGTGCTCCACTGTCAGGAGGCAGAGAAGAGAATACCTTGGCAATCAAGCTTGGAATGGTGTTCCTGTGTTGTAGAGACATTTGAGGTGTTTAATCATATTTTGATCCTGTGGTAGTCTTCCATATCTTTTTACCTGGTCTATTTCTCTTAGTGTCCTTATTCTGACAGCTATTTCTCAAGGGATTTAACTCCTTCAAATGCAAGTCTACTGAAACCAGGAACTACAAAATCCTTCTTGTGTTTTTGGTTTTTTTTAATTGGAATTTTCTCCCTAAAATTAAACTTTATAGAGCTATTGAGTTTCTAACTTCAAAAGCTGAGTTAGACACAGCAGTTCCATTAGAGATAAAATTGCTCAAACAAGTAGTTCCCTGGAATTTTGCTGCTGAAGAATATGTTAAGGTCTCTCCTGTGAAACTGGATTATGCAATAAATGCTTCTAGTGTGTTTTGGAGAAGTACTGCCCTTGTCTTCATGGAAGGATGACTGTTCCTTATCCTGTGATGAACTTTCTTCTTTAGGAATATCTGGAATCTTTACAAGACTTGGAGTATGATAAAAATAACTGGAGAACTATCAAGAAAGATCATCTGCTGGCCTATTCCAGCTTTGTCAAACTGAGACTTTCTTCTAGAGATGTTCAGGAGTGCAGAGAGGCACTTGAAAGGTACTGTTTAAACTTTTCTGTAGTAAGAAAAAGCCCTCTAGCAATTGTTTGGGGTCACATAACATCTGCCAAGCTTCTGTTTCACAGCTTGTCTTGTTTTTGGATGGGAGAGGATATTCTCTGTACTGACCACCAAGAGTGGTTCTTACTGGGTGTGAACTCCAAGCTATTTTTTGACAGATATTTAAATGGTCAGCACACAGCCATGGAGAAGACTCATTTATATCCTTGTACATTCTTTTCCTTTGATTAAAAAAGTTGTTCTGTACTTCAGCAATTGACTAATCCAGATTTCCCAGACAATTGGAAAAAAACACTGACACAAAGAACTCCAATCCAAACAAAGCAACAAAAGTCTAACTGAAAAGCCAAAACTACCTCTTGTGTATCAACTTTGTCCTAGTCATTCTATTCTTAAATAACACAGCACACTGGAGTAATTAGGAACTTTGTGTATATAGTATAATGGGGAGGCAGGAAATCACCTGAAGCAAGAATAGCCTCCTTCAGAGAAAACTGGTAGTGTTACAGCTGTCTTAAAGGTTTACCATCTGTGGTGCACCTAGAGTAGTACAAAACAGTGTTTGTAGTCAATAATTTGATTTATATCTATTTCTTTCTTGCCATTAGCTTTCCTTTGTTACTGGTTTTTACTAACTTATTGTTGTTCCTCAGTAGTATAATGACTGTTATTTTGCATTCTGTAAAAATATTCTCGCATCTGTTAATCTTGCATGAGTATTTGAAGCAGTACAGAATGGATGAGCAATATTTAATTCCCCAGTATATTTTATTTTTCTCCTCTAGCATTGACTATGTTGGGTTTTCTGCTTCTGATTTATTAGAGTATTTTGAGATGTTCACATCTGAAGCACTTCGAGATCATGTCAATGCTAACAGCCATTATAGTTTTGTCCAGTAATTGAAAAATTGTTTTCACTGTTTTCTGGAAGCCCTCTCCTGAGTGGGAATGTATAGTAATTTACAGGTACTAGAATTTCTGCAGTACCTTCTTTTTTTGAAGAGCCAGTTAAACAGTATTTTGAATCTTTCTGATCTGAAAAGAAAGAGCAGAATCAATAATACCTCCTGTATGTCTCTAAATCTGCAGTAGTGAACAAGTTTATCCACGTGGTTCAGGACAATAGCTTTAAAAGTAGCTGTGCAAAAATGTGATGAAAAGGACTAAGTATCTAGGTAATATTTACTTAAATAAACTTGGTATCTTTGGGAATATGAGGTGATTATACTTTCTAGTAACTAGACGCAATAGAAACAGTACTTACCATTGACTCATGAAGTTACTTAATTGACAGTTAAATAGCATGAACCAAATTCAGCTGCTATAGCTTTTACCAGGACTCTGTTTAGAATTAGTCTTCTCTGCATTTTAGTTTTGATCGTGTGCTTCAGTCGGTAAAACCATATGTGAGTGTAGCTGACGAGTTGTCTCGTACCTATGTGGAAATGAAAGGACAGCTGTACATGCATGCTGGAGCTTTGCTGCTGAAAATGGCCCAAGACAATGAGACACAGTGGAGAGCTATGTGTGAACTAGCAACGTTGTGTTATCTCCTGAGTTTTCAGGTAAATGGGTTTTCAGTCTAAGCCTTCAGTTGATGCTTTTCTTGAAATGTTCTAGCTGTGCATGTGTTGAATTCCTGTATTCCTGAGATGAACTAGTGTTTATGTATCTAAAGGAGAACTCTGTCCTCACTCACCAAACTCCTGTCTCACAATTGTTTAAAAGTTTCAAATGACACAAATAGTGTAAACTTTTACCTTCAATTGTTCCCTTTGCCAGAGTTCTTAAGTATTAGTGCATTTATTTCTGGCAGTATATTTCCTTTTTTATAGTACAAGTACACATGTTGAGTGTTACTCCTATAGGGAGGGAAGGAGAGGAATTGAATAGTTCCCATATACTTGTTGGATAGACAACAGAATTAAAAAAAAAATTAAAGTTCTTTGCCTTATGAATTCTTTGCCTTGGCTGTCCTTTTTATACCACTGCTTGCGTTGCAGGTATTACTTGCTCTTGTGTACACTTAATGTTATTTCAATAGCTATACTTGCACATCTGTGTACTTTAGGTGGGTTCTCTGCTCTCTTTGCCCATCCCATGCAGAACTACAACCCAATATATGTACCTTCAGAATGAGTAATGCCTGTTTTCTTATAGCTTTCTAATGCTAAAAATAAGCTTATTTCCTAATTTCTAAGGCTCATTTAGATGTCCTGCTCTTACTGTGAAAAACCTGTAACAATTTTCTCCTTACTTCACCAGGTTCCTAAACCAAAGTCAAAACTCATAAAGGGGGATCAAACTGGACAAGATATGCTAGAAATGTTGGCCTGTGATCGAAAAAGCCAGTCTGGTAATAAAAAACATACCTGCATAGTTCCATTTTAGTGCTGCAGATTTACTCTAAAGTCTAAGATTTGTTAAAGAACACATTTGTGTATCTTGTAATGTTATCACTCCAATATATAGTAAAGCCTTATAGATTCTTACTACATATGTAAAACAAAACAGTAGTTTGGTTCTGATACCTAAAGTTATTTTTCTCCTCTTAAGCTCCTGCTAGAATGTGTTCTCCTTGTTTCAGTAGTGGTTGGGTTTTTTCCTCCTTTTTGACTTTCTAGCATGCTAAGGTAGAATTTAGCTTTTATTGTCTATAAACCTAGTGGAAATGGCTTCTGCCTGCTATTTTTCAAGTATTGTTAGCCCCAACAGGGAAAGAAAGTTTGTTTCCCTGATCTTTTTATCCTTTCACTTGTTCATCAGCAGCTTTATTCTTTCTCCTGCCAAGTACCACAGTGTTTCAGTCTACAAAATTCTTAGAGGGCCTAGATGAAAACAGATGAAGCTGCCAGAGATCAGGTTCATTTACTTCAGAATGGATTTCATTAATATGGACTTCTGCCTGTATTACAGCTGAAAGGTCACTTGCAGTGCCCTTAGAATAGTCATAGTAGGAGGGCTTTATTTTCCTAAAGAAGTGCATTTACAAATTCTTTGGGGTTGTTGTCACTAAAAGCTTGGCAAGCCTATGTGCTGAAACACTGACTTAATTACAGGGAGAACATACCTGAACAGTCTGTAGGTTTCATAAGGGGAAATCCTGATTCCCATCCAGCCTTCAGTAGCAAAGAACAGTCCAGCACAGCAAATACTGCTTTCCTCGTGTTCATTGTTTTATTTATGTGAAGTGATATTTTTGTTTTCTAGGTCATATGCTGCTGAACTTAAGTCGTGGCAAGCAAGACTTCTTTAAAGAGATTGTGGAATCATTTGCAAACAAGAGTGGCTCATTTGCATTGTTTGATAGCCTGTTTGAGAGTGGAACTTCTAGAGAGAGGTCTTTTATTGGCACAGATGATATTGGAAATGTCAGTACACAAACACCAGTGCAAATAGAACTTCACAAATACGATATTGGTAAGAAGTGTTACTTTCTGAAACTCAACACCACTTTGTTTACCAGAACCTCTTCTGCAAATACTTGTGCAGGAGGTACTGGTACACAAATACTTGTACTGCTACAAAAGACAAATACCTGGAATAGCTGTCCAAAGTTGTTTTAATGTCATAGGAAAAACTTATACTTTATTGCAGTGTAAAGAAGTGCTTCTTCAGTAATTCCTTAAGGATTTTTGGAGAAGTAAATAGGTTTGCTAAAATTAGGTGTCTATTGGGCTGAATAAGGTGAGAATGGAGATGTTAAGCAATTGATGGCTTTAAGCATTTAGATGAACTTGGTATGTTTATCTATACTGCAGTTGGAAACCCTTTGTAAGTGAAACCTGGAATCTTGATGCTCATTGATCTTACAGTATCTTTGGCCCCTCTGACAGTGCAATGTGAAACCCAGCTTTGATCAGATAGTAGTATGAGGGCTTGCAGGAAACTTGACATTGGCATCCAACCTTGTTTTTTGCATAGGTGCCATTCGATTGCACAATGGCAGTCTCCAGCACCTCGTGTGGCTTGGCTTGCAGTGGAACTCCATGTCAGTCTTACCCCCCATGCGCAAATGGTTAAAACAGCTTTTTCACTTGCCTCAAGAAACATCAAGACTTGAGACAGATGCTCCTGAATCTATTTGCCTGTTAGACCTTGAAGTAAGTGAACTTGCAAGTTTTTTTAAGGTACACTACAGGTTAAGTTTTTTGATAATTATTAACTTTAATTTGTTTTTTAAAAACAGGTATTTCTACTTGGGGTGATATTCACTAGCAACTTACAACTGCAAGAGAAGTTTAATTCTCACTACAGTGCACATCAGCCTCAATTCTTACCACTGCCAATATGCAAACAACTCTATACTGAAAAGCAAAGATCCTGGTGGGATGCTGTTCGTACTCTCCTTCAGAGAAAATCAGTGTAAGGCTTTTTCAGTTTGGAAATGTTTAATCAAGCGTTTAGGGAGTGTCTGCTACAACAGTTTGGATTATCCCCATAGATTCTTGTAAAATTAATTTTTTGGACATATTTTTTACATTGACTCTTTTTTGTAGCAGGGACTTGATATGCTTGAAAGATTTCTGTAAAGGGAATTTTCATTTCTAACAGTGCATTTCTTACCTAGAGGCAAAATAGGACTAAAGCTGTAGGCTATATTCATCAAGTGAATGGTATGTGAACAGATGAAAAACACAAAATACTAATCAAGGAATGTTTCTTCTGCTATTCAGACCAGGAACAGCAGCAAAGCTGAGGCTTATTGTACAGCATGGCATAAGTACTCTGCGAACACTGGACAAGCATGGCCTTCAACCTGCCTTAATCATATACTGGGCAAAAAGCTTGCAGAAAACAGTAAGCTGAGATTATTTTTAAATACATGGAAGTAAAACTGTTTTTCTTATTTTATCAATTATGAACAGACTGAGGGTATGGGGGATGATGGGGATGAATATGTATTATTAAGAACAGCTGATTATTTTATCAGGCAAATGTATTGTTCTAGTCACTCTATGAAGTACTCATGTCTTAAACTGTAGTGTTGTTTTCTACATGTATGTTACTTAACATAGCTGCTCTGCTTAATGTCAGAGAAGGACTTTGGAACTCTTAAAGAAAATAGGAGAAGGATATGTAGGAATAGCATTTTTACTTGCATTTGTCAAAGTAATATGTGCATCTATTCTCTTTTCTTCGCCAGGGAATTAACCTTAACTCCTTCTATGACCAGAAGGAATATATTGGACGAAGTGTCTACTACTGGAAGAAAGTTCTGCCTATGCTGGAAATTATCAAAAAGAGGAGGAGTATTTCTGAACCTACTGATCCTCTCTTCAAACACTTCCATAGTGTAGACATTCAGGTACAGATCAATTGAGCCAAGGCTGAAGAGAAGGGTCTTGGTCAGAAATGTACATAGTTGTGGGGTTTTTGTCATGCTTTGTACTATTCCATGTTTTTACTACTGTGAAACTCTTAAAGGTGAGATTTGGTAGTAGTATTTTATAAAGGGGGAAAACTCTCTCCTTGTAACTTTGGTCTTACCTTTGAAATTATGTTTATGATTTGAAGGCACTGAATACCCTCAGTACCAAATTTATTAAAAAAGAATTCTCCCCATGTTACAGGGAAAAGGGTTATGTCGTTACATTAAGTACAAGTTTTCCTTCACTTTATTTGTAGGTCCTTCAGGTTGCAGCGTATGAAGAAGAGGCACAGATAGCATTTGCTATGTTGGATGCAGTTGACGGCAAAACTGATGATGCTTTAATAGCATTCGAAGCTATTGAGAATGTATTGTCATACTGGAATCTTGCCATGGTAAGTTTGTAAGATACATTACCCAGAAATGCTTCTCTTTATTCAGTTTCCTTCTGACTGATACTATTCACTCTACATCCTGTTCTTCAGATTTTCCAAAGAAAAGCAGAAGAGATTGAAAATGATGTCATGTTGCCGGAAGAACATGAGGAGCATAAAACTTATCTTCTTAAAGCCAAATATTATCTAATGAAAATTATTGCGGAAAGCTCCTCAGATATGTCAGTTACTGAGAAAGTAAGTAACTCTTGCTTTAAAAACTTCTTCCAAGTAATGCAGTAGCTTAGGTTACTGTTCGAATAACTAAATCCTTTGCATTCAAGGTAATTTTTTTTAGTTCAGGCTTTCAGGCAAGCTAAATTCTGGGTTACTTCTGTAACCTACCAGATCATGTGGTATCTTGACTACCCTGTGGATGACAGCTTTAATGTAAACAAATAGCTTTTGGCACTGTCTTTTAGTTTGATAGTTTGAAAAAATAAAATAGTTTGTGAGTTGTTTTCTTATGTGAATCCGAACAAGCTAAGAGCTTCGTTGAAAAAAAACCCAGTATTTATGTAATGAAAGACTTGTGAATTGCTCAATAGCCAGAATTCTAAATGTAGTTTATCTTATTCTGAGGGAGAATTGCAATCATGACTTATGTTTGAAAAAACTTTCTAGTTGCCAGTGTCTCTTGAAACTGTAAGAGAAGTGTTAGATACAGTGATCCAGGAACTTGGTGAGAATGGTGAAGAGGGAAGTCTTGCCTTCAGAAATGGTCTGTCACGAACTGTAGATTCAGCAATGAAACATTCCACTCCATCACCAACCAAGTTCTCTTTTTCGCCAACTAAGACCTACAAGGTATGTTAGCTAGTTATTATTTCAGAGAACTGTTATCTTGTAAGAAACATTCAAATGAATAAATTAATTTTCTTTTCCTAGTTCTCTCAGAAAACTCCCCCTCAGTGGGCAGAAGACCATAAATCCATACTTCAAATGATTTGTCAGCAAGTGGAAGCTTTAAAGGTAAAAGTTCTGTCACCATATTCAGTAATGAACTGTTGGCCTTTTAGTTACAGTAAAGATCTAGTGATAAGAGCATAGGCTAACTTACAGTTCCTAGAATTACTTTCTGTATATAGCTGCCTAAAATGAGTACCAGAGTAAATCCTTTTGCTTAATAGCTCTTCTTTGGGACTTGGACAGGAGTGCTAAGGCAACCCATCTAAGGGACTCTGTACATGGAAAGAATTTTGCTTTTATCAGCTTTGTTCTTACCCACTTGGTTCTGGGTTTTTTACTGGCTTGTTCTGGCTTTAGAATACTGTGGAAGTACTTTGTACTCCATGGCCATGTCTTGCATGATCTGGCAGGTATTTCTTTGCTTGGTTTGCTTTTAATTACCCCCATACCCTGAATTGAACATGCTTTTGAACAGCAAAAGGGTGGAGATGATGCCTTATATTTTCTGCAACAAATACCTGCACAATAGATACACACTTGTTTGGCACCCTGTCTCAACAGAATGAAATGCAAGAAATGAAACTTAATAATTCCAACACAAATGCATCTCCTCGGTGGCCTGCTGAAAGCTATGGAACTGATGCAATACCAGACAATTATCAGAGAGCACAAAATCTTCATGAAGCCCCCTTAACAGGCAAGTTGCCGTAGAATTTTTATCTAAATGCTTAGCTAAATCAAATAAGACTTTTGAAAATAATGCTGAAATGTTTTCGTGATTCACAGTTAAAAACTGATTGCTGGGAAGAGTATGTAAAAAACAACAACAAGAAAATATAAGTGTTAACTGTTTTTCTGGTGTTCCTTTTTAGTTGCTACCACTGGCCCATCTGTGTTCTACAGCCAGTCACCTGCCTATAACTCTCAGTATCTTCTGGGAACTGCTGCAACTAATGTAACACCTGCAAAGGTGAGAATAAATTTATTTCTTTAAATTGCTCCCAGTGATCTCCCAAAAACAACTGATTGGTTTTGATTCTGTACATAGCTGGATGCAATTGCAGTTCCTTATGTAGAATTTGGTCAATTTAAACTGCTAGGGTTAAAATTATAATTTGTCTCCCTGCTTAACTTCTGGAATATGCAGTTTGGGTGGAAAAACTAGAAAACTGTATTTTATGCGTGTGTACATTTCTCCTATAGCTATGTATGATAGCACTTAAGTATTCCCCCGCTTAAATGTGTGGCAAAAGAAAATGGGGTTTTCAAAGATTTCTTTCATGAAAAACCCACTCATATTGTGTGCCCCTTTTTCAATGTTTATTCTTGAATGCCCATCAAGTTTTAAACTAAGGTAAAACTGGTTTAGGTTTAAACTTGAAAGCATGCCTTTCTTTTAAGAGTATGTATTACGTGGGCTTCAGCACAGTAAGATTTTTTTGTCCTCTCTGTTACTGTAATAAGCAGAGCACTTGTTTTCTGCTTTTTCTTTAGCCTCCTGTCTATGGCATGAACCGACTTACACCTCAGCCACATATATATTCCTATCAGCCACCACCCATGCATACTCCACCTTTGCAAAACACTTCTGGTTGTATGTTTTCCCAAGAAATGTATGGCCCACCTCTGCGTTTTGATTCTCCTGGTACTACACTAATTTCTCCTCGTACAGCTGATGACTATTACAACTACAGCGTTCCACAGGCAAGCACCAATCCAACACTGCCTAAACCAGGGTATTTCACAAACCGTTCAGTCACACCACCCACTTTGAAGCCTGCAGAACCAAAAGCAATGCCTAAATTTGGACAGCCGGGAACAGTAGAAGGATCAAAACCACCTCTGCCAACACCAGCACAGCCAAGTCAGCCGACAACTTTTAAGTTTAAACCTAACTTCAAGTCTAATGATGGGGACTTCACTTTTTCTTCTCCCCCTCAAGTTGCACCACAGCCCCTTAATGCACCTTTTAATAATAGAGAAAGCCTCTTGGATCTTCTAACATCTGATAAACCTTTAGAGGATGATAGATACGTTGAACAAAAGCCAGTTAGCGATCCCACAAACAGTTCAAGAAATGTATTCAGTTTTAGTAATAAACATATTCCAGGCCTCTCTCTTCGAGAAAACACAGGACAAAATGCACACAAAAACCTGGGTGTTGAGAAGAGTGATGCATTTGGTGTTCAAGAACCAAGTAAGCCTGTTTTTATGGCTTCAAATTCAGATTTGGCCAATAGAAGTCATGAAACAGAGGGAGGAAGCACCCATGGTGGAGATGAGGATGATGATGGTCCTCATTTTGATCCTGTGGTGCCACTTCCTGATAAGATTGAAGTAAAGACAGGTGAGGAAGACGAAGAAGAATTCTTCTGCAACAGAGGCAAGCTCTTTCGCTTTGATGCAGACTCTAAAGAATGGAAAGAAAGGGGTATTGGAAATGTAAAAATACTGAAACATAAAGTATCTGGCAAATTTCGTCTCTTAATGAGACGAGACCAAGTGCTGAAAATATGTGCAAATCACTACATAAATACTGATATGAAATTAACTCCAAATGCTGTCTCAGATAAGTCATTCGTGTGGCATGCTTTAGACTATGCAGATGAATTGCCAAAGCCAGAACAGCTTGCAATTAGATTTAAAACACCTGAAGAAGCAATGCTCTTCAAAAAAAAGTTTGAGGAGGCACAAAGTATTTTAAAATCCTTGGGATCAAATGCTGATACGTCTGTGGCTCAGAGCAGTGGGACTGCAAAAGAAACAGCAAATCAGGACATCAAGGAGCCCAACAGAACCACTTCAGGGACCATGAACTTGGGCTTTCAGTTTCTGAAAGATGGTACAAGCAGTGAACATGACAGCAAAGGCACCCTTACAGCTACATCCACTGCATCTAGCACTACCATTTCATTTGGGAAGGATGCTCAGCAAGCCTGTTCTTCTGGTGGGTTTGGGCAGCATCTCTTGAAGAAGGATCAATGGAAGTGTAAAGTATGTTTAATTCCAAATGAAGCAACTGTAAAGAATTGTGTATCATGTCAAAGTCCAAATCCAAGTATGTGGGAAACACATGGCACCCCATTAACTGGCTCTGCAAGTTTGAAAGCAAGTGGTAACACAGTGCAGGACAAGTTTGGATCTGCTTTTGCTAAAAAGGAAGGTCAGTGGGACTGCTCTGTATGCCTAACTCGAAATGAAGTAAAAGATGTGAACTGCTGTTCTTGTCAGAGTCCAAAACCTCAAAATCAACCAAATACATCCACACCTTCTGTTCAGGCATCTGTTGCACAGGGGCTTGGTTCCACTGCCGATACAAGTAAGCCGCAGAAAAATGGGTTTGAAGGGCTTTTTACTAAGAAGGAAGGTCAGTGGGATTGTACTACTTGTCTTGTGAGGAATGAAGGTTCTTCCCTAGTCTGCATAGCCTGCAAAATGCCTAATCCATCTGGTAAACCAGCTGGTGATACTTTGCCAACTCCTGCTTTTGGCTTGAAAAGTAAATTGCCTGACCTTGATGGGGGACAGTTGCGAACAGGCTTTAAGTTTGGTCTTGAGCAAGGCAAGACACCACCATTTACGTTTCAGGTTTCTTCTGATACTGAAGCTAAGCCTGCAAAGGAAGTATTTAGCTTTTCAATGCAAATGCCTGCAGATGGATTTAAATTTGGAATACAGGAATCTAGTAAAAATACCCCTAAGAAAGATGAGCCATCCAAAGAGCATACGACTGGTTTCTTAAAAAGCACTGATGAAAAAGACAAAAAGGAACTGCCTTCAGACAGTGGAACTGGATTCCAATTTCAAGAAACAGCAGACAAGGAGAAAATTGACTTTGTTTTTGGGCAAAATAGCAACACTTCTACTTTTGCTGAGCATGCAAAAAATGCTCCTAGGGAAGGCTTTCAATTTGGCAAAAAGGACCCTAACTTCAAAGGCTTTTCAGGTGCAGGTGAAAAGCTGTTTTCTTCACAGAATTTTAAAACAGATCAGAAAGCAAACACATCTGACCTTAGTGAGAAGGATGATGATGTGTATAAGACAGAGGACAGTGATGATATTCATTTTGAACCTATAGTTCAGATGCCTGAAAAAGTAGAACCGTTTACAGGAGAGGAAGATGAGAAAGTGTTATACTCCCAGAGAGTAAAGCTGTTCAGGTTTGATCCAGAAACAAGCCAGTGGAAAGAGCGTGGGGTGGGCAATCTGAAGATTCTTAAAAATGAAGTTAATGGCAAAGTAAGAATATTGATGCGGCGTGAGCAGGTACTGAAGGTTTGTGCGAATCACTGGATAACGACAACAATGAACTTGAAACAGCTGTCTGGTTCAGACAAAGCATGGATGTGGATGGCCAATGACTTTTCTGATGGTGACGCAAAGCTGGAGCAGCTGGCAGCAAAATTCAAGACACCAGAGCAGGCTGAAGAGTTCAAACAGAAGTTTGAAGAATGTCAGAGGCTACTACTTGATATACCATTGCAGACACCCCATAAACTTGTTGATACAGGTAGGACAGCGCAGCTTATACAGAGAGCAGAAGAAATGAAGTGTGGCTTAAAAGATCTCAAAACTTTTCTGACAGATGACAAAACTAAACTGTCAGAAGAGGAAAGTGTAAACCCTGTTTGTACCAGCAGTACTTCGGATTTGGTTATAAAGCCACATGCTGAAAGTACAGGCCCTACTCTGGAGTGGGATAACTATGACTTGCGTGAAGAAGCATTAGATGATAGTGTAAGTAGTTCTGTATATGCATCACCTCTTGCAAGTAGCCCTGTAAGGAAAAATCTGTTTAGATTTGGAGAGTCTACCACTGGTTTTAGTTTCAGCTTTAAATCTGCTTTGAGCCCATCCAAATCTCCTGCCAAACAGAATCAGAGTAGAACATCAGTAGGTACAGATGAAGATTCTGATGTTACTCAAGAAGAGGAAAGAGATGGACAGTACTTTGAACCTGTGGTACCTCTGCCTGATCTTGTGGAAGTGACCAGTGGTGAGGAAAATGAGCAAGTTGTCTTCAGTCATAGAGCCAAACTCTACAGATATGACAAAGATGCAAATCAGTGGAAAGAGAGAGGGATTGGGGATATCAAGATATTGCAGAACTATGACAACAAACAAGTTCGTATAGTAATGAGAAGGGACCAGGTACTAAAACTCTGTGCCAATCACAGGATAACACCAGACATGAATATGCAACAAATGAAAGGATCTGATAGAGCCTGGGTATGGACTGCATGTGACTTTGCAGATGGGGAAAGAAAAGTAGAACTTCTGGCTGTGCGATTCAAACTGCAAGATGTTGCAGACTCATTTAAGCAAATTTTTGATGAAGCAAAGCATGCCCAAGAGAGAGAGACACTGATAACACCTCTTTCTTCTCGTGCCAATACACCAAAGGAATCTCCGTGTGGCAAAAATGCTGTAGCTGTGCTAGAAGAAACAACCAGAGAACGAACTGATATTAGCCATGGTGAGGATACTTCTGACACAACTATAGAGGCTGCAGAGGTGTCAAATACTTCTGAAACACCAACAAAAACAGTGGTTTCTCCTCCAAAGTTTGTATTTGGATCTGAATCAGTCAAGAGCATTTTCAGTAATGAAAAGTCAAAGACATTCACATTTGGAAATACTTCAGCCACTGGTTCTCTCTTTGGCTTCAGTTTTAATCCCCCAAGAAAGAATGAAGGCCATACTCCAGCATCTCAGAACACAGCACAGAAAGAGATGGAAGTCTCTGAACCACCAAAAATACCAAATGCTACTCAGAAGCCTGTAGACAGCAAGGTAGACAACTTTCCAGCTTCAACACAAGATGGACCGTCTAACTTCTCATTTAGAATTCTGGAAAAAGGTGAGTATGAGTTTTACTAGTAATTTACTCAAGTATGCAACTTACTAAGTAGTCAGCTCTCTGCTATTCATTATTTTTTATTCTCTTAAGAATAGGTAGTTTCTTTCAGTTTTGATGCAGGTGTCTGCATATTCTCCAGATGATCAACTAAAGAAGGGACTTTTAAGTCATAATTATTTTCAAATAAAAATGAAAATGTATGATGCAGAATTTGCATGCCGAGAACTGAATTTTCAGGTAGAGAACTTAAACTCTGAAGTGCTGCATCTGGATCTTGGGTATAAATGCTCAAAGAATTTGTGGATTTGCTTTTGGGGCTTAAATAGGTAGTTGATGTTGTATGTACCTGGGCCTTTGCTCTGAGTGGCCAAGTGTGTGAACAGCAGATGTATGCTACAGCTAAAATTTGCATTATCCTCATAATTAAGTAGATGGGTATTGTGGAACTCATCTATACCTTTCTTTCAAGTGTTAGATACTGACCTCTGCAATTTTGGTTGTGTAGCTTAACATCATGTGTCAGCCTACTTCCTTAGCCTGAAAAAGATATTGTGATGGCATACTCAGTTGTATTGTTTATGTTATAGTTTGAAAAAGATGCACAGGCAGAAGCTGTGGCTGTGACAGGAGCACTGTAATGTGCTGAAGTGTCTTAGTGAGAAGGATGGGATGTCTCAGAATTACAAAGATGTCCTGTCCCTTTATTACCTTAAGTGACATGCAGAAGATAATAGCTGTAGTTCATTCACATGGGTTGGATAAGCTTCTGTAGAATTAACAGATGAAATTTCCTGCTGTGAAATATGACTATGCAGAACATAGGTAAGTCTGTTCTATCCTTTTAAAATTCCAGGTAAACACTTATATACCAACAATTTATTTTTTTAGGATTTAATTTTAGCCTCTTTAAATCTAACCCCATGGCCTTTTGGACAAGCACATCCTCCATGCAACCTGATAGTAAAGGTATTTACATACTGCACTGAATGTGTGATAAAAGCACTCTAGCAGGCATGGACAATAACCCAGCTGGGTCAAAGCAGCTGGCTCAGTAATCCTTATAATTAACATGCATGCTGAAGGAGAGTACTTGAAATTGTGTGTCTGACTACTATATTTGTCCTGTTAAAGAATGTCTCTAGCCCTTAGTATGTTTACATGAGCAAGCACAATGGATGGCCCTGTTCAAGCTTTTGGCTTTTGTTTGCCTTATTTTTTGGGGATATGTGCCCTGCACTTCTTCCATCCCAGTTTTACTATGCGTGCACACTGGATCTCTTAAATTCCATTTTTCTAGAGAAATTACATTTTTATCTTCAGAGAGTGTCTTGTGATGCCTGATGTGGTTTACTCTATGTCAATGAAATAGTCTGAAGATCTTGAGACAGCTTATCCAGTAAAGAGCTTGAATTGTGGAAATGTTCCCTTCAGTTCCCCGATTGTCTGTGTTTTTAAAAAGAAAGTGCACAGAAGTGAGAGCCATCTTCATGTATAATCTGAAGTCCACCTTTGCTGGCTAGAAAACTTCTGCCACCTTGTAACCAATTTGTTTGCTTTCAGACCCTGTAAACAAAACTGTTACAGCTTATAATTTGATTATGTTACTACCAGTGCTGCTTGCAAGTATGCTTGATGTAAGCATGCTCAACTTACACGGTTTTAAAAGTATTTTAATTTTAAATAACAAACTTTTAGTCTGCATAAGACAGTCTTCAAGTATTAGTGTCTTACATTGTTTCAAAGTGTCAAAATGTCATTTGATAAGCTGTTCTTACTTGAACACTGAATTCCTATTCTGTATACAAAACCAAAAGTCGCTTCCTCTGTGTCTTCAAGCATCCCTGTGGATGGAGTTTATGAACAATTCAGTTCTATTTTCATAATACAGTGTCCATAATGTGGATTGATTAATCATTCTGTGCCAATGCACACATGCAAGAACTTTTTCTACCTCAAATTGATTGTGGTTTTGTATTGGAGGCGTGTGGCAGGGGGGATGTATTTAAAGAAACAAACAAAATAAGCTTTTTGGTACTTAAGACTGTTCTTCACTTCAATTTTCCTGATAATAGGTTATGATTATCTTTTTAGTGAGTTGTTTACAGTTTATAATTGTCTTCAGTGTAACTTTTTGATCTTCGAACTCTGACTTAATAGTAAAGGATTTTGATAAGTCCTTCCTAAATTAGGTTTTCAAACCTATGCAATATAAATATGATATGAATTTTTCTTAGGGGGAACTTCTTTTGGGAAGTGGATTTTGAGTTGTGCTAGAACAACATCAAAAGAAATTTAACCTTAGTAGTTCTGAACCTCCACACATTTATGTTTTTCTCAGGTCAAGTCATAAACTTCTTGTAAGTTCTTATTCTAGTTTTGGCTGGGATAAAGTTAAGTTTTTCTCAGTAGCTGGCACAGTGCTGGGTTTTGGATTCAGTGATATGCTGATTACATGCTGATGTGGTGGTTGCTGCTAAGCAGTGCTTACCCTAAGGCAAGGGTTTGTTTTTTGTTTTTTTGTCTCATGGTGTGCCATTGAGGAGGTACACAAATAAAAGCTGGGAGGGAGCTTTGTTCGAAGTGGCCAAAAGGATTCCACACCATAGAACATCCTGCAGTTTATAAACTGGTGGAGTTATCTGCAAGAGGGGGCAGTAGGAGTGTGGGAATGGAGTCTGGCATTGGTCAGCAGGTGGTGAGCAGCTGTACTGTGCCTCATTTTTCTTTGAGTTTTACTTTTTCATTTTAATATTATTATTTATTTTATTTTTTGTCACTTCTGTTTCAGTTTCGAAACTGTTCTTATCTCTGCCTACAAATTTTACATGTGATTCTCTTCCCCATTCTACCAGGTTACAGGATGTGAGCCAGCAGCTCTGTGGCACTTAATTGCCAGCTGGACTTAAACCACACCAGTGCTTTACAAGTTTGAGTCATGTCAGTTGCAGGCTGCTGTACCTGTTACATGCTTTGGGGTTTAAACTGGTGCTTTCCTTTTATATTCAGAAGATATTCATTGATCAATACATGAGGGGAAATATCAGTATTGTGACTAGCTAGAGGGATTTAATGTCAATTCAAACAAAAGTGAAAATAGAGTACAGCATTGAAAAGAACATTGTGCATGATACTGTCCTGAATTTTGTTTCTTCCATATTCTACTCGGTGAAAAAATAAGTTAATAAGTTCTATTATCCTAAAACCAGGTCTTTTCAGAATATATTGTATGTATGTGTGGCTCTTTGTTTCTTGGCTGTTTCATGGCTGTAAAGATTTATTTAAGGTGTTTGCAACAGTAATCTTTGTTGTTGAAGTCTTTTATCATTTTTAGTAGATGTTTGGAGTAGTAGAATATTGTCCCAGTGTTTGATAGATCAGTTTCACTGAGAACTTTACTTATTGACTAATCTGAAGTGACCTCAGATGTATTTCTCTTATTCAGCTATTTTGCCCAAAGGGTACTGAAAGAGGCTCCATGATAAATAACTCTTTTTAAATGCTGTCAAACCTGATGAGCAATGAGTGTGGTAAAACACTGGAACAGTGTATTTGTTGCCACAGCTTCTAGCTAGATTTCTAATGCTCAAATTAAGGAAAGCACATATTTTAACCATCTACCTGACTTGAAAGAAGTGTTTTATTATATTGAAAGATAAATTTTTGAAAATTTTGTGATCCTAAGGAAAGCTGCTTCCTGTTGAAGGACTAAATGCTCCACACTTAAACCTCAGGTGAACTTGATGCAAATTTAGTCCAGTTAAGACGCTTGCTTAACTAACCAGAAAGAATAAAACAACTAGTAATATGCAGGATATCTGCATATCTTCACAACACAGTTCTGGATGTCCTTCTAATCCTTAAATCAACTACGGTGATTGAGTTTTTTTGGATGAGATTCTGAGAAAATCTATGAAAACATGTATGTCTTGCAGTCATGATACGAAATTTGCTGTTCAGGAATTTTATCCTATGCGTACTTTCTGCAGGCTCAGAGAACATACTGAGATCTAAAAATCTGAGCAAAAAGAATCAGCCTACAAGAGTGTGCTGGTGGTGGGTTTGAGTTTATAGCTCTGGTGTATAAATGCCTGAAATGATCAGATTGTAAACAAAGGTGGGGCAAAGACTGAAGAGGTAATACTTTGAAAAAATACGTAAGTTTCAGTCAGTACTTGGGATTTTGCTGTTAACTTTGTTATGCTGCTCTTAATGTACTGGATGATTAAGAAAAAAGTAATGAAAACTGCTTTTAATAATTAGACTTATTTTAGTGTTATAGTTGTCTCAGAGGATCAAAGGAAATGTCTGAAAACCTGTCTCCTATGTCCTTTTCTCCTCTTGCAATGATAAGTTAAATTGTATGACCAGAAAAGTCAGTGTTTTTCAGGAACTAGGTACAACTTCTGTTTCTAGCTGGATATTTAGGTTTCCTCTGGTTACACTGTGCCACAGACTTTCAAAATTATTTTTTTAATGAAAAGCACAGCAAGTTTTTGAGACCACCCTTCAGATACTGGCTAAATTAAATTTGGAGAACAGTTAATAGGCTGTTAGCAAATAGGCTGAGGTACTAAAGCAATCATTTTGTTCTTAGAAACAGCTATTGTGGCTATGGATGTGCTTATGAGGTAATTCTTAAAAATAATTCACAGATTTCTTAGCCCTTTATCCCCAAATTCACCTTCTCAAAACAACACTAAACCTAAACAAGCAGAACCCAAATCAAACCATACCTGATGTTTAAATTGCTATATCTTCCCTCTTTGCTTCCATTCGGTTATAATAAACTCAAATACTTGTTTCGAAAGCTGTCTTGCAGCCATATATTTTATCTGCAATTTGCTCTAGACTTTACTTTTACCTTTAACCTTTGCACTGCTTGTGCACTGTTCTCAGTACTAGTGGAAGGAATAACTTATGTTGAAGGCAAGAAGACAAAAAACTAAATAAAACAACTGATGGTGATATTTCCATGCTGCAAAAGCTAGTTAAATAGGCTGAAAGCAATGGTTTTTGTTGTTTGATAGTGGAACTAAGAATTACTTTTGTAGCAATCAAAGTTTCAGCAACAGCTATTATTGTAAATTTATTATTAGCTAATAAAAAGCTCAGCTATCCCATAAGTAATCTGAAATGAGTTCTGTTTAGTTGTTTGGACAGGTTGTTGGCCACACCTTCACTTTTTCAGGCCTGAAGTTTGCTTGTTTACCTCTGTTTGTCACCTTTGTCACTCTTCTCTGTAGCTGTCTCTTATTTGACATGAGGGCTTAATTAAACAATCCTTTTAATAATGTAAAGCTGCAGCCATGTTTTGTTTTAATGTTTGAATTCCAAAAGTAATAAAACAGTGTGTAAGTTTTGCTGTTCTGTCCTTGCATCCTCTAAGTTTGATTTTTGTTTCCTATCAACAGTACGGAAAATATGTAAGCCCTTAGAATTAATTTGGTTCCTTAATAATGTGGGGTTAATATTATTTCCTGTTCTGAAATTATTCTGTTTTAATGGTTTGTTCAATTTCTGTAAAAAAGCTGAGAAGACCACCGTGTTGGAGGATGATGTTCCATCTGATGAGGTTGTAATAGTTTATGAGTTGACTCCTACTCCTGAACAGAGAGCTCTTGCTGACTTCCTCAAGCTCCCTTCAACATTCTTCTGTTACAAGAATAAGCCTGGATATGTGAGTGATGAGGATGATGGTAAGGAATGCCAAAATTTATGTTTGTACTGCCTTTTTGTGGGGAAAGAATGTAATACATTGCACTGGTGCAGCCCCCCTTGAGCACTGTATGCAGTTTTGGGTCCCTCTGTATAATAAGTATATCAAACTGTTGGAGGGTGACCAAGGTGGACAGCCTTGGCTGCCAGACTCAGGGGGAGTGGCTGAGGTTACTTGGTTTGTTCAGCTGGGAGAAGGCAAGGCTATGGGATGATGGCATCACAGTCCAAAACTTCCTCAAGGGTATCAGCAGAGGAGGAGGTGCTGATCTCTTCTTTCTTCTGCTCAACTATAGGACACAAGGAAATGGAGTAAAGCTGTCAGGGAGGTTCAGATTAGGAAAAGGCTTTTCTTTAAGAGGGTGGTCAGGCCCTGGAACAAGTTCCCTAGGACAGCAGTTAGAGCAACACACCCCTCAGAGGCCAAGCAACTTGTTGGTGATGCACTTAGTCATATGGCTTTGTTTTAGGTAGCCCTGCAGGGAGCTGCAGTTGGTGATCCTTATGTGTCCCTTCCAACCTGAGATACTCACTTAGCACTGTTAGAACCATTAGACACTGAAATATTTTTGTGTGGACCAATGGGAAGTAATCCTGTCAGTGTCCTTTAGGCCAAAGATGTTCACTCAAGTCTTCAAAACAGAATAGTATGGTGGAGGCCCAGGAGTGACTAAAGGGCATTTGTTTGGTGTATTATGGGTGTTGACATCATTACCAAGGCATTTGGTTAGGTAAGAGGTATTTAAGCAAGACACCTATTTTAGTAAATATTTTGAGACAAATAGAATGCATTTTCTATTAAAAACAAGATTCCCTAAGTGCTATACTAAGTTATTTTTCTTCTAAAGCCAATTCCTAATGCTATTAGTAAGCTTACTTTGTCAAACCCAAACCTTACTGCATGTGATTAAGATTGATTTATTCAGCAGCTAATACTCTAAATGGAAATTCTGAAATGTTGTATTCAACAGAAAATGGAAGAAGACAAGCCCCCTTCCACAAGTCACAAGTACCTGAGCTAGCAAATTTTTCTGTAAAAAATCTTCAGTCTTCTTTCCTAAATCTGTTTAGTGGTCATCTTAATAAAATCACTCAGTAAGAAATCTGTTTCCTAAAAACAAAACCTGTGCCATGTATCTGTAGCAATCTAGGCTGGGAATGTGTTAACAGCACTCTGGAGCACATGTAAGCAAATCAAGAAGTGACAGCTTACTTGTCTTGTGTAACTCTTAAAATATAAGCAAAAATGACCTATGCCTGCTAGCCTTGTGAGTTGGAAGGGCTTAGCAGACTTCTCTGACCTAGAGTGTGCCTGAGGACTTACTCTTTTTTTTTTCTTTTTGTTTAAGATGAAGACTATGAAACAGCTGTTAAAAAACTTAACGGAATACTCTATCCTAGTGATTCAGAAGAGAAAAAGAAAGGGCAAGGTCCTGTAAAAGGTACGTCTTAAGAAATTTTAATTATTGTGCTTCATGTACTGAAACGTAAACTCTGAATCTGGAGGACACACGGGCAGAGGTTAATTTTATGTTTCCTGGGATGGTTTTTAGAAGCAGAGATGCTGGGTGTAGAAAACCTGCATCTCAATGTACAGAGTTAAACTCAGTATGCTAATGTAGGTCTCAGATTCAGTCAAAGAGAGAAACGGAAAGTTTCTAACCAGGCAGAAGCCTGGGAATCTGTTGGAAAATAATGTAAATAAGAGGTTTTATCTCCTTGTTGTTCACATTGTTTATAGTTAAGTTCTGTCACTGTGTGTCAACCACTCTGCACCAATGGTGTGAGTTGTTTTTATTTCAGGACCAATGGATTTGGCCTGGATGAAGCTCTGTATAAAGAGCGATGCATTTTGAAATAAATCGGAGTTTCACTCTCTCAGCCTTCTGACTGAGTCTCTTCATTCCCGTCCTGCCTCAACAGCATCATGCTAAATTGCTAGTTAGCAGTAAAGGGGTACCTGCAAGAGAAATGTACATTCCAGGTGATCTCTAAACAAGAACATCAAAATCTCTTCCTATCTTGAGCTACTTGTGAATATGAAAAATTCACCTTGGCATGATAATGCTAAAGAGAAAGTTATCTAAGCCTTTGAATACTTGCTACTTCTGCAGTTACTCAACTGAAGCTTGTGAGTTAATGTTCAATCTGAAAAAAAATGCTATTTGGTGTCTGTACTAAAAATACAGGTGTAGACAACTTGTTTATGTGTGTCTGACTGTGTCTCAGACTTCAGTGTTGCATAACTTGAAGTCTGGGTAGGTACTTCTAGAAGTTAAGTTTGGGTTTTTTTTGAGGATATGTGCTGAAAATTGAGGAGATACTGAAGGAAGTTCTAGTAGTGGCAGCTACATGATGAAATTCTTCATCATTGCATGGAAATTCCCTGATAGCAGTAAAAAAACACAGATGATGTATTTTCAATTCTAGTCACCCCCTGTTAGGTTAGTTAGTCTTCATTTCCACTATTTAAACAGTAATGCTGTCTGTGAAACTCAAGAAGTCTGTCTTCAAGTTAATCTGGCTATTATGAGGTTAACTTAAAATGTCAGAGCTAAAAATTATTTCAGTTTGTAGCTGCCTTCACAGCTATTTTTCATTAATTCTTTACAGCGAGAAAAAGTGAATTCAGCAATGAAAGAGAACATGCTGCTACTTTGGAAAAGAAACCAGCTCCTGAGGAAAAAGATAAAACAAAAGCTCTGCAGGTTCCTTCTACATCTGTTTGTGGTGTCAGTACTGATACTGAAGGTGACAGCCTAGAAGACTTAAAGTCAGAAGCTAAAATTCAAGAAATGAAAGTAAGAGCTAGATTTTTCATTAACTTCTTGTTATTAGACTTGTACAATTACTTTATATATGTGTAAGACAGTACAGTTTTAGAGCAAAAACATCCACTGCAGAAAAATTATTTTAGTGTTTTTGTAGCTGTACCTCAAGTGTGTGCCAACACGGGATATTTGATTTCAGGAAATAATAGTATTTTTTTGAAAACAGATTGCTTCAAAGATACCTGTCTCTTGTCAAGTTAACATCCGTATGTGTTAACTGTAATGAAAAACTTCAGAAAGCTTACAGCAAGTTTTCTTGGTGTTATTTTTTTTATAAGGCCTGTTCTTAGACTTCTGGGGATGAGGTTTGAATCCTAAGGTCTTCTAACTTATTTACTGTTGGAGTCCAGAGCATCTCTCTGGCTGCCCTGGATGACTCGAGCCCCTGGCAAAGAGCCCAGGAACCTTGGCAGCAAATCACAAACACCTGTGGATTTGATTTTAGCCTGTGGGGGAGGCTGCCAACCTTATATGAGGAATTTCAAGCAAAAAGGGTTTGAATGATGTAATAAAGAAATTGACACAGGGTGGAAAAGTAGAATTTTGGGATTCTTTAGAATGAAATACAGGGGTACAAGGTGGAGGAATCTAGGCGTGCCCTAGCTTCTTCTACCTTCTTCTTGTCCTCCATGTCTTGGTGTGATAGTGACACTTTTCTGTTGGTTTAAGATAGGGACACCTTGTCCAACATAGATTTTAGGTATTGGTAAGGGAATTGTAAACATGGACATGTAATTTTGGGTATATAATGTGGGAGCCACCTGGGGTGGGAAGGAGACTGCCGACTGCCATGGCTTCTGTACTAGCTGGACCTGAGCAGGTCAGAAAGAAACTATTATAGATTAGGAAAAATAAACAACCTTGAAAACTTGGCTTCCCACATTCCAGACCTCTTCTTCAGTGGCCGGGCTAGGGAAAAAGGACTTTCATACTGTTGGGGTCTTGCCAAGTGACCCTGACAATTTACCTATTACATTACTTTTTTGATTAATTGCAGGAGAATGAAGTTGTAAACTCAAGTGACGTAGTGTGTACCAGTAAGGAAGAAATACGTGCTCCATCAAAAGATGAAGTGACAGTATGTGTCCAATCAGGTTCCAGCAGTGAAGAATCACATTCCACCACAGAAACTGTTCAAGTATCACAGACCTCATCACGAGCTGAAGACAAACCTGTAGATTTGTCAACTAAAAAGAGTGATTCAGATGGTTCAGAGTCAACACAAGGTAAGATCAGGGGTATACTCTGAGTTTTTTTTGTATGAAACTATGCTTTTATATGGATCAGTTTACCTAACATAGTTGCTGTTGTGGGGAGTAGTAGTACCAATATTGAATTAGAAACACAGGTACCACTGGTAAAAATGTGCATATATCAAATTTTGAGTTGAATTTCGCTACAACAAAACAGTGCTGGTGTCTATTGTGTAATTTAAATAGGATATACTTTCATTAGTTTACTGTTAAATACCACATGAGTTCTGTGGATCTGCATATAAGTAGTATGCTGAAACTCAGAGTCTTGAGCCCTTTTTTCAAACCATAATATATGGTCATTATGACAAATGTCATTCAAACTTTAAATTTATTGGGAGGAAACAACGCTGTAGACAGTTCTCCAGTTTATTTTTGTGACTACATAAATGCATTTTCTTTAAGAAAGTAGAGAAAAATCTTTGACTTTCTCCTTTTTATTTGATAGAAAACAAAATCATCTCATTTGGTTTTGGCAATACTTCAGGCCTGTCATTTGCAGATCTGGCATCCAAAAGTTCTGAAGACTTTGCTTTTGGCTCAAAAGGTGAGTTCAGCTAGTCTCTGAGACAAACCTCACCTGGACTTTTGCTTCATATGATACACCTTTTGTGCACAAAATTTCTGCTGATCATTAGAAACAATAATTTTTTGCAAGTTTTTGTTAGGAAGGAAAAAAAACTACACAAAGTTTAAAATGTAACTCTATTTAATTGTAGATAAAAACTTCAAATGGGCAAATACAGGAGCAGCTGTGTTTGGAGATACCACTCGTAAAGATGAAGATGAAGGTGGTAGTGATGATGAGGTAGTACATAGTGATGATATCCACTTTGAGCCAGTTGTGTCTTTACCAGAGGTAAGATGACTTCTTCAATATAAAGCAACATTAAGATAAGCATTTCTGCTTTACAGCGAGCTGTAAAATGTTTTGATTAGCTGGTTTTGCTTTCTATGTTGCTGTGGCTTATTCTGCATGTTTCACATTATATTGAAGCATGTGTTGTTTTAAATCCTAGTACAGCATAGCCCAGGGGAGGTGTCTGGTGCCTCAGTTAAAATCTTCAAAAGTGATTTCTTTATAATTTGATTGAGAGTTGATGAGAACACAAATTTGTACACATAGGTCATAAAAGCTAAACCATTTATATAGCACAGCTGAAAATCAGGAAGAGGAACTGAATAACTATTAGGCTTATACAACTCAGCTATGGCTTTGTAGCAGTGACCTGTAGATTCAGTTCTGTGAAAGCCATGCCAACTAAGAATTTTTAAGCTAGGCAAGAGATTTCTAGAATCACTAAGCAAAGTGATACACAGTTAACATCACCTGAAGGCTAAGGGAACTAACTTTTTTAGTTTGAAAAT
Source organism: Chloebia gouldiae (assembly GCA_003676055.1). Classification (NCBI taxonomy): domain Eukaryota; kingdom Metazoa; phylum Chordata; class Aves; order Passeriformes; family Passeridae; genus Chloebia; species Chloebia gouldiae. The sequence goes on along the minus strand of QUSF01000007.1, from coordinate 24,047,568 downwards.
AAATGCTTTTTCAAGAAGTAGATTAACCTTCAACTTTGAGGGTAGCCTTATAACTTTCTGAGACTTCACACAGTTATTCGTGTCTTGATTGGGTTTTAGCCTAGTAACCATTTCAGACTCTTTTGATGATATCATCATATTGTCTGACCTTTCCATAAATTATAAAATTTAACTATAGATGAGTAAAATTATTGAGCAAGGCAAATAGAGTACAAAGGAACTCCATGTGGTGTCCTTCAATTTGAACAGTTTGTCTGATCTGTTTTGTAACGTGCCTTCAACTTCTTGGAAATTTGGTGTGCCTTTGCTCATCTCTGTGTCACATTGACTTGTATGATGCTTTTCTTTGCTTCCCTTTTGGGGTTTCACAAACAGGTATGTCTCCAGTTCTCTCAAGTGTTCTATGTCTTTGGAGAAGTGCTAACTAAAGGGAGTTAGAGGCCAGTAAATGCATACATAAAGTGAGGTGGAGAGGCTGTCAGGCCAAAGTTTTGGATATTTGGTGTTCATTCTGATCAAATGCAAATATCAAATTTTTTAATAATGACTCCTGGAATTGTAACAGTACTTCATCTTCTCAGTGTGCACATCATTCAGCAAACCTGAAACTTGGGGAACTTGCCAGAACACTTGATAAAGTCTTGGAGTTTTGTTAAAAGAAAAAAATCCCCATGCATTAAGAAAATCCCACCAAAACCCAACCAAGCAAACCATTCCCAAAGCAAAACCAACAGACACGCACAACAACTACATGTAGTGTGGTGAAGGGGGATTGCAATGCTTTAGTTCTCACATAGTGGCATATGTGGCTCTTAAATACTGAAAATGTTTTACCCATTTTGGTGTGATGAATTGGATGTTGGTGAAAAGAACACACTGATTAATTTTCCATTATAATAGGTCAGAATCTTCAGAAGTATAGGTAATTATTTAATATCTTTGTAGGTAATCACAGGTTCTCAGTCTACTGTGCTGTTTTTTAGGTGGAGGTAAAATCTGGAGAAGAAGATGAAGAAATTCTCTTCAAGGAGAGGGCAAAACTTTACAGATGGGACAGAGATGTTACTCAGTGGAAGGAACGTGGTGTTGGGGAGATCAAAATACTCTTCCATACACAGAAAAAATACTATAGAATCCTAATGAGAAGAGACCAAGTTCTTAAAGTCTGTGCAAACCATGTTATCACCAAAGAAATGAACTTGGTGCCCTCTGATACATCAAACAATGCTTTCATTTGGACAGCCACAGATTATGCTGGTGAGTTTTTTTTCAGGTGGTCTTTGTTTTTTCTAGGTGGTCTGTATTCTCTGTGTTTGTTTTTCCTTGGAGATTATTACAAGATGAAACTAAACAGACCTTCTTGGATTTATTTTCAGATGGTGAAGTAAAAGTAGAGCAATTTGCAGTCAGATTTAAAAGCCAAGAGATGGCCAATTCTTTCAAGAAGATGTTTGAAGAATGCCAGTTAAGTTTGTCAGAACTACAGAAGGGGCACTTGTCTTTAGCAGCAGGACTGTCAAAGGACACCAACCCTGTTGTATATTTTGAAGTTTCTGCTGATGATGAACCTTTAGGACACATAACCATGGAGCTGTTTGCAAATATTGTACCTCGAACTGCTGAAAATTTCAGAGCCCTGTGCACAGGAGAGAGAGGATTTGGATTCAAGAACTCCTGCTTTCACAGAATAGTCACAGACTTTGTGTGTCAGGTAAGCATAAAAGGAAGACTCTTCACTGAGAGAATGAGATGCATCTTGACTAACAATGGCACTTCAAAAAATGACTTATACAGACTAGCACATTCATGTTGGCAGCATGGATCCACTGTGCAGGATAGTCTCCTCTGTCCTTTCCCTACAAGGAGCTGAGAAATTATGCAAGCAGCACATGGTACCCTAAGATGCTTTTCACCTGTGCCTACCAGTGACCTCATGCTTCAGTGTTTCCTAGTTCTATCATGACAGGCTGAAATAAAAAAAATAGAGGGAGGTGAAGTCCTCTTACAATGGACAAGGGGCCTGTTGCTGAGAATACCAAGGAAAGTAGGCATTCCCAAAACTACCATTCATCCTTCTCTCTGTCTCCAGAGAAGAACTTCTGTTTGCTCACCTGTTAAGAACACTTGCTTTCCAGGCTTCTCTTGGACTCTAAAGTACACTTCATATTTCAGATAATGTGCACTTTAAAACTGATATTTCAAGTATCATAAATGTTAGGTTTCAATCTAAAACAAGTCTTCTAGATCCAATTACCATGCAATGGCCAGCTTCCTAAAACATCAAGATTTGTGCAGAGAGCATCAGCCTCCAGTACATCTGTAACCTTAGGTAGACCGTGTTGGTTTTATACCTCTGTGTGTATTCAGTAGCACTGGCAAATTCTTTATAAATGCCAGAGGCTTAGGAGATTGATCATAGCTCAGATAGATATTTCTTAAAATTCTCATCAATAGTTGATTGAGTTTTGGTAGCTTGGAACAGGCAAAATGAACCAACATCAGTACATGCTATGTTAATGATTTGCATGTCACTACATCCTCGAAGATGAGGCAGGTAAATGACTTTCTACAAGCCCAGATGTATACAGTAATACAGGAAAATAATACAGAAAAGTAATGGGAAGGACATCAGCCTCTTGGAGTCCAGAGGAGAGCCAAGACTTTTAAGAAGGATGGAGCACTGCTCCTATGAGGAAAGGCTAAGAGAATTAAATTTGTTCAGCCTGGAAAAGAGAAAGCTTATAGGTGATGTAATGGTGTCATTCCAGAGCCTCAAGGGAGCCTACAAGAAAGATGGAGGGAAACATTTTACAAGAGCATGTAGTCACAGGACATGGGGGGGAATGGCTTCTAGCTAAAAGAGAGTAGGTTCAGACTAGATGTTAGGAGAAGGTTGTTTGCTGTGAGGGTGGTGGGATACTGGAACAAGGTGCCCAGAGAACTTGTAGATGCTTTATCCCTATCAGTATTCTAGGCCAGGCTGGATGGAGCTCTGAGCAGTCAGGTCCTAGTTCTAGGTGTCCCTGCCCATTCTGTGATAGTATATGAATGGCTTGTCACCAGAATAAAATATTAGCCTGTCTTTCAATTAGCTATCTATGTGTGTCTGAAGTATGTACTTAATGCTTCTTTTGTTAAACCTTTGTGCCTTTCTGATCAACTCATTTAGGATTTAAGCTTATTTCAGGGTATTCCACATTTTAGAAGGGAGTAGACTTTCTTTTAAAACAGTTCACTGCACCATGTGTGCCTTGATAAAGTGAACTTTTATCACATTAAATGAGTATATTTTAAGTTTGCTTTGCTTTGCCTGAACTTTCTTGCGGTACAGTGAGAAGCTCTCCAATGAGAGCTAAGGCTCTACAGATAGAATTTGCACTGTCACCTTTATGTGTATAGTCAAATTATCAGGAACCAGAAGTTTGCTACCTTCCAGAAAGAAGACACACTTATCATGCTGCTCAACCAGTTACTTGGCAAAGCTGTATGGAATTACTGATCACTGCTTTGTTAACCTTTTTCAGATGATTCACTCTGTGCCTGCAGGGACTAAGCAAGGACAAGCCTTCAGTGAGTTGATGCAGGTCCAGGCAGCTTCCAGGGCCAAGTGAAGCAGGCAGTAGGAATGGCAGGCCTAGAGGAATGTCACCATGGGGAGCAGGAAGATAAAGTGCTGTGTTCAGAATAACAAGGGATACACCTTCTACTACTGCTTCCGTTACCATGAACAAACCTGCTGAAGCTGGGAAGCCCTACATCTAAGCAGATATTGATACTTGTGAAAATGAAAAATTAGTTCTTCCAAAACAAAGTCTTTACTGTTGAAAGGAAATAAAACTTTGGGTTATGTTTTGGGACTTTTTAGTTAATGCTATGTCTGCTTGGTTTTTTTTAGGGAGGAGATATAACTAACCATGATGGAACAGGTGGACGGTCAATTTATGGAACAGCATTTGAAGATGAGAATTTCACAGTGAAACACACTGGTCCTGGATTGTTGTCAATGGCAAATAAGGGCAGGGATACAAATAATTCTCAGTTCTTCATAACACTTAAAAAAGCAGAACACTTGGACTTCAAGCATGTGGTATTTGGGTTTGTGAAAGATGGAATGGATGTTGTGAAAAAGATCGAATCCTTTGGTTCTCCTAAAGGGCTGGTAAATGGAAGAATTGTCATTACAGACTGTGGGCAAATATAGAATTATTTCTTTGAGTATACAGATGTTTTCACAGTATAAATCAGTACTTAGATGTTATTGACTAATTATTTCAACTTCTTAAAATGGACACTTCTGATGTATAAATGTAAAATTACAGGCTATAGTTGAATTTTTTTATGTGTTCCAATTGATTTTTTTGCATGGTAAATAAAGTTCAGGCACTGGCATATTTCAGGTGTATTTGTGTTATCCTGACATATTTGTATTAAGTGTCAAATTTTAAAAATTAAATCCTAGTCTTGTTAAAATAAATGTCTTGTCTTCTCTGGTTTGTTTAAAATAAGGTAACTTGTATAACTTGGTTCTTGCTCTCATGAAGCTCTTTTAACATGCAAATTGTTGGACAGTACACTGAAGGCCTTTGACAGGTAATGGGTTTTCCTGTGTGCAGAAAGCAGGCTGAGCCAGGTAGATGCTGGTTTGTTTTGTCTGCATAATTTTTAAATGATTGATCAATCTTTTGCTAGAGCAATATGCCACTTTTTTTTTTTTGTACTTAAACTATTTCTAAAAATTTGGCTTAATGAAAAACATCTACTTATCATTAGTATTTTACCTGACATACTTCAAAGATAACCCTCTGATTCTGCTCAGTGTTTATTTGCTGTGGCCAACTTCTCTGACCTTGCTGCAGGTTCTAGCTTGTGTATTCCAGCGTGCTTGTACCTTGTACAACTTTGCATCTCAAGAGTGAGTATGCATGGATAAATGGGTTCATTTAAACTGATACTGTACAGCTCGGTGCTGGCGACACTCTTAGCTTAGCTTTATTTGGGAGTTTGTGTAAAGGATGGTGGCAATACGTGGTCGGAGGTCCTCAGGGACCTTAGTGCTTTCTACAACCACTCAGAGGAGTCTGGAGCTGGGGCTGGTTCGGCCTCTTCTCCCAGGCAACCGGCGACAAGACAACAGGAGTAGAGAGGACGTAGACTTACGGTGTGCTAGGGCAGGTTCGGCAGGAGCAACTTCTTCCGAGAAAGGCTGATTGGGCATTGGTGTAGGCGGCCCAGGGCCGCGTTGGAATCACCGTCGCTGGAGGTCTTACGGGAGCTGGCACTGTCCAGTTGGCAGAGTGCCGTTCGGCCGCGGGCTGGAGGCGAGGCCGCGCTGTGCCGGGCTGGAGAGGAGCGCTGTGTGTGTTGGCGGTGATGAAGATGATGATGTTGACGATGATGATGACGGTGATGTTGTGTGCCCGCCCCGCCAGGCCCCGAGCGGCGGCGGCTGCCCCCGCGGCCCCGAGTGCGGCTGCGCGGCGCGTGGCGGTCGGTTGGGGCGCGGCGGGGCCGCC
>QUSF01000007.1:23933572-24041655 GCA_003676055.1 Chloebia gouldiae | reverse complement strand
AGAGATGGAGGGTGGGGGCTGTGCGCTGCCTCGGGGTTCATTGTGAGTGCCGTACTGCTGCGTGCCCGGGCAGTGCGAGACAAAAGCGGGGTTTAAACAGACTTGAGGAGGTTTCCTGCTCTTGCTACTCCGATATCTGCCCCGCACTCCGATTGCCTTAGAGTTCAAGTGCTGAAGAGTCGTCTTTGTCTGAGGAGAAAATTTCCCTGGAAATAGTAATTCCAGATTCTGCGTGGTACCAAGACACAGTTTAGCATACAAGTTTTGCCTAAGACCTGGTGCCTGCTCGTTGAGTGAGAAAATATGTGAATCCTCCTAGAAGTATATTAAGCTTGTTTGAAATATATATAATAGAATAACTCATTTTTTTTCTTATTTTCCACAGTAATTGACAGACTTACTTAGAATGTATTAGGAGTATTTGTGATTTTTTTTTTGTAAAGCCTAGTGATTAGCTCTGTTGAGAGAGCAGGAAATTGTTTCATATCTAGTCAATCAGGGGTCAAACCCATGGTTCATCAGAGACTGCTGTAATGACCAGACAGTTAATTATGATGGGTATCAGTCCCTTGCCAAGGTATGGCAATTGTTATTTTACACAGAGAAGGTTGGGTTCTTCGCACTCAGATGAATGAAGGAAGTATCGTGGTTCCTCTCTTTTTATTACTTGTGCTGACAAGTCAAAAGTGATCTGCCTAAAAATTCAGCGGCAAAGACCCCACCCCCCACCCTCGTGGTGTTTCAAAAGTCTTTGATACTTAGTAGAAGGAGTCCTTGCTAGGCAGGCACCTTTCTTTTGCCTGAAATTTGCTAATCTTTCAGTGAAACAAGTTTTTGCAGTTGTTTTCATCTATCTGTATTCCCTGGGTCAAATGCTCCAGTGTGTCTGGGGATAACAGGCCTTAAGTGCTCAGACATGCAAGGGGAAGTAATAAGGTGGAAAAATACCCACAGGCTACCAAAGATTGGTAGAGATTGAAATTGAGTTAGGTACATGTTTAGATTGGGATACAGTGGTAGTCCTGGGAATCATCAATGAATACAAAACTCAGCCTTTTTTTTATTAGGAAAAATAGTTTGCTATTTTAGGATCAGGAACCATCTCAAATGCGATATGAAGATCTTGAGCTAAAATCAGGCTGTACGTGCCCTTAGTTCTTGCAGAAGGATTTGCAACTTGAGTAGCATTTGATAGTGTTCTAGATTCGTTGGGGAGTTTTTCTTGGGGAACATTCTGTTTTGAATTACAGAACTGTACTTAAAAGGAAAGTAATTTTAAAAACTCATTTTTAAAATACTTTTACAGAGACTTTAATGTTTGCAAGGAAGAAATGTTATCTGTGTTTTTGTGCTTCGTTATTTCATTGAAAAGTAGTCGTTCAAGGGCAGGAAAATGCAGCAGTTGATCACTTGATCTAGAGCATAGCAGAGAGATGCGGTGAAACAAGTACGATCATGAGAGCTGCCTTGAGTCTGTTATTTTGTAATGTGCATTTAACTGATTTTGGCTGTAGCCTAAAATTTCTGTCATTCACTTTTTTAGTATGTACTTATAAATTAGTAAGAAAAAGTAGAGCAGTAAACTTTGGCATAAGAAGCCTAGATATGAAGGTAGATGTGCTGTATGTCCAGCCAATGTCCACGTGGGTTAGCCCGGCCAGCGGTGACACAGCTGGCAGTGGGGGACACTCTCCTATGTTCCTGCGGGGTGTGGAGAGCATCTCAGGGCCAAGCGCTCACACAGCCCTGGCTGGATGAGAGGCTGACAACTGCCCTGGAAGAAAACAGACTGACTCTCCTCTGGGGCAAAGTCCAAGGTTTATTGAATGCTCACGAGGAGCTGTGAACCTTATGGGAGCAACCACATGAGAGCCCTGAGGGCCAGGGCGCAACAATTTGTAAACTGGGGAGGAGACAAGGGAGGGGATCACCCCCAGACCAGTGAGGGATTTTAGGGGAGTGGAAACCAGGAGATAGAAGGATACCCTCTCCAGTGGGGTAGGCAGGGGGTCCTCGCCCAATTACTCGATGCCCTTAGTGGAAGGTTCTAGATGGGTGGGATGGGGAGTGATGGACAAGGCACCAGGGCAGGGACAAGGGAATGATTCAGCAGTTTTCTGCTGATTGACTCCAGGGGAGGAGGAGTGGATTAGCATATAAGGAAAGGGGCAATTAAGGGTTAAGACCATTGGGAAAATAGGGGGTACAAGAGCAAACGATTACAGAAATAACATAGGGTACAAAAACACAATACAACATAGATGGCACTGTTTCCATGATTACCTATCTACTTTCATACCTTTATGTTACTGTTGTCATAGTGCTTTATAGTTTCTTAAATAATCTAACATAGAACACCTGTAGTATTTTGTTATTAGACTGTATAGAATATAGATTGTAGAGAATATATTTGCCTCCTTATGTTAACATGAGGACCATTTACATTTATGTACTTAAAAAAAAAAAAAACCTCTCTTTTCAAAGCCAGTAGTTGGCAGTAAGAATTCTGTCACAAAGTGTGACAGTTTAACCATTAAACCAGTAAGTTGTGACATATTTTTTCCATGAAAATTCTGACTAGAGTGCAATGGTTTTTTGCTTTCCTGTAGGATTGCCTCTCAGGAGCATTGCATACCAAATGTAAAAGCAGAAGCTCCCTAGTTTACGAAGGTAATACAAAGCAATGGTGCTTTGATATCTTTTACAGGGAAAACATACAGTAAAGCTATATTATTCCTGAATTTATTTAGTTTTCCATTTTCTCATTTTAAATAGGTAGGTAATCTTGATCAGGGGACTGTGATACCTGGGAGCCAGCCTGGGAATGTTAACAAGTAAAGAGTGGAAAGGATGTTTGGGAACAATGTAGGTTCACAGCCTTTTTAAGTCCTGCTTGAATTAGTTGGTAGCAGTCTACTTCATAATGCATGTATTTAGCTTTAATTTAAAGATACATTAATGTTTAATATTTAGAACTCATTTGGTCTCTTTCAGCAACTGGTGCAAGGAGACAGCAGGCTAAAACAATGTATTTGTAAGACTTCCGTTACAGAAAAATTTCTGTAGGTAGACAAGCTCGAAAATTTAAGGAAGACAGATCATAAGCTAAATAATGAAAGCTAAATAATTCTTACTATGACTTAAGCTGTTATAATTAAGTTCAAAATTTGTCAGGCTGCATCAGTGGTGGTTTTGGTTCTTAAACCTACATGGACAACATGGCAAGTACTTATAATAAGTCCTTATTGATTTCTTAATGTCAGCTTCTCGAATGCGAAATTGTTGCAATTTTATATATTTCAGGTGTCACTGACAGCTCACTGAAAAATACAACTGTTTCTTTATCAAATTGTTCTTTAGAGTCAGAAATTACTGAAACTGGAAGAGAGAAGAGCATCAGATCTAGTGATTTCCAGAAAAGTTTAAAAAATTGGGATTGGTAGGAGGTGTTTTTATTTCTCCTTTTTATTTTTTTCTCATAAAACTCCAAATAATACAGATGTATTTTGACTGTGCAAAAGTTGTTTTAAGTTTCTTGTTAAATAAAGAACTGTTGGTAGCTAATTGATGCAATAATGAGGATGTTGATTTTGATGAGGAATAGTGTTTCACTTTCTAATATAATATGTGTATTTTGGAATTGCTGAAGGGATACAGGAATGACATAAACTTAACTAGGTGATAAAAAAATTAACTAGGAGGAAAGAAATAGCCCAGACTGATAAACAGATTCGTGTTTATTTAGCGATAATTCAATTCCAAATGCCAAGAAATATCTTTTAAGGGCTATTTTACACCAAACAGGAAAATGTAATTTAAAAAGAGGGATTGTATTTTTAGTTCTCCAGAAATTTGGTGGTTTGTGATGAGAGAAGAGTGTTGGTTTCACCTGTTATTTACATGTGCTTAGAGTGTGAAAAGCGTAGTTATTTTAACAACTTTTAAGTCAGCAACATGTAATTTCTGTGGTTAAATTTCTGAGTAATAATGTCTTTCATCCAGATGATTTAACTTTGCTATTTGTTATCAGTAAAATATCAAAGTCGTTCATTAAGCAATATTTGCTTTTTTATGCAGACTTGTTTCAGTCTCTGTTATATATCATGTTAGAAAGGAATTGAGTAATTTAAATTTAATGCTCTTTTTTACTTTTAGTTTTGATGATGAGCAAGATTATTTTTGTGGTTCAAGTGGTCTAGACATAGAAGGAAACAGCATTATTTGCTCTGAAACTGATGCAATTCGAAATACAGCTGTACACACAGGAACAGGTAATAAAGACTTAATTTTTTACCTTCTTACAACTCTCTGTGAAGTATAACATGCAACTTAAAAAACTTCCTAGTAAATGTATTTCTGTTCAATACAGAAATACACTATATAAAATCACCTAAAATGTATTTTAATATGGGGGCTTTATCTTTCGTATGAGTACTTTCTTTAGAATTATTTTATGAGGTTCAGACATACTTGAAGCAATACTAACATTATTTTTTCATATGGCATCTAGTAGTTTCTTAAGTCTTGTCCTGTTTTCTTAGATGTCACCCTAAGGTCTAATCAGCAACAAATCACTTGCCTGAAGCCCTTACAAAAATAATAGGAGATTTTGGTGACATGATTCAGTCTGTGCATAGATTCCATACAGATATCTCTGGGATTTTTATATTGCAGTGGAGGGTTTTATATATAAAACTGTTGATTCTTGATCAGTTTGAATAAATAATGGAACAAGAGCTTTGATCAAATCTCTGTAGTTTTTGAGATTACTTTCACATTTTGATACGTCTTGCTCTGTACTTGTAACTCTGAATTCCTAGAATATATTTTTGCTGGTTTTGTACAACTATCATATCAATATTTAGCTAGGAGTAATTTTTTAATGTCAAATGCATTTTTTTCACGTTGACAGGCCTCACTTTACAATCCCATTTGTCTGCAAATACTCAAGAAAATATAGACCAAATTATCAACCATGGTTTGTTAAAGAAAATTGTGCATGGAACTGGTGATCAGGCATGCAATAGGCAAGGTTTAATACCACCTCACATCAGTCAAATTTACAATGAATTATTTGTCATACATCAGAAGCTCCAGGTAAGAACTGGAATCACCTTCAAATTTTTGTTGGATGATGCTGTGAATATTCTCACTTCTGAGAAAGAAATTTGAAATTATTTATATAGTAAACCTTACTTATATATTAAGACTAATATTTTTTACTATAACTTTATATTAATGAGAGTTACTTATATGCTAAGTCTGTGTCTTCATCTTCCTCTTCCCCTAGATGAATTCAGTGATTCAGTAATGATGCTTTGACTTGAATTTTGGGTAGACCAGGTAGATGGGTAGGTGGGCAGATTCAGCTTGCAGGAGTTGGAACACAGTGTTTCTGCATCCAAGACTGTCTTGTGAGACACTGTATGTGTAGAGGGAAGCACTCACAAGCATTGCTTCTCTTGAGAACATCTGAAACTGTTCTCCTGACTCTAGGCATTCCAAAGCACTTGCCTTCATAGCCTCCTCCAAAATCTCTCTATTCATCCCACCAGTTCATCCCCAGCAGGTTTAAGCTACTAATAGCAGAGTCTCCTATATGGTTTTACTCTGTAATAGTTCTTAAGCTTTTGCTGGATTCCCTGCCATAACTGTCTTTTGCAACACAAAAATAATTTTGTATCTTTTTTCATCACCGGTTTTTCAGGGATGCTTATCACTAGCTGAAGAAACAATACAATTAACCTAGTGTTCAACACAGTGTCATCAGACTCTGTTCTCGCTTACAGTTAATACCATTATCCAAATATTTTGGAAGCAAAAGCCAAAGTTTAATATTTTAGAGCAACAATGTAGAGCTGAATTTTACCTTTTGGGAGTCTGAGCCACTCCAATGCACATTAAGGTCTTCTGGGCTAATGTGGGAGGAAACTGAACAGAGCTGGCTGTCAGGATACTTTGTATTAGTAAGCTCTTGGGTAACTATAATTTCATAAAGAGCTAAATGGATCTCTGGGACAAAATTTTAAATTCAGCATAATTTGGGAAAACTTCACATGGGTTTTTAAAGTAATTTAACATTTTTCTTCTTGATACAGAGAGAAAGTTCAGCGCAGCAGGAGTATGCTCTGCAATTGCAGAAACGAGAGCGTTGTCTAACAGAACAAGAAGCGTTGTTTTTTCAACATGAAGCAGCTTTGGCTAAAATAAGAGGTGTTGAGGAAGAAGTTCACACAAAAATTGCAGCTATAAAAGAGGTGAAATAGTATATTTAATGATAGATATTGCTCTATATGCTCTTTAACTAATTTGTAGTTATTTTAAGCCATCACATGTTTGCTGGAAATCCTGCTTATTTCTTTGAAGCCCGTGAAATCCCCAAAGATTTAAATAAATAGTACTGAACAATATTGCTGGAGTTTTTGTATGACTTCTGTTTCAGAATGGTACATTTACTTGCCTGATGTGTAGTACATTTTACAGATACAAGTTAGAGAAAGGAGGTAATTTTTTTGTGAAATAGTGAAAGCTATGTGACCACTATTAGAGAAAAAAATGTGGTCTATCTGTAATTGTGTGTAAGTTAAATGAGTATCTTTGCATTAGCTGTAGTTGCAGTGGATTTCCTTGGGAATGCTTTAAGACACATTGAGATCTTATGACATAACACCTGTTGCAGAGTACTAGAAAACAAAGACTCAAAAAGTTCGGAGGAAGACCAACCTAACTTTGGGGGTGTGGAAAGAAATAGTAGTGAGGAAGAGTGAATTCATGGAAGGGGAGAAATGAAAGCTGAAATATCTTCAGTGAAATAAAATCTTGCTATTTTACCAAATCTGAGGTACTTAAATCTAAGGTCCAGAGAAGATTAAATAGAAAACAAATTTCAGGGATAAGAGATGAATGGCAGTGAATATGCAGGTTGTAATAATTCATATTAGTTTCTCACTCTGCATGATTCAGAGTAAGCAAAGCCAGAAACATGAGTTAAAACCCCAAAACACAGTCGCAACTTTTTTGTAAATATTTGGAAGAGTGAGCTGTAGGTAAAAGCTTTGTCATTGATTTTGGTTCACAAATGTACCCCTCATCTGAATTGTTTGAGAAATATACATATATTCGTTGGTCTGGGTAGAATAGGCAGCAATAGGAGCTATAGGCTGTGCACGTGGCTCTCAGTTGCTGTATAGATCCTTCTTAATAGGCAATACAGAGCTTGTTTTTCTCACTGCTGACTGAATATGCAAATTTGGACATGAAGAACTTCATATTGGAAAGTTTGTCCATCTCTTAACACTTAACTGGAACTTACTGTTTCTAGAATAGTCTATTTTAAAACATGTTCTTAAATTTGATATTTCTGCAGCAACATGAGGCAGAAGTTAAGCAGCTGACAGAAGCCTTGAGAGAAATAACTAAAGAAAATAGGAGGCTGAAGTCGTCATTTGACAGCTTGAGAGATGTGAATGACTCTTTAAGAAAGCAGGTAAACTTTATTATTTCCTGTCATAAGTAATTCTACAAGTTACAGTCAACAATTTTAAATATTTGAGCAGCTTGATTTTGCAAAATTGCTGACCTTTTGTTTCTCTAAGACAAGAATCGTATGAATGACTGAAAGTATTTTTCTCACCTGTTTCTAGTACTTGAAATTTAGCCTTTCTGACCTTTTACAATATAAAAAAGAAGTAGGATTTATTCCATTGACTCACTAGCAACACCTAATGGTTAGGAAGGGAAAATCCATTGAGAATGGATGGAGAGAAAGTTTGTGGCATAATGGAATCTACCTTGTGCAGATTTGTTGTGTCAAATTGCTATGCTGATTCTGTTAAGTAAAAAGTAGAATGTTTATTTCTCATTTCATGTTTGATCAGTATTTTCTGTTATTTTTGCAAATTTTAATGAAGGCAGTATTTTCTCAATTTGTAAACTAGAATGGTGTGTTTCATAGTAATGCATAGAGTAGGAATTTGTCTCGACTGTTAAGTCTGATCTAAAATGGTGATGCACAAATTATCTAAATTATTTGAGCATTGTTTATTCATTGACCTAATTTATGTTCTGATAATCTGAATACAATAAAAATCTACAGCAGAGCCTTATTCTTTCCCTTAAGAAATCAGACCTAACTCCTAGGATGTTGATGGTTCTGATGCAACCCATCTGTCTCGTTATTTCCTCTCACTATAAAATCTTTGCATTTCTGTGCAAACTGAGGACTTCTGTGATGATCATGTTGTTTATTGTTGTATAGATAAAGCATGGGGTTTTTAAAATTTAAATAGATGTGGCAATTTTCCTGATCTTTTCTCACTGAGCAGACTGGTTTTTTTAGCATGGTCAGTAACTGCCTTCCCCATTAAGAAGACTACAATAACATTCTTGAATCTGTGCATTTTTGTCACTTCTTCATGAAAAGTAATCAAATGTGAAGTGCCTGTATATCTAGAGTGTCATTGTAGTACTTATTCTTCCCCTGCACTCTGAAAGGTTGGGCTGCAGGTTAACAAAGAGATACTGCTGGTGTTGTACTTATCTTGGAACAGATTGCCCACAGACGTGGTAATAGTCTAATACCTTGGAACTCTTCAAAAGCTGTCTGGACATAACAGCCAGTTCTTCCTGGCCCAGCTTGAGCTCGGGGTTGGACCAGATGTCTTCTAGAGGTGCTCTCAAATCTCAGCCAGTCTATGATTCTGTAATTTGTTGTGGGAAGTGGATGATGATTTTGTTTCTATCGCTTTTCATGCTAATAAGAAAAAACTTAAATAATTTAGCTGCTCAGCAACATGAAGTTACTTCAGTGTGATAATTAAGACAAGATGTAAGTTTTGAGTTTACAGACAGTTTAATATTTTCTGCTTCTTTCAGTTAAGTGATGTAACTGAGTTGAACAAGAAGTTGGAAGGTCAAGCACGAAAAGCAAAAGCTCGTTTAGAAAATCTACAAGTAAGGTTTGTTCTTGCATGTACCTGCTTTTATAGGTAACCAGTGAAATATAATTCATTATTATATTTTGTTTAGAGGAAGCATGAATTTTCAAAGGTCCCTAAATCTAATGATTTGTGTCAAGTGATGAAAGAAGGCAAACCTGTGAAACAGGAGAAAGTGATGGCAACATCAAGAACTACTATGGTAAGAATTATGCAGAATCTTTTCATTTGGAAGACACTAGGCAGTGTAACATTCTCTGTCCATCTCCTAGAAATTACAAAATGTAGCATCTAATTTTATTTTGTGAATTGCACTAAGAAGAGAAACAGATTATATTGGGGGAAAACCCACACTTAAAGAATTAAGATTGTTGCTGAAAATATGTCTTGGATTTCATATTGCTTAGGTATATGCATATGTGTATATTTTTATTTATATGGCAAGTTTTCCTCCTCATACCATGTTATCTTTCATCTGCCAATTAGAATTATAACCTGCATCCACTGTCACAGGTTTCTTCTGCTGTGCCAAAACAAATCTTAGACTCATTCTGGTTACTACTACAGAACAGCACTATCCTTATGATTAACACCATGTTAAAAGTAGTCTTTCAGAAGTATCCAGTAAAGAACCTTAGTCTTCTAAACCAGAAGTGGTATGCTACTATTTTTTTGAGAAATAATCTTTAGCGAAAGACTGAGATTAAATGCAGTGTTCATTTACAGTTCTAAAACAATCACCTTTTTTCCTTAAAAAACCTTCTTACATCACTTAATGAAATTCTTTCTGTCTCCATGTAGTTCCATTTATATTATTACTCTGCCAACATCTCCCAGCTGGTTATGCTGGTTTTTTCCAGCAAGAGGTAAACTGTGAAATGAGAGGTATTCACAACGTCCTATCTAATTGATCTACAATGAATGCCTTAAAACTGTGCTGTCTGTATATAGCCAACAAATTTTCTTTCTATAGGTTTTAGCATACTTTGGTTGCACGTGAAATACAAATAGTAGTTACAGTTCTGAGTGAAGAGGAGAAGAGTTATCTGAAGGTTGAAGAAAAGTTTTGAGGTCATTAGGGAATTGTTCATACAGCCTGTCTTCAGGTATCTGGATTTCTTTTGTAGAGTATTTAATTGCAGTGTAGTAGAGCCAAGATTAGAGTTCCATTAAGTCTTTGTTCTTTTTTTTAAACAATACTAGTTACCCAGTTAAATTTATCAAAAGTGGATTGCATGAAATAAACAAAGTAGGTCTAGTGTATTGAAATAAGAATTTCCCCATGTGAAGGACTTTAAAGACTTGTTTTCTCCTGTATTTCATTTGTCCAGAATTACAAAGTATAGTGATTCTGTATTAATATTTTTTTCCAAGCTGTTTTACTACCATTTGACCAAGTGCAAAATAAATTATGGCTATATATTTTTCACACCCAGAAATCATCACAATAGGTGGTTTTTTTTGCACTGGGAAGTGATGTGTAAGAGAAAGAAACACTGCAAGGTTCTTTCTGGATCTTTGTGAGAAAGACTGACAACAAATGGCTTAATTAAATGGCTATTAAAATAAGACAGAGTAAGAGGAGGAATGTAGAGAGTGAGTAAATCTTGTGTCCCGTTAGATGCTGGGAACATTGTGTTTGTGCAGCATCAAATGGAGCCCTGGTGGACTTTTCCTAGGGCAGGTTGAGCAGAGCCTGTCTGTTGAAAGACACCCCTCGTTTTTGGCCACTCAACTTATCTATCATTTTCTTGGAAGAAAACAACTCTGTTCATGAAGGACATTCATGGGAGAAGAACTTGTTGACCTTTTAGACAAGGCCAAGGCCAGACAGGATCAGCAGTACCAAGAGGGAGCTGCCTGAGTTTATCCTGCAGTCAAGCACAGGATTAGCTGTGCAGCTGGTTGTTCTCTGCAGCACAGCACAAACTGCACCTGCTCAAGTTAACTGTGGCGTGGATCTCTGACTCCTTGATGTACAGGGCTCTTGCACTCAGGACTGCCACCTTCCAACCTTTGATCTGCATACAGTTTACCTTTCCCAGAGGTACTGCAAGTTACATTCTTATGCATTCCTATGCATTCTAATGCATTCTTACTATACGGGCTTCTCAGACCCTGGGTACAAGGCCCAGCAGAGCACACATGGCCTGTTCAAGATCACTGGCTGCTTGAATACATTTTCCACAAGCTCACACTGCAGTAACTCACCTCTCAGATTTTATCAGGCATAAAATTCTCATCCTTACTATTATGCATAATATTTCATACTAATGTACTGTCATGTATTTCAGTTTGTTACTGTTTTAGCTTAAAAAAAGCATTAAATTGAAAGCTGAAATATCTGAAGATGTGAATATGTTACAGCTACCATTGAATTCACAAGTCTATGAGCTCTTAACTTATCTGATGGATTGGATCTCTGACCAGCATCTTAGCAAAATAAAAACTCAAGAAGAAAGAGAGCACAGTCATAAACCTAGGGTTACCCAGAGCTCAAAGAACCCCTGTACTCAGGAAAAGTGTATGAAGGTAAAGGGATTTGGGTTGTTTGCTTGTGTTAGTATTTTCAGATTTCGCTGTGCTTTAAATGATTCTGAGAATATAACAGGTCAGCATGTAATTAAAACAAAATAATTGTTAGTAAGTCAATATTTATTCCATCAGTGAGTTGTAACAGATAATTTGTCATTTGTAAAGCATTCAGATAATTTTTAATAAAAAGTGTGGTGTCCTGTCTCAACCTAAGAGCTTCAGCATTTTATTTCAAATGACTTCTATGAGGTGATAGCTTCTCTTCTTTGTTATGCATGATGCATTGTTTTAAGGACATCAAGAGTCAAATTTACAATATTTTTATGCCTATTTAGATACTAAAATTTAAATTCATCACCAGCAAATGGCGATGCTATGCTGAATTTCAACCTCTATTGTTTTTTCTTGTGATACCAAGATTTAGAAAATGGTGACATGTTCAGAAAATTCACTTTGTTGTATTTATCCATTATATAAAAGATCTGTAGGCACTGTGATTTGATTTACTGAGACTGAGCTCACATGTATCTCCAGTCCCACACGTAAACCTATGTAAAATTAAAAACCTGTGTATGCATGTAATTCTGTTAGCTGTACTGGATCTGCCCAGAGAATATTTGCATATGTAATCTGATAAACTCCAAGTTAGGAAATTTGTTTGTTTGTTTTTCACTTACACGTAGCTTATAGAGTAGTTCATATACTTCATGTAATTCTATTTTTGTATATTTTTCAGCTTTTGCCTATAGCTACTGAGCAACTCCAGTGGATGCCCTATGTGAATCCTAAACTGCACGTGCCTGTGATTAAATTTATTTACTGGTCTATAAGACAGTTAGACACTGATATACAGGTAAAATAAGTGGTCCTCATGGAGTATGTTTTTACAAAAAAAATCACAGAACATATTAATGGATTTTGCATATTAAATACATATGAAAAATTTATGTTTTCAGGTAGCATATAGAAAAGAAACTGCTGTCTTTGTAAAACATAAATTCATAGTATTGATCATAGACAGGTAGCAGTGAAAAACAAATTCTTTTTCAACTTAAATTTAAATTTTTCACTATGTATCTAAATGTAGTTTCCCTACATATGTGATCTCTCTTGTGATGTCTAAGCACATCTGAAACTGTATTTTTGCCTATGTATTAACAAAACTTGCACTAGAGAAGGCAATTATTTTATTGTATATTTTATGAATGAGATTTGTTGAAAGTGACGGAAGTGAGTAGCAAAGCGGTGAAGAAATTTTGGTTTTTCTGTCTTCTGCTTGGTGTCTAACCACAAGATATCCCTTGCTCTTTTTGACCAGACTGCCATAAGAAAATATTCAGCAATATAATAAAGAAAAAGACAGTCATACTGTAAAGACTCAGCATAGTGCTGTCAATGTTCATTTGCTAAATCAAATGCTAAAAACTTTGTAAATATCCTGATTTTAAATTCAATACAATTGTAAGATGTTTGGTTTAGTTCTAATAAGTAACTATATTTTAAACAAGAATATTGTGAAGTTTGATTCTGTAGAAATATTTCTATGGAGTTTATGATGAAAATGTAGTAGATGTTACTTCTGCACTGTTCTTAAGCTTCATATTTAGACCTTGATTCTGTAAATGCTTTTGAAGGATATGACTTCAGGCAAGTTTACAAAATTGAGTTTACTGAAACAGCTTTTTCTGGAACCAGAGGCAACTTAAATAACGTCCAAGTATCTAGGACCTTCACTAATTAATCACTTGCTGAAGTGTGTGTTGTTAAGGCACCATGTTAATATTGTTCAACAGCTTTTGAAACAAAGCAGTATCTCCTATACTCATTATATTCCTATACATGGTCAAAGCATTTGCAATTTAATATTTAATTGCATGGAGAACACATGTATGTCAAGTTAAAATTTTGCACTAACTATATGCACTGTTTGAAGCAGCACACAACAATGAGATCAACCATGAGGAGACTTGGTGAAGATATTTTCAAAGGTATAGTGAGTAAGGGAAACCCACACAGTTCTTCTGAACAGTCTACAGAAAGTAAATCAAAGTCAGCAGCTTTTTTTAAGAGTTTCTGTATGCCTCTGAGGTTTCTGTCAACTTTGATTGTTCTTAAAACAGTGAAACAAGGTAAGTCAAGATTTTTTTTTTACATTAATTTATCTATTTCAGTTGTGCCTGGACAAAAAGCATTTTAATGATACTGTAGAGTTCATTATGCTTTATTAGTGAAAAGTGATTTTACTTGGGTATTATGAAGCAAAATATGCAAGTATGAATCTTGCTGTTACTAATTTTATTTTAGAATTTATGTGTGTTTCTTAAAGTGATGACTTGTCAGTCAAGTCAGCATTTCTGAAGAGCGGGGAGAAGATAAAGTTTTCAAAGTAGACTCTGTGAGACTACACAAATCAGATTGTGTCTGGACAGTGTGAGAAAAGATGTGGAAAATGCAACTCAATAAGATAATTCTTTTCTCAGCTGATTTGTTAACTGCTACCTTCAGTTATGAAGTCTTACCATTCTTCAGGAGAAACAAGGAACAAGGTGTTGCAGATCATTTTTTATGGAAGTCAGGCAGAAATGTAATTCTATAATATTAAGAGCAGGTGTAAGATATGATTGCTGCTTACCTGCAGCAACTTAGCAGTACTGTGTGTCTGCATAACTGGGATTTTCTGCAAGAATTAATTTTACAAGGACAGCATTACAGCAAACATCTCTATAATTCTTTTCCAGCCCTTTGTGATACTAACCACTTATTTCTCCCTCTTCAAAGACATTCTAAAAAGCATTGGAGCATTTTGATAGCAAGTAATTTTTCAGTGGGCTTACAACTGGACAATCTAACCTAACCTCAGAGATTGTTCTGCTTTCAGCAAGAAGGTTGGACTAGATGCCAACCTAAATTATTCCATGTTTCTATTTTTGCTACCATTTTTCCTCCGAATGGTTTGTATTTTAAAATATCTTTACAAGTAACATGTTTCTTTTGTCAATAACATGAAGAGATTGATACAGGTTACAGAAATGTTAATTTTCAAGGTGCTCCTGAAATACTGTACAAAAATGTCGAAATCAGATGCCTGCTTTGGAATCTGATTTTTTTAGTCTCTTCCATGGAATATGTTTAATTTTGGGGCATTTCATAGACAGCAGAAATCCACGTCATAAAATTGCTACTATCTGTGGCACCTGGATTGACACAAAACAGGAATGCCAAATATTTTAAATGCTTAAATAATGGATAGAGTTTTTATTCATGGAAGTTGTGCTTCTGGATTTGATGTTTAAGCATATTAGTATGTTTTTATGCTTAATGACTTGTGTAATATTTACATTGTGAGTATTTATAATAAACATGGGAATAAAATATGGTGGAAGACCATCCTGACATCATTCATGAACTACCACAGTGTTCCAGCTGTTGGGGGGAACTATTTCAGTCAACATATTTTGGTGAAGTATGATAATTAGTCTCAAATTGAGACTCACTTTCTAGGAATGTTTGGTAAAAACAATGCAAGAAGAATTGAAATAAAAAACTAGTCATTGCAGAGACTGATTTTCCCTAAGCAGATGAACACTCCTGATTAGAATGAATTAGTTTAGCTTTTCATGGTTGCTTTGTACTGCTGGCTGCTGTAGCACAGAAAATATGATCTGTTGTTAAACATATGTCAGAAATCACCGTGTGTGAATTTTGATCACTCTGACCACATGGCAGTAATGATCTGGTGATAAAATAGCAGATTTGGTTTGAACATATGTCCTCATTCCTTCAAAATGTCAGTATCCAGCAGATGGCACCCTAGTTAAACGTATACAGTAGGATGAATGTTTCCTTCTGCTTAATTTTCTGTGCTCCAGATGATCAATACAATTCCAAGATACTGAGGAAGATTTGACAGCAGAAGTTAAGAAAATAGATTGGTTCACTTAATCTACATCCTTTGTATAATTCCTCAGAATGGATGAGAATATAAAATGTTTATACTGAAACTACAGTTTTTTATGGAAGGAATGGGACTAGTTGATCTCATGAAAATAATTGCTCTCACTCAGAAAAATCAGCCACTGACTCCCTTAATAGAGATTTCCCAGATGTTGAAACCAGCATTTTCTCAAACTATGTCAAATTGTATTTTCTTTCCTCTTTAAGAAAATATTTGCAGGACTTTACATTTGTAAGTATATTTTTCTTAAACATAAGATTTGTAAATAATTTTTTTATCCACTCACAATGTTAAGGAATAAAAATCAGCAGATGGTGTCTTTAAATAAAAGGTAAATTTAATATTTTCAGCTATTTAACTTTTAAGAGTGTATCTGCCATGATAGTTGTTCACATGGCTTAATGAAACAATGATTATAGAAGTTTTATTGCCTGTATTCTGATATTTTCAGTGGATTACCTGGCTCAGGCATTTGAGTCCCTTCGTGTAGACTTGAAGACAGATGAAGGGAAGGCCTTATTTTTGGAATACCAATGTGTGCCTGTCGTATTAAGTCACCTAAAAGTATCCAGTACAAGTCTGCTTTCCAGTGCTCTTGATGGATTACTTCAGATGACCATGGAATCTGGTAAATGTGGGTAATTACAAAAAAAAATCATTATGAAAACAGTTGAGGAAAGCATAAAAACAACGGAAAAGCACTATAAAAATACAGTGTAAAAGCTAATGTACTCTTAGCAATTCTTTGTATCATGTACATTCAGTAAAGACATAAAATGTTTTTCTGAACTGTCTGTCTTTTTCTGAGTTGTCTTGTATTTTCTTCTCCTTCTCAGCCACTGTTTTGTATTTCATCCTGGTTACTTTCTTATTTATTGCTGTGAAATTTTGTAGCTATTTTTTGTTTGGCTTTTCAGTTTATTCCACTGAATTACCTTGCTGATATTTTTCTTTAAAGTCAGGCTGTGCCAGGGAACCCAAATCATGAAAACCTGCCAGAAGGTGGAGATAAAAAATAAATTCTATTTTCATTTCCTAGTTTGAATGACCAGTTCATCCCAAATCATTTATGAGTTTCTGGGGTTTGGAAATGGTATTTCTAGATGAGATGGTTGTGTTTTGCTGAATTTTACTGTGCTTTGGCTCTAGAAAAGAATTAGTAATCTTATTTGCCACAGCATTTTTCCAGGTGATACAGGTAAGGATCAATTGATAACCACCTGGATGAGCATGAAGGTAGTGACACATTCCAGTCCCATGTTGAATAAACCTTGTGAGTGGTTTGTTTTTTCTTTTAAAGATAAAATCACTCACTCACTCACTGCCTTTAAAAATAGAAATGTGTATTGTTTTGGAAGTATTTTGTTATTATGCATTGTACTAGTGAAATAGAAAGCAAGTTTGGCTTGGAATGGTAAAGCATTGAGCAAAAAGCAATTTTGTAACAACCTAAGTTCAAAAATATTTAACTAAAGTTCTGTTCTTCCTTGCAGTCTTTTTCTGACCAGGTAATGAATGCAATCATGCACTATTTTCCTAATAGTCATAACTGTGATTGGGAAAGAATTAATTGAATGCACAAAGGTAACAATCTAAGCAAGATGGACAGTGTTTGGTATTTCCTTGGGTAATGACTGTGACAGTAAATCTTCTGTTACCTAGCAGTAGTCATGCTGATACACTAGGTGCCTGCAGCTTGAAGAATTATAAAGTTATATTGTGAGACTCAAATTTTACTTTCTTGCTTCTCAGTGAAGTTGTATCTATGTGAAATCAGGGAAGGAAGAGTACTGTTTAATTAAATTGTTATTTGATTGAAAATTATTTCTTGCAAACTGGATATAAAGCCTTATGTAGAGCCTAAGTCTTTGGTAGAATAAATTGCCAATAGACAAATTAGGCATGATCTGCCCTTTTCCAATACATAGTGTTTTGCAAGAAATTTTTAACAGTGAGAAGTAGCGTTGTTGATGGGAAATTGTGTTTTCATTCCTTTGTAAGATTCCAATTAAAAAGTTATTAAAAGACAAACCTTGGAAGGCAGCAGTGACTATTCAGAAGAGAACTGTCTGTGTTAGAGTAAAACAGGCATTCATGCTCAGTTTTAAAGCTGTGTTCATTTGCAGCTCTAAATATGAAGACATAGGTAGTGGCCATATACTAAAATATGGAGTTGTATTACCCAAAAAGACAGCATCCACTCGACAGGAGGCAAAGTCTAGACTTCTGGTTTTTTATGCACTATATACCATTTCCTAGGCATTCTCTCAATTTGTTGCAGTAATTTTATGGCTCTATAGGAGCCATACTCTTGCTCAAAAATAATACCTTTAGAGATTAAGCTCTTAGAAATTAAATCAGAAAAAAGGAGAATGGAAATTTTTCCAGCATATAATTTTCTATAACTTTATTTTTAAAGTAACTTTTTTTAAAATGAGATGTTTTTACAGATTCAAATATCTGTTGTCCAGGCTGAAAAATGTGAATAAGGTATGAAATAACTACTGTGTTGCAGTACTACTCCCTGTAGCTGCCTGTACCTTCTTTTTATAATAAGCAATGAACGGTAATGTTTCTGTGCAGTCCAGGCTTAGCTGAGGTCCTTAGGTAGGTTCTCTTCCATGTGAGAAATTATTTTTCTCCTGTTCCAGAAATGAAGCCTAGGTTTCCCTCTTATATTGAGGATAATTACTTAAGCTGCATATGAAGAATCATGGAATGTGCAGAGTTGGAAGGGACCCATCAGAATCATCAAGTCCAATACCTGGCCTTGTGCAGGACACCCCAAGAGTCATACCCTGTGCTCGGGAATGTTGAGCAAATGCTTCTTGAATTCACACAGGCTTTGTGCTGTGATCACTTCCCAGAGGAGCCTGTTACAGTGTTCAACCACCCTTTCCATGGATATCCAGCCTAACCCTCCCCTGACTCAGCTAAATGCCATTTCCTCGATTTCTGTCACTGATCATGAGAGTGAAGAGATTGGTGTCTGCCCCTCCTCTTCCCTCTGTGAGGATATTGATGACTGCTATGAGGTCTCCCCTCAGTCTTCTCCAGGCTGAACAGACCAAGTGACCTCAGCAGCTCCTCATAAGGCTTCCTCTTTAGATGTTTCACCATCCTCGTGGCCTTGCTTTGGACACTCTCTCATACCTTAATGTCTTCTCTGTACTGTGGCACCCAAAACTGTCTCCTGCACTCAAGGTGAGGCTGCCCCAGTGCTGAGCAGAGCGGGACAATCCCCTCCCTTGCTTGGCTGGCCATGCTGTGCCTGATGCCCCCTCAGACAGGGTTGGCTCTCCTGGCTGCCAGGGCACCATTGACTCATGTTCAATTTTCTGCTGACCAGGACCCCCAGGTCCCTTTCCTCAGTGCTGCTGTCCAGCCTCTCATTCCCCAGTCTGTCTGTACAGCCAGGGTTGCCCCATCTCAAGTTTTTAGTCCCATCTAAGCTATGGTCCTTGTGAAGACAGATCTAAAACCAAAATCTTCCCTGATAGAATTGTCATAGCAAGTAGGTTTAGTATCTTGTTAAATGCTGAATGGCTTGTGATAGATTTCTACAAATGCAACGTGCTCTGCCTGCCTTTGAAATTTTGAGAGCAAAACATATTAACTGCTACGTGCCAATGTTTCAGTTTAGTCAAATGGCCCATAATGTATTTATTGCTTAACAAAGCTCTTACCATTCCCCATTAAAATTGCTATTAAAATTCATGTTTCATAATTAAAGTAATTGTTGCTTGTAATCATGCAGATTGTTATAGTATGAAACAGTGGCTTCCAGGGCATCTTCATGCCCCAAAGCTCCCTCCCTAAGACTACAAATTTCTTTTCTCATCAGATCTTGTTTCTAGGACAGTAGTTGCAGCATACTGTTAGAGAGAATTCCTGGATACCAGACTAGAAACATGTTCTGGAAACAATCTCTAATAAGTAGCATGATCTCATCAAGAAAATTTATTCTGTGGGTGTTGAAGAACATCACATCATTGGTATTAAATCACCTTGTAGCTGAATACTTGTCACATGCGGTCTTGTTCAATAATGTTCTTCCTGTCTTCTCACGTAGCTTACTGTGGTTTTTTTAACTTGTAAATCAGTTAAAAGGATTTCAAGTGATGTAGTAAGTTTATATTCACCTATCAAAAATACCACTGTTAACTGAGGTCTGGTTCATGCCTGATTTGAAATCTGTTAGCAGAGAGCTCCCTGCCTCAGTTTTTACATTTTACACTTTTATACAAAGACATCATATGTCTTAAATTCCCACTTCAGTGATATCTGACTGCTGTCAGGTGGATTAGTAGGTTCCCCTTTCTCAACCTTAAGTTTATTCAATGCAACCAAAACTTACCTACTCGCTGGACATTACAAAACTCTGGCATTTGCTATAAATAAAATTTAAATATAATTTATCTTCTAGCTTATTTCTGTTTTGCAGAGAGTATATTTTATATTAGTGTGTACTTATTCACAAATCAAAATAAGAGCACATTAAAAAAAATCTCAAAATGATGCTGTCAAGTTTACTGTAAGTTATGGCACATTCTGGTAGGGCTTAAGTGTGATTTCTTAACCATATTGACATAACTGAAGAATTTTAATAACTGCAAAAGCGAGCTGTATTTATTTACATATTCACTGAACTTTACTTTTAATTTTAATTTTTTTTTTAAGAAAATATTATTGTCATGAATAACCAAGTCTTTGTCCAAATATAGTCTTGTAGGGAAGTTAATGAAGCCAGTGAATATAAAAGGATTTTCTCCATAGTAAGAAACTGTGCTTATTTACATGTAAACTGAAGTCTTCTTATGTTGAGTATCTATAGGACACTTCTCTTTTCCTTTTTGCTGGAATGCTTTCATAACTGATCTTAGGAATTCTACAATGTGCACTGTTCTGTGGTTACTTCTAAAAAGTTAGGTCAATGGTCAGAATTTGCCAAGAAAAGTCAAACATGCCCCTTTATGTTTCCTCTTGAGTCTTAGCATTTTGAGACTTTACAGACTACAAGCAGTGAAGGCTTGTAAAAAATTCCCATATGCTTAAACAGATTGAAATTCAACATTTTCCAGCATATTATCTTTACTGGTAACTTTCCAGAATTAGATCTTTTCAAGTTTCTTCTGCAGTACTGAAAGGATAAAAATGTCAAGTTTGTGAATATTATATTAAGGTAGGATTCCCCTCACCTATATGAAGAGCAGATGTGAAATTGTCCTGAGGACTTGTGTTTTGAAGCTATAGTGATAGAAATGATTTACAGCTTACGTGGTATGAACATTGAAATACAAACCATTTAAAAGGAAATCCTTCCTCTATTATCCTATCTTAGCTTTGTAATTTTTATTCATTCTTCTGAAAACAGTGGATAATTGTGTTGGATTAATAGATGTTTTAGTTTAATATTTTAACCACAGATAAGAATCTTTAACTTTGTTAAATCCAGATTAGATAATGCTAGGACCCACATAGATGTGCTGAAAGCAAGCAAGTACACCAAAACTTTGCACACATTTTTGTTAATTAAATTAAAATTTAGTTTGAATACTTTGATTTCAATGAAATTAATTTAGTATGAAGTACCCCTATAATAACAAATAACATCTGTGTCATTATTTTGTCCCTCTTCTAGTAATAGTCATGTAATGCTTAGCCATTCTGAATTTTGGACCCCTGTCTCATCCACTCCAAAAGAATAAATAGAAGGAACCATTAAATACAAAGTTATGTAGCCAAGTACCATTCTGGAATAAAGTTTCACTGTTAATTTTGGGTAATAGTGTGGCTCTTAAGCAGTGTATCATTTTGAAGGTAGATGTGAATGCTAACTTTTAAAACTTACTTTATATTAAAAAGAGTTGTTTATATCAGTATTTGGATATACACATCTCCATTCCAGTCAATTTAAGTTATGAAATCTTTAGAATGTTGAAATTTATTCAAGTAAGACCTTGTTTGCTCTTATTTACTAAACTTGCATATTTTTAATAAAAATTTACAGTTTTATAGTTTTCCATAAAATTATTTAAGTAGGAAAAATATTTTTATACATATCCTGTTTTGTATTTGACTATTAGAACTACTGTACTTTTTAGCCAGCTTTTTTTCAAGCAATATCATAATTTATATAATTCCATAAAGAAAAGCTTTCTTTGAAAATAAAAATTGTGTACTTTGAGTAATGTCTGTACATTGTCAGAGCTCGGACTTTATATACTTGCTCACTTGCAGTCTAATGTTACAGAACTACAGGTGATACCAAGTGATGGTTTTTTTATGTTAAGGTTTTCTTGGAGTTTGTTTTTGGAACAAAGATCCTTCAGATGTGTACTGAGAGAGTTGTGATTCCTTCTGTGATTCTGGTATTTCATTGAGCCTTTTCTGTTTTTTTGAACAAAGTAACCTGTAGTAGTGTACAACTTCAATTTAAAATGCTACCTAGATTATTTGTAAAATGTTTTTTTCTCTCTGTCAGGCCTCATCAGAACCAGTCTTTAATGGTAAGACCATGTTGATTGCTCATATACAAACTGAGCTCAATCAGCACAGCAAAAGCTTTCATCCTCTGGTGATCAAATCCATCCTTTGATCCACTGATAATCTTTGATTTTCCAGAAGAAATATATGTTGATTTTTAGTATATCAACTTTAAGCTTCTGCAATTCTAGCAAGTAAGAGAATTCTGATATCCATGTATTTTATACCTACTGCATTCTAGGTAGGCAGTTCCAGCATGGAATTTCATTAGACCATTCCTGCCTTTGTGCCATAGTCACTAATTAGTTCACCAGATAAGCAAAAATCAGTCTTTAAAACTGAAGTTCATTTTAGTGAATTCCTTACACAACACACCTTCCAGCCATTCTACTAAGCTCCATTTTCTGCAATGTAAATATCATGTATTCCTTTCTCAAATGATATTGACATATAGATAAGTTATAACTGATGTAGCATTTATTTACCAAACAAAAATACCTGGCTATTCTGCATCAACAACTGTAGTTCTAATACACATACTTACAGATAAACCTGTAGTACATTTTATTTTCTTTTTTATTTCTCAGCTTTAGCTCCTGAAAATAACTTTAGATTTTTACTGAAGGGCACATAGGGCACATTTTACCATTTTTTGGTCCAAATCTAACAAATACATTGCATTGACTGTTCTCTCTTTGCTAAGTGCTGCTTCCTGACTTGTTTTTTACCAGTCTGGGGCTTTTTAAACTTTTTTTTTTACCCACTAAACATATTGTGCACTCTTCCACACACTGAGCAGCCAATTTTTTCAGAAGAATGCTGTGAGAAACAGTGTCAATGGTTTTACTGAAGTCCAGATAAACAATATCCAGTCTTTTCCTTATCCACCTAGCAGGTCACTTGGCTGTAGATGGAGATGAGGTTGGTGGAGCAGGACCTGCCTTTCATAAACCCAGGTTTGTGCTGGTTGGGTCTGATCCCTGCACGTGCCATGTGGGGACACTCAGAATGACCTGCTCCACAGCCTTCCCTGGCACCAGGGTTGGGCTGGTGGGCCTCCAGTTCCCTGGATGGTCCTTCTGGCCCTTCCTGTAGGTGAGTGTCACATTTGCCAGGCTCCAGGTACCTGAGCCTTTCCCCATTAACCAGAACTGCTGGTAAATGATGGAATGTGCCTCATTGAGCATTTCCCACTGGCTTCCTCGATACCCTTTGGTGGATCTCATCTGGTCCCACAGGCTTGTCTGTGTGTCTAAGTGGTGTGTCAGGTCACTGATCATTTCCCCTTGGGTTTTGGGAGCTTCCTTCTGCTCCTTGTCCCTGTCTTCCAGCTCAGAAGGCTGTTAATATCAACTGCTGTTGTTACTAAAGACTGAGGCAGTGAAGGCAGTAGGTGTTTTCCTCATCCTTTGTCACTATGTTCCCACCTCACAGCCAGTGAAGGGTGGTGATGCTCTTGCTGGGGACACTGCTGCATCATTCACTTACACTGCTGAGGTGCATTCTCCTTTCTCCCAGCAGATCCTATCTCAATTAGAAAATGAGGTAAATCTGTAATTGTTAATTTGTTAAAACATGAACTTAGAGTTGTCATTTTATTTCCTGAAGTGACATAGCTTTAGGTATGAAACAGAATTTTCTGGGTAACTGTAGCTGGTGAGATTTTGTGCTGTGTAACTGATTACTTTGAGGGTAAATTTCATATGAATCCTGTCAACAATGATAAATTGCTTATTGTTCGTTGCAGTCTACCAGTCAAGCTAAGTTAATGCAACTACAGCACGCTCCAATGTTTTAAGGATACCACTGGAGGCTTTTGCAGATTATTTTAAATTGTGACAAAGTCCTGTCAGGATAAATTCCAATTATATTTTTCTAAATTAGTTAAATAAAAGCAAAATCTATGCAGAATCTAAGCCACCAAAATATTTAAAAATGTGAAGCTTATTATTTTTAGTTAATCAGCTAGAGATGCATTTAAATTATGTATTTGTTTTGTTCATTTTCTGATTACTTAGAATAGAATCTTCAAAAGCTTATGCGAATTAAATATATAAACAGTATACAGAAAGTCCATTTAAACATGTGGTTTTTTTAGTTGGGTTTCATGTGATTAACTTTGAAAATATTTAGGCATTATTACCACATTAGTTGTTCTGCTTTATAGGAAAAATCTTCTGTCTTAAAAGTAGCATTGGTTTTTACATTAATTTGTAAGCTTCAAAGTCAGAACATTCTTACAGCATATATGTGTGTGTGTATTAGGTTTTTAATGTAATATGTTTAAAGAACCAGTTAGAGCAGGACAGCAAAGGAATATTCAGGTCAGCTAAATATAGTATTTGTTTACCCTGCAGAAAAGTAATTAAAAGCACTTTATGGCTATTTTAGGCTATTTATAGGAATAAACTGTAGGATTACCCTGTTCATCCAAGCAGTCTTTGTTACCTTCAGATCTCTCATGAATCAGAGGTCAGATGAGTCAGAAATCATGCTAAATGAGTTTTTAAAAGCCATTTGTTGTCTTAACAGGCAATAGAAAGAAGAAAAGCCTTTCTTTTCAGTTTACTTCTTGAATGTCAATGTTCTCACACATTTATTTATTCTTTTATTCCCTTTCTGATAAGCATCTTTGGTAAGTAAGAGATACTGTTTCAAGTTTTTGTTGTTAAAACACATTTCTTCAGTGGTGCAGGGCAGGTTGATAGGACCGACCATTTCTGTTTCTTGGGAATGGCCACTCATTTGTGGTAACTCCAGCAAATTTTATAAGAATTTCTATAAATTTGTATCTCTATAGAATTACTATAGACTACATAATTTGCAGTAGTAAATTTTCATTGCTTTAGAGAAGGTTATCTCTTCCTGCTATTGTACAGAAATTTTACTTCAAACACTCTTCAGTGACAGAAATATTTGGTCACAAAGCACTCTTAAGAATGTAATTGTGTTCATTGGGTTTTGCTTATTTGCTGTTTCTGTTCATAGTTTTGTCATCACTTCTCGTGGATTTTAACAAGCTAGGCTCACTAGGGCATTACAGCATCATACCAGAAGTGAAATTTTAGTTTACTATTTTTCCAGGTTTAAGACTCTTCTGTATATACTAAATAAGCCCAGAATTCTGTGACAGAGAGCAGTGGCTCAGTAAAGAGCAGTGAGTCTTGAGTGTATGTCAGTCACATATCATTAAATGTAGCACATGTGGTGAGCTCATCTAAGGATTTTCTTTTTGCTGTAATTGACAGATAGCCCTGAGGTTTTTTTATATGACAATTTATGAAAAATAATACCTTCTGCAGAGAAAGTACAGAAATACTGAAAAAAAATATTAAAAGTGGTATGCTTTGAAGACCGTAAGCTAAAATAAAATGAGAAATAGTATCTTTACTTATCTTTTTCTCATGGATTTCTGCTTTCTTTTCTACTTTACTTTCATTCTAGTTTTATATTTATTACTGTTACAATTTAGAGACAGCAAATAGTCTCTAAATAAAATAGAGACTAAATAGAAGTAGTACTAAAACAGAGAGGACAATGTGCATGAAACCATAGGTGTATTGAACATGGTAGAAAGAATGCAAGAAACACAGAAGTAGATGTAAACAAAAGCAGATTAATTTATAGTGATTTATTGACTTGATAATGCATATTTATTTGAATAATTGTTGTTTTGCATTGCTTTGGGTAAAGAACAGGATACTACAGTTATGCAAACCACAAAACATCTGCCTGCCTATTCCAAACTCTATAGATTGTCAGTTGTTATTGCTTTTTATTGCTGCAAGGTTGGCCTCTTGCTACCAAGCTCTATTATTATCCTGCATCTGTATAATTTCCATCCACACATTCCATGATGTATGTTGTGGAGCCCAGCTGTTGAATGTAGCATTTTAAATTGAAGGTGCAAAATCACCTCATCTTAAAAGAGAAAAGATTACATATAGCTGTAGTTTCTCTAATCCATGATAAAGGCATTTGCTGTTTCTCAGTCTCTTCATTTGAGGGTCTAAACCAGCAAAGGCCCACAAGTCTCATGAGTTCCCTTGTATCAGGGAGGTGGCACTTCGTCATTTATTGGAATACGAATAACCGGGTCCTTACTGAATATTCAGCATAAATGCCCATCTCAGAAAATTAGTTATCTAGGCTCTTGGGCTGACTTTAAATGCCAAATTGATTTATTTTTTAAGCCCTATTTCAAACAGTTTTCCATAGCATTTCTTCAGATTTTTTATCAGTAAACCTTCTGCAGTAAATTAAAATCTTGAATTCACTCCAAGGCTACTTGTTGCATTTAATAAATTGTATGTCCTTGAACGATGAGAGGGAAAATTTTGACCAAAACATACATCCAGCCTTTTTGGTACTGATATCCTATTTATACATTACAGTATTCAGGATATTAATCTTTCTTAATGTCTTGTTTGTTGGTTTGTGCTGTAATTTGCATATTGCAGTGTCTTATTAAATGGAACACATTAAATATTTTAACATTTTGCACTTAAAATATTTTCCTCACATCTGTATTCTCACAATGCAAATGCCCTCTGGTATATGAAAGTCCGTTAATTTTAAGGAAAAACAAATTGTTCCTTCTTTCCTTTATGTTTTTGCTATAAATTAATCTGTAATAAGAGAACCAGGAATGAGATAAGCAGGGAACAGATTTAACCTTATTTTGAAGTTATTATTTTTTGGGAACAGGGTAGAGGGAAATGCTTTTCAGTGTGATATAAGAACTCATCCACTATTTTAAGGGAGGGGGTTTTGTATTTAATTGTTGTACAGATCTTACTTTTACCTTTAATTACTGTGTTTACTCTCTTGAAACTGAATACAGGGACAGTATGCTGATAATGAAAGACTCTCAGATCTCACAAAGTCTCTTATATATACTATCCCTGCCCATGTGATCTGCAGCAGCTTAAAATATTTCTTTCTGAGTTTTTTGCTCAGCTTAATGTTCCCTTCCCATGGTCTAAAGGAAAGAACCATGATAAATGAGCATTGCATAAACACTTTCAATGTAAGAGTTTTTATTTGAGTTTAAAATTATTCTCTTTCCTGTTTTCCTTTGTTCTCACTTTTAATTCAAGGATCAGTAGTGTCTGAACTCTTAGGAACCTGCAATTTTTCAGTTTCTAGTTCTACTTGAGTTTTGCCTCAACAGAAATTGAAATATGTGGTTGTTGTAATTATTGCACAACAATTTAAGGCCTTCTAAAGGTATCAGTAGCAGTTATACTTTTCTCTGCACTGAACTCTGTGATACAGTTTTTAAATTATTTTCTTTTCCAGGTTCCTTACAGCCTTTCTTGGAAGCCTGCAGTAATGAATCCTTCTTCCAGACTTGCTCTGTATTGCTTCGAAGTTCTAAGCTAGATGTTACAGTTTTGGAAAAGCTCTGTGTTATACTGCAAAAACTCTCCAGAATAAAGTAATCCTTTATTACCATTATTCTGTTAACTATTATTAAGTCAATGGACTTGGTGACCTTTATCTATTTCTTTTCCAAAAATTCATCTCTCTTTTTCTGTTTATTCCCTCCACCATACACAATGCTGGACTTTTAATTGTAGCAGTTAAATTTAAACTGTTTCTATTATAGAGGTTTTAGACAAGCCTCTCAATTAGTGCATAAATCTAGTTCAATTTGCAGAATACAAACTAGAAAAAAGCCTCACAGTGTAGACTTAAAGAGGAATTATTCCTTATGTCTGCAGGTGACAAAAATGCTTAGAATTCTTAGAAGAGAATCCTAGACTTCCAGTTTTACTCAGATACTTAGTAGTAAGCTCCTTTGAACATTTAGTCTTACCTTTGACTTGCATTCAAGCTTCATGAGTTTTCATTTCCTTCAAAAAATTTAAGGTTTGGAGCCAGTTAAGCCCTTTTGAGAATGTTCAACTTTTTAAGCTGTGTTCCCATTGCTTACTGCTTATTGCTTTATTGTAACAAAGGTCAGCATATCAATAGTAATGTGCTGCTGAGCTTCACTGGCACATTGCTCAGTGGGGTTGTTTCATTTATGTAAGGGGATATCTGAACTGAGTAATTTTTACATTGGACTTAAAGCTGTTGACAAAACTGAGGTTTTCATTTCTCATAAGGAGTAAAATTGAACTCTTGGAAAAAGTTTTCTTATAAAATAATCTAATATAAATTATAACTGGCAGTTACTAATCAAAGTAAAATTGACTCATAAATCCTAAGTTTTTTATTTGTCTCTTAAATCTTTTTTCACATGAGTGAAAAGCTCCATTACAGTCTTCCCTTGAGCTTTCATTATAATATATGTACATATCAATTACTCAAGAAAACTGATAATTTTTGTTAGTTTTTGCCAAATTTTTTCTCACCAAGTATTGATAACTTTATGCTTAGAAACATATATAGAAGAATTATATTAAATACTTAATGCACATTTTACTTCATTAAAAATATTTTTTTCTGTACCATCTTCAGTGTTTACATAAAATGTCTCAATTTTAAATTGACAATTATTTTACTCAAAATCTTTTGCAGAAGCAATAAGAAGCTGTTTGAATTGTTTGGTCTTCATCGAATGTTCCAAGAACTGCGTAGAACTATAGATCCAGGTCACACCTTCCTCTGTATAAACCTCAATTCAATTCTGCTGAATTTGGAATTCTTGAGGAGTAACTCTCTTGACTCCAGTCTAAGCACAAGTCACTAGCACAAGCTTTCAATATTATTATTGTTCTGTATAATTTATACCAGCTGCCTTTGTTACTTGAAATTTGGAGTTTGGTTTTTTTTTTAAACTGATTTGTTTCGGGTTTTTTTTTACTGATTTGTATAAATACATTAAGCAGCACCTCGGTACTGTGTAATTTGTTGTGTATCATGTGGATTCTCACTTATATTTCGCTCATTCATTAAAAGAAAAACTAAAAACTTTGTAATATGCTAGATGGCTTTCTTCAATATTTTGTAAAGTGAAATAATGCTGCTGTTGTGAGTGACTCATGCAATGTAAGCAATTGAATCCTTAGAGTAAGCAGATCA
This sequence comes from Chloebia gouldiae, assembly GCA_003676055.1. Classification (NCBI taxonomy): domain Eukaryota; kingdom Metazoa; phylum Chordata; class Aves; order Passeriformes; family Passeridae; genus Chloebia; species Chloebia gouldiae. The sequence goes on along the minus strand of QUSF01000007.1, from coordinate 24,012,711 downwards.
GAAATACCAGTCTTTCCTTACAGGTATGAGTCTTAGTTACTTTTGATACTTCAGAGAGTTTTATAAATTCTTTAATTTAGTTTATGGTTGATAAGTAGCAGACAGGTATCTTAGTAGATTATCTTTTGATAAACCTGCAGTTTTAATGATTAAAACCAGATTTTAATTTAACATAACTAGATGTATTGAATAAGAAATTTTGCTAGTTGGGTTTCAGAATTTTCTTAGAGTTTGTTTGATCTTTTCCTGTATTTAAGTAACATTTAGTATTTTATCCTGCTTTGTACAGTGTAACTTTGGATAGTAATATCTTTGCAAATGCAAATAAAAACATTTCTTAAAATGTCTGGCAATAGTAATCTGTAACATAAAATTATTTTTTATTGCTTCTGCTGTATTTTGTTTTAATTTGCAATACAGTCTTCACAGTATCCACATTTCTTTTCTGAATATGAATATTTTTTTGTCTGCCACAGTTCAGTATTTAAAAGTTCTTACAAATTGGAAATAGGATATTTTAAAAATTGAAATTAATCTTTCACTGGTGATTTGTACTGTAAGTACTGAAAATCTATATTTGTAAAATTGGAAATGCAGTTAAAGCTTAAAGATTGGCTGTGTTTCAGTCTTTGACTAACACTGACACAAGTATAAAACTTCAGAGAGTTTTTATTTCTCATTTATTGCATTTTTGTTTGGTTGGTTTTGGTTTGATGATTTTTTGTATTGGTTAGTTGGGGCTTTTGTTTTTGTTGGTTTTTTTTTGAGGGGGGAGGTGTTTTTATTGTTATTTTTGACCAGAAGTCTTTGAACTGGTCTTTGAAATTGAATTCTAACTGCAAATATTTTTCTAGCAATTTGACTTAACATTTCTAATGAGCTTTTCTATGAAAGGAGTCTACACTAGATTTGGTACCAACTATGTCTAGAAGAGAGAGCAAGCACTGTGCACTCTTTTGGCAGGAGACCAACTCTAGGTAGTTTTTAAATAACACTAATCACAGCTAAAAGATTTTTCTGACAATCAGTTACATTTTGAAATAAGTATTTCTTCATCAGTACTTTTGGGTTTCTGTCAAATTTACCAACAGTGCAAAAGATTGCATATACCTTTGGCTGGAGACAAAAATCCTGTTACTTAGAAAGAATATTACCAGTCCTTATGTGCTCCTCTACCATTTAAAAATACTACAAAAATCAATAGCCAAAAAAAACCTGTAGAAAGTTGCTAGCTTTCTTATCTCCACAAGAATGTCGATTGTGCTATTAGTTTCCAGCCTTTGTTGCTGGAATCTAAGTAGTTTAATCTACTAATCTTCCTTGGGATCCCAATTTAACAGTAGGTGGTAATCTTATAATGGCAAAGGTAATGTGTTTAAAAGACACATCGAGTACAGTGTAGCTTTTAATATTGGTTCCTGGTGGTTTATATACAGTATTGTTTACCCACTAGAAAGTTGAATCACAGCTAATTTCAAGTTTTTATATCTCAATGTTAGGTTTCTGTTAAAATGCAAAATAAAAGGGTTTTCTTATCTAGATATTTATATTTATATATATTATATAAATTTTATAAATATTATAGTTGTAAATATTTATAGTATTTATATAATATATAATATTGATGTATAAATATTGTAATTATATTTATATAAAAATATTTATATATATTTATTTCCAATTAAATAGTAATTCATTATATTGATTACCTAAGGATTAGACTAATCATTTTTATATTATGCAAATTTTTCAAGGCCAGGTTAGGTGGGGCATTGAGACACCTGATCTAGTGAGAGGCATCCCTGCCTTGAACATCTGCCTTTTGAGCCAGCCCACCCCAGCTGCCCACAGCAGCCCTTGTCATGGCCTTGCTCAAACATCCCCATCCTGTTATCATTCCCTGCTGGCATTCGGGATTTGTTTTGTCTTTGGAAATGATAGATTTATGTCAAGTTGGCCACACACTGGGCATCTCTTTGTGTTGTCTTTCCCTTGCAGATGGAATCCAGAATTTTCTGGAGATTTTTCTGCTTTTGTGGCATTTAGATATTATGATGATCTAAATTTCTTCTACTTTACCTTTCTTCCAGAAAACTGTCTGCAAGAAGAGACATATGAAAAAGTTAACTGTACCTCCAGCTATTTCCTGCAGCTCCCTGTTCCCTAAGGAAGCATGGTGTATGTGATCTTAGTTTTCTGGTTTCCTGCACAGGAGTATGCTATTTTGAATATGCTGTTTTCAATATGCCAAACACCTCTGTCAAGAGGTGAATTAACATCCATCCAGAGAATATAATTTTTCAACCATTTTTTGTGAGACAAATTGAGGGGAAGCAAGAGAGATGGTGGCCACTTGCCTTTAAAAGGCAGGGACTCACACTTCCTGTGAGCTGGTCAGACAGAACACAGAGGTTCACAAGGCTTCAATCTGCTTTGTCTTGATTGTGTGTAGGTCTCCAGAAGTAATCAACTACCATCACTAGCATGAAACAAAGAAAATGTCTTGTAGTCACAACCTACTACTTTAAGGAAAGATAAAGAATTAACACACAATTTTGTCTTGCTGGGTTTTTTTGAACAGCTGTGAGAGTCTTCTTGTTGAGAAAGTACACAAGAATATTGCATCTCTTCGTGTTAAGGCAGTTTTCATACCAGAAAAGACTACCAAATATGATAAAAAGATTTTTAAAAAATTCCTTTTTTTTTTTCTTACAGGCCTGTTTACTGTAGAATTTTAATCACCCTTGCTGTTTATAAAAGGTTTCCTATTGATAATTTTTTCAGACCTCATCTACAAAGCCTAGATTTAGCAAATCTGTAGGAAAGATTGTTGCCTGGGCACAGGACAGTTCTATTTGCAAAAGCTAAATAAAGTAAGCTAACATTACCCAACCTGTACAGCTGTGCTGTTCGTTCATATTTGTGACTTTCACCAGCTGATAAAAGGTCTGAAAGTGGGATTTCAGAGTTATTTTCCCATTCTCCTGAGCAAGACTGGCATGCATCTCTTTCTAATGTATATAGCTGAATTTGATGTATATAATAAGAAAAGATTTCTTGTAGCAGATAAATTTACCTGGAAGGTGAAGGCATGCCGAAGGCAACATATTTTGAACAACTTCTATTCATGGCCAGCATTAATGTCTAAAATATATGATTTAACTTACCAGATCAGATTTAAAAGGAGCTGTAAGTAGAGCTCATAATTCAGAGCTGTTGCACTGGATTCTTTAATTATATACTGAATTTTTCACCTAAAACTTATATGGCTTTGGAGATTGATGATCTGATAAAAAGCATTTATCTTCAGGATAATGTATTTAAATGTAGTACGGAAAGTTGGAAATTTTGATCTATGAAGCAATTTGGTAATCTTCCACTTTCCAAATGGTTAAAGGGACTTCAGTGGCAGAGCAGTGACCCCTTGTGTTCCTCTGAATGATGTAATGCTTACACATTTTTAAAACACACAGAAATTATTGTAAAAGCAGTAGTGCTGTGCAGCATTGAGGTCCTGCCTTTTGCACATCACTGAAGAACACTGTGATGGGCAAAGGCACCTTTATGTGTCATACTGACTCCTGTAGTGTGTTGTGTCAAAACCACTGCTTGTCTTTTGGGCTGATGAAACCCTTAAATGCCATCTTCTGACCATGGTTAGGAATATCCTTGTTTATTAGACTTTTGTTTTTTACCTAAGTTTGAAAGCAAGTGTATCAGTGACTCCCTTATTAATACTAGAAGAGATAACTTTGAACAAAGTCATTTTTTGTTTACTTGCTTGTAGGTACTTTTTTTTTTTTTGAGTCATCCTGAGCTGAAATGTAACAAGATGTAACAAGACTTTTGATCTCTAAAATCACACAGAGACGATTAACTGAGGAAAAGAGATCTGAGAAGCCACATATATTTTTCCCCAGAAACCAGTTCTCTTTGTGCCCATTACTCAAGCATATTTAGACTGGAGCCAAGGAATATTTCCCTGAATATAACATGTATCTCTGATCACTGCAGCTTAATGGTAAGTAATTGCTCTGATAGATGTACCCAAGCTAGGGCTACAAATTCAGTGGCCGGGATACTGCTAACAATAGTCAAAAGGTCAGCACAAAAAACATTCCTACTAATAAGTTTACTTTAAGATCATCTTCAGTTTCATAAAAAGGCATCCTTAGTACAGGTAATTATGTATATCCTTAGTACAGTAAATCTATCCAGCCTCAGGGGAAAAAAAAGTTTCATATGGTAGAGTTTCAAACAGGAGCATAATATCCCACCCACACATCGGCTTTTTGGAAAAGTAGTAGGCTTTTGAAGAAGGTTGGAGGTAACTAGTGTTGCCAGACTGGTTTTTTACTTCAGAAGAAGCAATATTCTAGTGCGTGGATTCAAGAGTTATTTATATAAGAAATGAAATTAAACATAATTTCTCGGTTCATGATCCTTTGAAGCCACAAAGTAGCAGTTGGATGTCTGCTTGATTTGTCCTCCTCCCTGCTGAAGTGTGAGGAGGATTTTTTTTCACAGCAGTCTTGCACACCAAGACTGAATTTCATAAGCAGATGCTGAACTTTGTTTCCTTCCTGATTCAGTTGTCTTTCTACTAATCAGTCTTCAGAACTGCCTCCTTCTGATTTTTTGTTTACTTCTATGCTGTAGATTAAGTTGGAAAATAATTCCTGAATTGTCTTGCTATACTGACTTGAATCCTTATAGAAGCCTGTTATAGCAGCCTCAATTATTAAAAAAACCTTTTTAAATAAAGCAGATGGACAAATGAGGTGCCTCTGCATGCCCTGTGTAACAGCTAATTACTGATGCCTTCTGCAGCAATGCATAGAAAGGCTTCTTACCATTCTTCCCTAAGTATTCAAACAGTCTAGTTTCACAGAACAGTGGCAAAAAGGAATCAACATTTTTCTCACTTGAAGAGTAGTTGATTGTGATAAATTAATGCCTGAGGTAACAGGTGCTATGCGTTATAAATCATATCACAATGAATAATCAAAAGTGCTTTTTTGGATGTGGGGATAGAGTATATATGCAATATTATGCATCTAGAACTAGATATAGCCTGAGACAGTCCATTCTTGCCCTGTTTATATTAATATATTTAGTGAAATGTGCACTAAGAAGCCTCTCCCATATATAATGAGGGCATGGGCTCAATTTTCTTTTTATTATTAAGACAAGTATAGAGCTTCCTTGCAGAAGAGTGATTTCTGCATATAGCTGCATATAGGAATCGTTGTACCTCTGGGTAATGATTTTCACCTGCAACAGTAAGAATTTTTCTCTTAATTACACGTTCCCTAATACAAAGCAGGACTGCTGAACTGTCTGAAGCTTGGAGTTTGACAGGGAGAAATGGAACTGGCATGCCTTTTCAGCTCATAATCCAACCCATACTGCTGAGCATTTATGCACATTATTCTTTGTTCATGAATAATGTGAATATTATTAATTATCCCAAATTATAGCACAGAAAGGCATTCAGCTGTTGTTGCTTTATCCTGCAAAGCTGGCACCTACCCTTTTCAACCCAGCTTACTCTCTTTATTTATGTCGTCAATCTGGGACCATCAGACATGGAACACTATGTAGAGGACAGTCCCTGATTGCAACCTGAAATCAGAGAAAGTCTGCAAAGCCCAGCAAGCTTCTCTAAGGAAAAAACTGGGACAACACTGGTCAGGCTAGGAAGCTGGGATTAGGTGAGGAAAGTCTTATAAGGAATTAAGTAGTTCAGTCTGGGGGAAATCCAACTTGGTACTCTGTTGTTTTTTTTTTTTAACAGAAGCTTGCAGTTCTTCTGGTGGTCCCACCTGTGCAGCCTACGACTGCATGAACACAATTATTCTGTCATGAAGTGAAAGCATCCAGTTAAGATTTCTGGCAATGTTGTGAAGTACTGCTAATTTAGAAATGCAGAATGAAGGCATGCTAATGAGAGTATTGTTACTGTGACATTACTCACTAGTCTCACAGTCTGTAGAGTTCTCAGTACACAGAAAAAAACTTACAGATTCTCTGAGGAATTGCAAGGGGCTTGGCATTTTTACATTACCTTCAAGGTGAAATACTGAATACAAATTCTCTTGACAAAATGGTTTCTGCTTCAAGTTTCCTGAGTGATACAGAGAAGCAGTATCCTACAAAAATGCAATGATTGCGCCATATATGTTACAAAGACACTCCCATACCACAGGAATGTGCCTGCCAGCCCTTGGCTAACCTATTTTATTAGAGATTTATAAGGCAATGTGCTATTTAATCAAAGAAATGGCTAATACAACTGTGTTTGACCTCTTTCTTTTATTAGTATATTTTATGTTCATATTTTACAATATAATAAGTTATATATACAGCATTAAACAAAGTTATTAGAAAGTAAGCTTTGGCAAGACCTACAGAATTCTTTTTTCAATCCTGTATGTCCCTTGTATATCAATAAAATACTGTATACCAAATAAAATAATGTTAAATAGTCTGTGTTTACATTGGCACCATCAGTTTCAAAACTCTAACTTTTCATGGCCCAATAAACATAAAAATATGAAGATTCCTGTATCTTCTTTGTCTTCTTTTTAACAAATATGTGATGTATTGCTTTAAATGGCATATAAAACATAGTAGGCAGTCCACTGAATAACACTGTAGTTACACACTGGCACAAGAAAAATTGAATCTTGATGCTTCTTTCTTTCTTTTTTTTCTTTCCTTTTTTTTTTTTCCTAGTAGCAATAGTAAAACCTGCAAATTCATGGTCTTGAAAATCATGTTGAAGATTGCTGAGCTGTAAGCAGATCTAGAAATCGTATTGAAGCCTGTTGATGAAATCCATATGAATTTGTCATTCATTTCAAGACAGCAAGAATTTCACACCTAGATTCCACATCCATCAGGTAGTTAAAATTCAAGTAAATGCAGCTTGCTGCATCACTGAAAGAAGAGTTAAAATCTTATGAAATTTGGCATATGCAGATTAATTAAGAGTGTCTTATGTTGCAAAAGAAAGGGTGGAAAATAATAATGAGAGGGATAGGTTTTATGTTGCAGTATTTACTTCCCCTAATATACAAATCAAGTGCTGAAATGATACTAAATATAGATGTTAAAGGGCGATGATAAATGTTTTGCACAATTATGATACTATCATAGGTAAGATCTAATTACTAAGTGATGGAATACTGGTTGTTAAATTCTGAGTAATAGCAAATATTTTTATAGCATTTTGTTCAGTTGTGCATTTTGGAATTTAAGAAGTACTGCTTTGTAGTTGACACATCTCTTAATTTAGTGGTTGCACTTGGTGAAATCCGTCATCACTATTTTGGCTATAAATTAGGCAAATAGGTTTGGTAACAGACACTGACCTGTGGTCTGAATCAATTTTAGATAAATTTTAACTGTGAAAATCAGATTAGTTAAAATAATACCAAATTAGGTCAATTTTTGTACTTCACAAACTCACAATAATGCATTACCTTCCAGAAGAGTTTAATGTTGCTGGTGGATTCTCTGCTCACGGCTTACAAGAGTATAGCATTAGAAACACTTTTTTCTCCACATTTCAAGGGTCTCTAAAGAAATCTCCTCTTTTTGCTCTTTGTGTCACATGTGCACCACTGTTGTCTGGAATTCCTCTGGCTAAAGTATAATTTGATATATAGATGTCACTGCTGGAAAAGTTTATTTTTAATGGTAGTGGACAATCTGATTTTGGTTTTGCTTTTTTCTTAACAGTAAAGAAAAGAAGATTTTGCTCTCCGGTTGCAAGGAGTAACTGCCCACTTTTACTGCCCAGTTGCTAACTAGCTTGTCCTCAGCAAGTCAGCAGTTGGAATTTATAATATCTGAAATGTCAGAATGGACCAAGAGTGCATTTATGTGCATTGTATAGATTGTTTTGAAGCACTTCAATCTGTAAGTTGACTCTTTTTCCACGTACCATAGTTAGTCAATCTGAGGACTGTGCATATACACCTATGCACATAATGCAATACTCTAGATTCAATAAACCCATAATAAGTATAGAAAATGAAACTGGCTGGAGCAGATAGAAATGTATGTGCCTAATGTGTATTTATTGATACTGTAGCTGTGGTACTGCTTCTGGCTGTAACTGTTAAACCATTGAACCATTGAATGAGACACAAATATTTCCAGAGAGCTATTCAATGCCTTTCCTGAAGGCCAGGCAGGAAGAATATCAGAAGGGTTATTTACCCTTCTACTCATACACAGACTGCAAAATGGATGTTTGTGTCTCTGCTTATTATCCATAACTTTTTAACATGATCGTTTTGTTTAATGACATGTTTCATGCCACCCTTCTTGGAAAATTTCTGCTCTCATTTTGGTAGATGGGTTACTTCACTTTTAGAAGTCAAAGAGAAGAGCTTCCCATTGGCTATTGTGAGCAATTATGTAGAAGAAGCATCAATGGTCTTTAGTCCAAAGTCTTTGATGCAGTGCTAACTGGAATCACACTTCTGATGTGGAGGTGCAGGCCCCAGGCAGGCATGTCAGGATGTCCCTGCTGGTTCAGGAGCTGGCATTGCTTGTGCCCACTCCAGAATGTCTGCACACAAGGATTCGACAGCATCCAGTCTCTCGATTTGCACCAGTTTGGTGAGCAGTTCTGGGATGCTGTAGCCTGCCGTGCTGATGCGGTCAAAGAGCTGCATCCCGTCCGTCATGCCGCCAATCTCATCCCTCTTCAGCCCAAAGCTCTCGGCGAGGTGACGCCACGTTTTCACAATGGCTTTCTCTGTGCTGTAGGTCGAGCTGAGCATTCGGCTGGTCTTCTCCAGGCAGTCAAAAGGCAGCTCTGTAGGGCTCAGACCTGCAAAGGGATGGGGGGGATTGTCAGGTGGCTCTGGGTACAAGTCTTGACATTTATTAAAGTACAACAGATTACACTGTTAGTAATTAATACAGCTAAAATCTTTAAGTGATTGTTCATGATATATGTCTAGGTCCAGAGTTACTACTGCATATTACCAAATTTATTCTTCATAATGACAGTAGGATATCATAATAAGGGTAAAAAGTTGCCTGGAAAAGAAGTAATAGATGGGTTGTATGAATTCCCCATGGCTCTGCCCTTTCCTTCAACAATTTACTAGCTGTTAGAAAAAGTATATTGCAACTATGTCCCTAGTGAGCAGGCCCATTAATACACTTCTGCACGTCAGGCTCAGTGTTTGAGCTCCAGAGACAGCTTTGACCCTTCCCTGAGACTGTCACCAGCAGCTGCTGAAACATATCTGTAATTGAAAGTTGCCCTTGTAGGAAAGTGAGAAGTGAGGTGAAGTAATGATGCCAGATGCAAGCATAAAAGTCCCTGCAAGGGCTTAGCTGTCATTACTATCATGGATCTCTAGGGAGGATTTAACATTCATCCTGTGGGGAAAAGGCTCTTTTCTCCTGGACATATTTGCTATGTATTCATGTTCAGAAAACAGAGGAGAGAACCAGCTACAGCATTTTTCCCAAACCAGACTGCTTCTGTAGTTTTCCTGCTTCTTACTCATCAGCAATAATTTGATAGTAGACAAAGCTCCCTGAATTACAGCATACTCATAAGTGTGCACACAAAGTGTGTGTGTGGGAAGTAAAGGCAGTCACATCTCCTGTTCTGCAGGGAGTTCAATTTGTGTGTCCTGCTAAAAAAGTTCATGTAGTCAGGTGCTAAACAGGGTCAAAACACCTGCAGCCTGGAAACTTCACATTTTGTTGTGAGATGTGGGACAGAATTTAGAGAAGCAGAGTAGGTTGAGACTTGTGTTTTACCCTCAATCCCGACCAAATCACACTTTCATATTTGGAAATTTTTTTAATCTGTTATCTAAAGAAATAAGACCAACAGGTTTCCTCTAGATGGGGAATGCAAAACTGCTTCTCTGCATCTTGGTCTGCTTGTGTGTCCCAACACAGACCCCCACAACTCTTCCTGCTCCCCACAGGAGGGAAGGCCATGCAGGTGCTTGGAGAGCAGCTGTGGCCAGCTCCAGCCCAAGCCCAGCCTGGACAGCTCTATGGTCAGGGCACCACAGGGGTCCTGGCAAGTGATACAAATCTGCCTATAGAGTGTCTTCTTTGGTTTGGGACTATTTTCCATAGATAGCCAGAGGCGTTTCTCACTTTATAGCAAATGCTTGTGCTTTGATTTCATATTTTAACACAGGCTCAAATTGTACACTCACCTTCTGCAACATCACATACGTTAGCATAAACGTCAAGTATCTTTTTCCTTCGACTTTGAATCTAAATGAGAAGAGATTTATTTCATTAATCTTTCAGTTTACAAGAATTAGCAGATAGCAGTGGAAAGTCTGTGGGACCTCTCCATTTCATGGGGTTATCACACAGTGTCCTCAAGGGTCCCTTTCAAAGACTCAAAGAAATTACACAGCAATTATCCCACGAAGAATAAACATATTTCTGATTTAATTTGCCACTGCTAGAGATCTTTAATTTCAGCTTCTAGGCTTTTTTTGAGAGCAAGCTCCTGAGAATGAGGGGAAATCCAGTACCAAATAGGCAATGATGAATATATGAATGTCTAGGTAGACCAGGTTACGACTGAATACAAAGAATTAAATTCAGACTGAAATTGCCTTCTTCCAATAATCTAAGAGGACTGTAGAGGAGAGGCTCTGAGAGGCTCTTCTTTTCTGTCTCTTGACATAGACAGGCTTAGTGCATTACTAATTAACTGAAATATTTTTCAGATAGGTTAATAAAAAAAAGCAAAATTTTGGAGACAAATAATCTGAGGTCCAAGGGATCTAGTCATTTTTGACAAGCAAGAAACAAGGCTGAAAACCTGACATTTTTCAAGCTAAAAATGGACACTTTTATATAGTTTCATTTAGCAAAATATTCTCAAGTTTTGGCTTTGGATTCGATGTGGAGTGAAAACAAATGTCAAAATGTCATGAGCTCTCAGGGACTGAAATTTTCTTCCGTGTGCCATCTCTCATTAGGACTGAGCTTTCTGAAAAGCTGTCTTTTTGACGGGACTCTAACATTATCTCCACGAATTTGTCACTTTTCACCGCAAACGAGGCTTGAATAAAAGCTTTGCTTTCAGTACTTAGTTTTGTGGCAAGGTTTCCCTCACTTCATTTGGGCAGTAAAGGGCAAGGTGCATCAATGACATGGATTAATGGGCTTGAGAGCAGAGTGGCCACTCCAGCTGAAGCGCGTCTGGCGGGCGCAGTGCGAGTGCGGGGCAACGCCAGGCAGGCACTGAGCGCCCTTCGCTTCTTCACCGACTCGGTCCTGTTGATGCTGCAGGCTTGGATTACCTGCTTCAGAACCTTGAAACCAGGAAATTTTCTTTTAATGGGGTTTATTAGAACTCCTCCTAAGAAAACTATTGGGTGCTTATTTTCATTCTCCCTCCAGTTTTAGGGTAAAGAAGCAGGTTAAGTAATTCCTTGAAGAATTATGCAAGGCACTCTCTTTACCAGAGGCAGAGGATGGGGGTGTTTTAAAACCTTAAACTGAAAGCAAACGGGAAATGTTTAGCTTGATGATCCCCTGTGTGGCTGCGCATTGCAAATGGGTTTTTTTATAACTAAGAAAAAGAAGACTTGGTTAATAGCAAGCCTCTAGTTTTCTTTATCCCTACCTAACTGCTCTGAGTAGTCTTTCCTGTGCTAGTAACTCTACTTAATTCCCAGTCTGAAGAAAATTACTGCTTTTCTAACTTCTGGCAACTGGCTTAGTTGTGACATCTTAGGTATGGAGTGGAGAATCTTGATGCAATCTGCTCTTTCATTGAAAAGTTTGTCTTCAGCCTTGTAATCAGTCTTTAGTCTATGAGGATGTGTTAGAACAAGTCTGGAAGAAGTAGTCCATGCTTTAGGTGCACTTATGAGCTTTTTATCTAAATTACTCTGGAGAATGTATCTATGAAATAGGGTCTTTTGAAGGTAACCTGCTTCTTATGAAATATTCTGATTTCATGACTACTCAAGGTGTATTATCCTATTTCAAGCCAGTGCTTACAGAAGTATCATAAATTTGGATATTTAGAGAGACCTCAAAAACCTGAACTTTAAAGTGTGAGCATTGGAATAGTAAGTTATTTTCAGATGGTCATAAATATCTACAAATCCATTTCACTTTTGTTGAGATTTTGTGTGTCTGATCTCAGCTGAAAAGTAGTGTGTTTTAGAAATTTTGAGCTGATTCTCCCAACAATTTAAAACATGCAAACATGAAAAGATGCATTTTCAAACCTATTTTTTCTTAAACTATATCTGATGTTTGATATTAGCTAGCTATTGATATTGACCTAGCTATAGCCATTTAAAAATTAATTAGAAATACTAAAAAATCAGAGCAGACACCTTCTTTTTAAGGGTAGTTTGATGTTAACACAAACTGAAAGGTTGTGTGAGTGAGGTGTGGGCTCAATTGTGCCTTAAAATGCTCCAAGTGAGATGAAAAGCCCTGAGCTCAGCAGGAAGAAGCAAAGGCCTTCCACAGCAAAACAGTGGATTACAGTGTCTTTCAGAGCACAGGAATCACCTTCAAACCATGTCTGTGTTTTCAAAATTCCACATGGAAACCAAGCACAACACCAGATATTATTGAGAAGTTTGTGCTGTGGAAGTACCAATGGAGCTGGGTCAAGGTACTCAGATGTTCTGCTGTCAGCCAAATCCAGCCTGCTTCATTATTTTACTGTCTTAGCATTAGCTATGACAGGGGATTGCTGTCATATAGGTGTTTTCTTTCTTGAAACTATAAAATATTGTACTCAAAAAAGCAATTTAATTAGCCTTGTAGAAAATTTTATTTCTATCCTTGAACCCTATACGTATGCATATATGTCATTATGCAAAGGAGATTCTATAACAAATTTGTCTGGAGAAGCTCTAGTAAATCAATCTGATCTATCCTACTATGCATTTTTGGGGGTTGATAGTTTATATATTTTTTTCTTTAAAAATAGTAAAAAAAGGCTCTCAATTTTTAAATCTCAAGGTAGCCTTACCCCAGTTGATTTATTGCTTGTAGAAGATTTATCTCTGGCCAAATGCACTAAAGATAACAAGCATCTCTCTGGAGTCCCTTGCTTGTCAACTGCAGCTTCTTCATCACTATCCATACTCCGGCTTAAAAGTCGTTCATTCTCGGAAGATGCATCATTTTCACTGTAAAACAAAGGATATGGTTATCTTTGTCTCTCATGGGTTGACTCCAGTCATCCTCTTTTTTGCTTCCTGAGAGCAATGAAATAAAAGTGTTTTCCATTTTTTAAAATGCCTTTCCTCCGAAATCCTGTGCCTGCAGTGGCCTTCACCAGCCCAGTGTGTACGTGCAATGCCCACCAAGCCCCACAGTCACAGGGAGCTTGCAAGAAACCTTTCACAGAGGGATTTTCCAACTGAAGACAGCGTTAAGCCCACCTTAATCATGTTACCCAGGCAGGTTTGGCTGCTGGGCAGAGACAAGATGACAAAAACTACCACACCATGCAATGCAAATGATGCTAGGGACAAGGTTTCCTTAAAGCCTGTAGCAGCTATTTTTACTCTTCCTGCCTGGAAGGGAAGGGAAATCTCAGTAAGGCCATGAGAGTGAGAGCTGCACTCAGGTCCCAGAAATTAACCTCTCAAAAGAGGAGATGGAGGCCAAAGAGCTGATGAATTGGTCACAGAGGGAATGGGAACGACACAGGTGTCTCTTCACAATGTCTGTTATCATCTCTTAGACACCAGAGGGGCAAAACCCTGCTAAGGCATCTGGTCTTTGCCCTGCTGCAGCAACTTGCCAACATACCCATCAAATTTGTTTATGTGTTCCACTGTACCAGGATGAATGATGACCATGTGTCTCCCCCATTTCAGTGAAACTGGCAATATATGTATCTTTTACCCACCTTTTGACAGCCTTAGCTGGAGTTGCTGTAAGTTTTTCAAACTCTTCTTTCTCAGAGAATATCACAACATTATCTGTAGAACAACAGTTAGAGAAGTTTAAATTGGCAATAAGTTTCCAAACCAGTGCTTTGTGTCAGGAGCTAGCTCTGCTGGCAACCCCACTGACAAAAAAAGATCTCTCTGCTATATTTTTAATTGCTATCAGAGGATTAAGTGACATTCTGGAAGCACAAAAAATATAGACAATTCTTCAGTAAACTGATGGATGAGGGTTTTATATACTCCAAAGGAGAAATTGTAATTAAGAGAAAAGTATTAGGAATATTTAAGCCCAGTGTTGTCTTGGATAGAAAAAGCAAAACGAAACCAATTTGTACCTTGCACTTCTTTCTTCTCTTCTTGTGTGTTAGCCTGAGCTTCGACATTTTTTACTGAGTGGCTCTTGCAACAGGCTAGAATATACAAATATAACACTAATTATTCTCAGAACCTTTCAAAAATAGCGTTTACAACTAAAATCTTACCTACTGAACAATTACCTTGAGCAGATGGCTTTGTTTTTACAATGTAGAACATGATGATGAGGACAATGGCAATAGCCATTATGAAGATAGTAGACATAGCAATTATAAGTGCTGTAGCTAGATGTCCTTGTCCTGAAAGATCTGCTGGAATAAAAAAAAAATAAATTAAGAAGCAAGTCTTAGGATCAGAAACTAGTTAACAATTTGTAGTTTGCTCTACACACAGTTCCCATAATCTTTTAGTTGATCTGAGTCTTGATTACTTGTTAAGCATTGAAAAACTTAGTGCTGTGTCTCAAGCAAGTTAATTGAAAATTTCTCAAAAATTTGATATTTGCATAAATGTGCAAAAACCAGTTAGTAGTACTCATTAAGAATATTTGATGGTATGATTTATCAGATACAAAGATGTAGGAAATTGTATTTTAATATGGGAAGCTGTAGATAAACAAGAGTAGAAGCTTTTGTGGCACTGCATTCTTGGAATCAGCCTTGACAAGACAAAAAATAGTAAATGCAAAGGAAAAAAAAGCTAAAATGACTGTTGATAACTGTGGCTGCCTCAAAAGCTCTAAGTTAAAAGGAGGACACAATGTACATGTAGAAAAATGGATGTTTTTCTAACAGAAACTTAAAAAACAGCATGGCTAAAATGTGAATTTAAAATAATCTAGGTGAAAAGATATTCAGAAAGAAAACTTGGATGCAAAAGGCTAGAATTGAAAAGGTGTGAAAGGATGCAGAAAATTATATATGTGCTAAAAGGCGTGAAAGCTTTAATTTCTCTGAAAATGTGGTCCTAACAGTCATGTTTTCAGACAATACCAAGAAGAACAGCATTGTCAGTACTTTATTAACTGTACCTTTCCCATTTTGTCTTCTCAGGTTCAAAAATTTTAAAAGCCAAATGATTGTGCTGGAGAACTGTTTATGTTACTTCAATGAGAGACTGACCATATTTGTGCATGAATTTATTTTCACCATTCTAAGCTAAGCTATTTCTGTAAAGCTACAAATAATGAGCTAAATTTATTGCTGGCATCACTGGGTACAGTTCAAATCCTTTTTACGTTCAACTGACAAACAGCATTGTTGATTAACTGAGAAACAAAAATGAATTCTGTATTATTTCTAATAGTTCTAGAAATCTGGAAATAGTGACAATGAAAATAGCAACAGATATTTTAAGTTTGGTTACACTTTGTTGATGCCCCTTTCAAAACAAAGAGTTGCTAAATTAACCCTGTGAGTGCATTCTTACCTTTGTGAGCATGCTGATAAGGTGAGAAAGTGCTTGTGCCAGAGGTGCTTGGGAAAATGGCTGAAATGCCAGAGTTAGAGCCTGCACCTGCAACATAAACAAAAATAACAAAATTCCATTGTTACTTTGTCCAGTCAAAGAACCAGGTTGGCTCAAGGAAAGAGAGCCTTTACTTGGCTTGGTTGCATTCCCATTTATTAGCAAAAGACCCAAGAACTACTTGCTCTTTGAGATGTCCCTAATCCAGAAATGTGTAACTGATACACTGAAAGTTGGATTACAGAGCATGTTTGTGTACACTGTCCAGAAGGAGTGAAAGTCAAACTCCTGAACAGATATCAACTCAGAAGAAAAAGCCAACAGTTCCTCATAGATTCCCATGTTATGGATCTGTCCTGGGCAGCAGAGAGTTTTCCAGGGTCCAGCTGATTACTCAGTTTACAATCCACTCCAGTATTTGCAACTGCAGACTGGGACTTAGCTGGTAGATTCATCAAACTAGTGCATCTCACAAGCAACCTTCACTAGCAGCATCACTGTAAAGCTGGTATGCAAACCCTCATGACTCCACAGGAAAACCTAGGGAAGGTGACAAATAATGGTGTTTGCTTTTCTGTTCCATAGAGCTGTACTGTTTTAAAAGGGAATTTTAGAATTTCCTGGAATCTAACTGGGCAGTATGTGTCTTATGATCTCTTGTCATTCCGAATCTATATTCTGGGGAGAGTGAAAATTCACTGACACAATAAATGAAGAAGCTATAGGGAAAACTTCATCCTGTCAGAGGAATGAGATTGTCCAATAGGGGTTTTCAGGTCTAAATTCTACAGTCAAGGTTAGTCTTTCACTTGGTGCCATGCACCAAGTTTTCAAAGCATTAAACCAGGTAATAAAATAACATATTTTGACAATAGCAAACAATACTGTATATTATTAGAAATAAAGCTGTTTATAGGAATGCTTTTATATAGGGGGGTATTTGCACAGTATTTAGGGTTGGGAGTAAATGTTATCTTCCTTCTCAAATGAACTTTAATGTTATTGGTTAGTAAGTAATGCAAACAGCTACTATCAACAGACACTGAAAATAATTTTCTGTCTTGGAGGAAGTATGAAATTCCTCCTGCTTTGTGTTAGTTGTCTGTGGAAAAAGTCTAGTGATAATTAAATTCAGCAGTCCTAAGGCAAAAAGCTGTCCCAGTCATCTGGGAAGGTGTGCACAGCACATGGCTCCACAAGGTGGTTTGGCAACTGGAGTAGGTGAGAGCTCACTGTGCCTTTTTTTTGACCAAGTAAATATTCAAACGGATCAAATCACCAGGTAAACTTGACAAGAAATCAAGTGGTCTGGAATGGTCTGAGGAACGCTCTATGGTTAACACCAAAGCAATATGCACATTCTTCAAATGAAGAGAAATGTTTTTTTTAAAAGGAAAAAAAGTACTATCTAAAATAAAACATGTCTGCATGCTGTGAATGAGAAATGTACACCTAAAGAGGCTGCAAAGTATGAACTGCAGGTGTCTTCAAAAGAAATTTTCTCTAACAATCATAAAACTTTTTTCAAACATCATCTGTTGGAAGGAAATTGATTATAATTAGTATTTTTTCAAACTGAATAAGGGTTTTCATTATGTTTTAAATATACCAATAAAATATATTAATTCAGATGCATTTTGTATTTTGCAAATGAAGGTTAAGGCTTATTACATAAGTCTTGCCTCTGGTCCTTTCTCTGTGACAGATTTCTTTCTAAGAATTAGTTATGAGCTCCAGAAACTGCAATGCAGTAAGACTATCTATGGATCAGTAAATGAAACTGTCATCTGCATGTAGTGGACATTAAAGACAGGTAATTTGTAAAATTTTCAGCAATTCTTTACAAAACTGAAGTGAATCATCCTTGGTCATGACCTCTGTGTTTACTCATTGTGTCTGGACAACAGAACAATTTTAACAAATGGCCAGTGCTGTGGCCTGATACTTTCCTTCATGTTCATGCACACACACCAGGCTTATGTCTATTCTTGCAGCCCCCCTGGCAAATCCAATTACAGCCAACTGGAAATCTGCATGGTCCTTGCAAGCTGCAACAAGTCAACAATAGCTTCTCTGACACTGCCCTCAGTGAGCACAGGCAAGCTGGGCTGCTCTGTCTGCCTGGAGTTTAGCTAACAAGCTTCAGCTCATCTCCCCGAGTGAGTTTTAGCAAACTTGCTTCTCTTTTCTTTCACTTGAACCATGAAGTCACTGAAGTATTTCTGCCTAATAATCTTTCAGTCTCTTGGTATTGTTAACTTCATGTTTTTCACCCATCTGTGAAAGGAAGCAGAGCCTTTCAAAGTGGAAGTCAGGCAGCAGCAAGTAGCACAGGAAGGGTACGCAGGAAGGTCACCACTCTTCATTCAGCATCATTGTCACACTTCACCCAGCTCCACCCCACACCAGGGCAGGGCGTGCTGCCCACGCCATGCACACACGTGGACAACACTCCCCCCTCTCCTGTGCACCCCAGTGAGAGCTTCAGCCCCAGAGCCCATGAGCACAATGTCCCCTGCATGGGAGCAGAGCCTCCTCCTCTGTTCTGTAGTGCTGGCACGGCAAAATCAGGCTGGTGCTAGAATGTGGTGGCCTTTTACACATGCCTGGGAGGGAGGGAGTTAGTTGTTACAAATATTTTAAATCTACTTGCAAATTTAATAATTTGGCATATCCATTATGAGCCAAAGATTTCCTTTAGATGTGGCTTAGAAGAAAGTGCCAATTCATGCACCTGCACTACAAGAGGAACCAAACTGCCACCTTCTGTTGAATTTCAGTTTATATCCCTTTTGTATGAGTAAAAGAGCCAGCTCATTGCTTTTTCCTAGTCAGCACCACACCATGACTGCAATGTCAGTTGTTCCTGTGGACAGTTTTTCATCCCAATCACATTATTAATTCTGCTTCCAATATAGATGACACATAATCTATGAAGACTTAGATATAGCCCAGGCAGAGGCATCCTAAGGTGTTATATCACACCATATGGAAACAACTCTATTTTTAAAATAAAGACTGATGGCTGTAATATTGCTGTGCAAAAGAGTGGTTTATATTCCTAGACACCTGTATGTAATACTGTAAGAATGTGATAAAGAAATTAGGAAAGAAGTTTATCACGGGTGGTTGGTCAACTTTTGCATTATAGATGTTTTTACTCAAAAAAATTGTGATTTAGTTGTAACTTTCTTGGAGTCTAAACAATAAAAAAAATGCTCCATACTTATTGTTTAAAAGAACAATTGAATCTGTATTCACTTTTGAATGTTTGGGGATTTTAACTCAAAAGATAGCTTTAATTTAAATTACCATGCAGCTGCATTTTGTTCTTTCAGGAAACAAATGCTGGGCAATAAAATACTTTTTTGTTGTTTCAATGAACCTTTCTGCTTTATGTAACAGACTATTCCAGTTGTTGTACCTTGAGACAGAACTTACAATATGTTACAAACACAACTACCAGATTTATGAGAGGAGGAGGGGGAGGGCCCAGGGAAAGGAGGTTTTACCACCATGCCCCCTTGCAAGCGTTTGTGAGTGAATAAAATCTGGTGCAGTAGGAGACCATATGTGCCCCTGACATCTGTTGCTGTGGGTATCAGCTTACTGGTCCATTCAAAGGACTGCTGCTCACAACTAGCAACAGATTTTTTTGAGCCTATTTAACACTTAATAGCATGTTATAAAAATCCCCAAAGTCTGAACACAACAGACTATCAGAGTGATCATAAAATAAGACACATTTTAAAAATCTGGTGTCTATATGTGTATCTATACAGTGCTCTTGAGTGCAGCTTGCTTTCTCCTGATGTGTCTCTCCTCTCCCAGGCATTGTCCAGCTATGAATGGCACAGACAAGCTGTGACTGCCATCACTGAGACTCTTTTATGGGCTGAAGTAGGATAAAGGAACATGCAAATAAGTAATTATCAGCCTAATTATTAATTAGGAAAACAAGATTTCAAATGGAATGCCTGTGCACTTGGAAAGTCATGGAAGCTAAAGCAGCTGTCAAAGCCAACCTGCTTTCTGAGGTGCCTACATATGACTTCAGTAACCAAACATAAACCAACTCTGAAAATATCACTGATAACAGAACATGTCCTAGGCAACGCAGGATTGCCTGAGTGATCTTTATTTTACAGATACTATAAGTTTCTCTGATACATTCTGGAGTCACAGGTAGATACTTTAGTTAGTGTAGGTAGCTATTACACCAGGAAGAGCATGAAGTAAATGAATTCCTGAGAATTAAACTTCTGAAAATGATGACAGGAAAGTTCTCCCCAACTTTTGTTTTCAGTCTGGTCAATCTCTCTGTAAGTAATCACATCACATAAAAGGAAATATTTTTTCTGTTGTGCTTTCTATAATGTCTGTGACTATTTTATTTCTCTCTCCTTTTGCCAGGGCAGGAAAGTGATGATGAGTATAGGCCACATGCCTTAATCTGACAATTTATTTGCATCTGTTTAAGTTTTTTTTTTTTTTGTTTTTTAGGACTCACTGGGAGCTGTAATCATTGCACAGCACTGGAAAATCATAGACAAACACTCCATGACTTAATCTTCTATCCAGGAATTCAGTGTTATCACCCCTTTCTCTGTGCAACATGAAGGGGATAATTGCTATTTAAACTTTGTTGTCATGATTTTAGAGCGTCATAAGGAAGAGAATAGACCTGCCTGGAGTTGATGTCCCATTTCCCCAGTGTCCTGGTGGTCAGACCATCGGAATGGGTGGTCCAAGGCTGCAGCTCTGCAGGTTTTTCAGCTCCTGAACCCAGTCAGAGCAATCCTGCAGAGCCTCCCATGCACAGGTGGTGCTCACTGTGGGAGCTGCAGCTCCAGCACCAGTGCAAACATCAAAGTCATTGGAGTTGTTTTATTGGGGAGAATTGTACCAGGACCACACAACCTCCCGAGGGATACCTGAGCTCAGCTTTCCCAGCAGCTGAGGACAGCAAAGGACACATTTTCTTCTCAGATCCACCCCAGTTGAAGGCTGACAGCTAAAGCTGGCCAATTTTATCCTAAGATTAGGTTCCTTTCCTAATATGGACAAATCCTTAGAGAAGAAGAATCAGACCATACAAGAATTGAATAATAAAGCACAGCCTTCAACATTTCTGCCAGTACATATGTGAATAGGAAATGGGTGTTCAGAGATCAAGCAACTCAAAAAAAAAGAAAAAAAGCATGTTAGTTCCAGATAACAAGCCTATTTGTTTGTAGGCATAATTTGAAACAGAAGGAAAAAGGTCCTTATGTTGATTGTATTACAAAAGGATAAAACTGGCAAGGAATGTAAATTAGTGATTCAAAGAATTGAAAGTTAAAATTAAAATCTCTGAAATAATTATTTTAACTAATAAAGTGGTTTTGGCAGTAGACTTGTTTGTGTTAAGCCTTTCAATTAAGGAAACTGAGTTCTGAGTCTTCAGTACATGAATTTAAATGTGCCCCCCTGATTACAGCTCATCACATGAAACATCAGTTGTTAGTCAATTGTTCCATCTCATCTGTTTAGTTATTTTTGAAGTTCTAATGATGCAATGATAAAAATAATATTTTCTATTTCTAGATGTCATTTGCTCTCTGGTATTTAAAAAATAGCCCAACCACATATATTTTCCTTTATCAATATCTTTCTTCTTTTTTAATTTTCCCAAGCTATCATTGGTAGGTGTGAGACCTAAAAACTTACACAGGTTGGTTATTGTATCTCTTTTCATAAATAAATCCATCAAAAAAAGTGAAATAAAATAACATGAAGTATTTTATGCACATACACACTTATGAATATATACAGTGGATTAAAAATAAAACCCTCAATCAGTTGCTGAAGTTCTCTAGACCAATAATCTGTGAGTGGAAAAGGATTTTATATTTAATGCAATTGTGTAAATTCAGCTTCAAAGTAAGTGTTTCTAAACTTAGTGTAAACAGGTTTGATTTTTTTTTCTCCAACATTTTTGAATTGGAGTGATAAATACCAAAGTTTGAAGAGAAAGAGAACTAAGACACATAATTGAGAGTTTCAGCTGCTAAAAGACAAATTCTCTTCCAGCAGTAACTGTACTTCTCTGCCAGAGAAACTCCATATATGGAGTTTCTGTCTTCTGTCTTTTGCATGTACTTCTGCAATGGATAAAAGAAAAAAAACAACAAAAAACAAACAAACAACCAACCCCCCCCCAAAAAAAAAAAACAAACCAAAAAACCACCCTACACAGTCACAGGTCTTAAGTGACTCCAGTTCCAGAGGTGTTGGTGGAGAATCGAGCACCATTAACTGTGGGAAGTCACACCTTTGAGTGGCTTGGTGTTCATAACCTTAATGGTTTGATTTACATGGAATACCTGCCTCCCCTCCCTTTTGCAGTGCTGTTATTTATCATAGAGGTATCAGATCCCCATTTATGCCAGCAAGGGGCATTGATGGCTCATGGTCTCCCTCAAGCACAGCGGAAGCTCTCACACCTTTGGTGTTTTACATTGTGCTCCTCTGTGCTCAGTGCAAAACCTCCTGCACAGGAGACTTGAGGGAGATGCATGTTGAGAGGCCAGAAATCTTACACAGCTGTTTCACAGTGCACAAGATGGAGCAAACTGTAGTCTTTATGATGATGTTCACCTTCTTCACAGTAAGAAGAAACCTTCCTGCTACACAACACACATTGTTAGGCTCATGTGTGAACAGCCCTTATCCTCTACGTGCTGCCCACAGGCTGCCACTGGAGCCTGTTATTCCTCCCAGGCTGCAGAACTGTTGCTCCCATCCTTCAGACCAGTGAGATTCAACTTCATAAATTAGTGACATGTTTGCCTCAATTAAACCTCTGGCCTCTGTGGATCATCTCCCTTTCCTCCCCCTCTTTTCCACGCTATTTTGTGCTATTTAAGTCTCAAGTCCTTTAAGGAGGGCAAAAAACCCCAACAAGGTGACGCAGGCCCATCAAGGAATTTCTTTCTCACTTCCAGTCCTTTTTACACTATTTCCAGATGTTGGGGCATGGGGTGTTCATCTTGTGTCCTTGGCCATTTCAAGTTTTATTGACTGCACATGAGCTGAAAGATATTTGCTTACCCTTTGATCAAACCCAAATACTTTTCTGACAGATGAAATGTGTCATCAGGCAAATTTCCTGAGCAAGTTTCCATGCAGGGGCACATACCTCTGGACTTGGCCATCTGTAACACATAGTCTGGCACTTCCCCATCAAGGAATGTTTACAGCTAAGGAGAGCACCAGTATTCTCCCATCCTGTCTCAGCCCTAATGAAGGCCTGAAACAGGATTTATCTGCCCTCATTTTTCTGTATAGAGTTGTAAACTCAGAGCTTGTCACCCCAAGCCTCCTATTTTTAAGAAATTTTCCATTCTCATTTCCTCGTGACCTGCTGGGTTAGTGGCATATGCAGGAGAGTTTGAAGACTAGGAGCTCTGGAGGAGAGGCAACACTGTAATGTGGGGTTTAGGCTCCTGAAAGCTGTTCACTGCTATTTTGAAGTTTCAAAAAAAGGAACAGAAGATTCCTGGGGTCACCTGGAGTTTTCATACTAGGTTCTCCATCCTGACAGCCAGTTAATAAGCAGAGGTTGTTCTGCACAAAGGAATCATTCCTACCAAAATGCTGATATTATCATTCATGTGACAGAAGCCTCATCCTCTTGTTAAGGTTATGTGCTCAAAGCAGAGCACTTAGATGAGTTTGGAATTTGCAAACCTCAAAAAATGCCACAGTTGTGCAACACTGATATGTAACCTCTTCTTTGCTTTGACTGGTATAATATGATGACAGCGAAATGTGTAAAAATCATCATCTGAAGGAGCATTTCAGGGGGTTCCTGCAACAAGGCTGATTTTCCAGCTGGAGTATAAATTAATGCCTATGAATTGGGGCACTGCCATTCCAAATGCGGTCCAGAGATTTAGATACTATAAACCAAATCACCTGAGCTCACACTTGGATTTTGTGACACTTTCTTGCTTTTTGAACACTTGTTGGCTTCAACACAAATGGTTGGCTTCATGGACTTGATTAAAATGGAAATATTTAGTGCTTCTAGGACTAATGTTTTCTTTTATCTTAGTACCCAATCAATTTGTTGGTTTATGCACCTGCCTAAATGCCTCACAAAGATAATACATATTTATTCTTGTGTTTATCAAACTAAAAATTAAATGTAGTTGATTAGTTGTGCTGATCATACTTTCCTTATAGAAACACATTACCTATTGTATCTGCCAGATCCTACAAAACACAAAGATTTATTTTCTTTTAGGTGAGTAAAAGCCATAAGGTCTGGTAGTTTCTTCCCAAATCAGTAAGTTATACCATGACAGACATTACTAACAACCTGTTTCAGCATGTCTTTGAGACAGACCATCAGAGCTGAGGAAGGGATTAATTTCCAGCTGTGGGTTAGCAGTATGCATGGTCCTATTCCCACCAAAGGGGCAGCCAGCTGCAACTGCTTATCCCCTCATGTCCCACCTGAGTCTCTGGGTGTGGCTGGGGTACAGTTAATTTTATTAATGGCAGCTAGTATGGGGCTATGGTTTAGATTTGTGACCAAAAAGGTGTTGATAATTCAGAGATACTTTCAATATTGCTGAGCAGTGCTTACGCAGCACCTTTTGTGCTTCTCACCCACCCCATCAGTGAGGGGCCTCTGGGGGCACAAGGAGCTGGGAGGGGACACAGCCAGGACAATTGACCCCAGCTGACCAGAGGGACATCCCACAACATATGGTGTCATGCTCAGCATAAAAAGCTTGGGAAGAAGAGGAGCACATTCAGAGTGATGGTGCTGGTGTTCCCAAGTCATTATTACATGTGATAATGTGTAATAATGCTCAGCTTTCCCAGGGATGGCTGAGCATCCCCATGGCATACCAAACTGCCTGTGGAAAGTGGAGAATGGATTCCTTGTTCTGCATTGCTGGATGTGTGTAGCTTTTCCTTTACCTATTTAATTGTCTTTATCTCAGTCTCAAACTATTACCCTTCTGCTTTTCTTCCCTGTGTGGGTGGGTGTGACTGGCTGTCTGGGGCTGGACTGTCAGACCTTCCTACCCTTGTGTTTTCAGTTACCTCTGCACCTTCTTCATGTATCTGGCATTTGGGTCCTCCCTAGCACCCTTACTTCACTTCCTAAACAAATGTTATCTCACCAAAACCACACTCACCCTGCCCTTCACCCACTCCCACAGTCTCAGGCAGAAGGGCAATCTCAGGGATGGGTGGGTTTCTGCAGCCAAGTGGGATGAGCAGCTGGTACAACAGAGCAGCCACTGCATGCACACAGCTCAGGGAGATGCCTCCTTCTGGACTGCTATGCTCACCAGGAGCTCTGTGAGGTGGTGATCATCCCCTGGCTCCTCCAAGCTCTTAAACTGTAGGAAAGTGGTAGATGTTCATGTCATATCCTCCTTTAAAGTGATATCCTCCTAAAGCACCAGTGATACACAGTTCTGCAGCATCTGAACGAAGCAACTGATATTTATGTACATAAATAAATGCTCTGGGAGTTTCAGCCCCTGCTTTCAAATCAAGCAGACAAAACATTTCAACTCCTTTTCATGACAAAGATTTCTAAAAAAAGAGAACATGGACAGGATTTTTGCTTTAGAGGCATCAGGTTTTGCTGGGGAACTACGATTTTTTTCTGTTTGCTTGGGTTTTTGTTGTTTTGTTTGAAAGCTTTTTGTCCTGATCTTCTCCTGATTCTCTGAGGGGGTGTCAGAGTAATTTGGTCGTTCAGAGAGAGCCTCATTTTTTTCTTTCTTTTTTTTTTCCCCCACTTTCTTTGCCCCCTAAAGGAGGCAGCAGTTTGCTGGGGACTTGTCTCTGCAGGACAGTGCTGGTGTCAGCTGTCCCTCCTCCCCATGGCATGAGGATGGATAAGCCATTGCACATACATGTTATGCAAATGAACAGTGTCACACACACATTCACACAAGATTTCCTCAACTGGCAAACTAGACACCCTTTTGTCAGTGAAATCTACAGAACTAATTCTCTTATCAGTGCTGACCACCAGACATCACCCTTGAATCACTTTGCAGCAAAAGGATATGAAAAAGTGTGATACCCTTTTACTCCTACAAATTACAAATCTACTAATTGTCCCACGTTTTCTTTACAGCTCAACTGAAAATCATTTACAGCAAAATACAGAGACATGGAATTTCCTGAAGCTACTGGTTAAGTAACCCTAATAAGTCCTGCATGGGATATCTTAACAGATGAAAACTGGAGAACAAATGAGCAATCATAGATCTTAAAATCAAAGATTCTGATTTTCCTCAGATGATAAGCATTCTCTCCCTTGGTTGGCAAGGCTAGTTGGAAACAGAAATTGCTTAACTAGAGCTGGGTTTATTTTTTGAACATAATTATCATCACTGAAAGATTTCACATTGAGGTTCCAGATGATTTGAAGTCAAAACCAGATGAAGTGCATTGAAACATCAGAACACTTACATTCCTTGGTGTTGGGAGGTGCCAGCAAGCACGAGTAGCAAACCATCCCGTAGATGTTCCGAGGTCTGTTTTCTAGCATGTAGTAACTGCAGTGAAGGGCAAGAAGAGGCAAAACAGCACAAATTAATATGATATGACTGAACGTGGTTCAGCAGCAACAAATTATAGGGAGATAAAATCATTAAAAAAAATTTTATAAGCAGTCTGAGGCAACGATTTTTTTTTTTCAAATTGCCTGAATAGACAGTGTGCTTCTCTTCTTCCTTTCCTCCTAAAATGTAATTAATCAAACATCTAGACATGACAAGATGTGGTAACATTGCCTAAGACAACGTTAGTCTCCCTGCTGAGTTCAAGCTGCAGTTTACAGCATGCCCTGATATAAGATTTTTAAAAGTAAGAGAATGCAGTTTTTTGAAGCAGTAATCTTTCAAGCAAGACCACCAGTTGGATATGGTTAGCTAATTTTTCTCATAAACATCGTAAGAATAATCTTTGTAATCTAAGAACCCAATCCGAGCCAGATTAGAATAAAAAATACAGGGAAAAAACACCCTCACAGAGGAAGGCAGATTAGGTTTTACAGGTTTGGTTTGTTTGGGTTTTTTTTTCCTATTTCCTTGCTGTATGGTTTATAAATTAGTCCTTGATAGTGGAATTAAAGTGTGAAGGAAAGGTTTTCATAATTTGACTTTCTGGGCTGCTAATGAAGTTAGTGTTGAAATATGGTAATTGGCTACTCAAGAGCTGGATCCACATTCACCCTAATGAGTAATTACATCAGAATCATACATATGTTGATGTAACATCATACTGTAGATGTTACAGATATGTCTTTACAAATCACTTGTAAATCACTACATATTTTAATGAAGAGATGAATAAATTCTTAATCTATTCTGCAGAGACAGGAACTCAACACTACAAACATTTTATGCAACTGGGGATCTGTTTTCTGCTCTTATATACCTGCCTATGCATGTGAAGTATGGTTTTTTTCTGGAAAATGCATGCATTGTTAGGAAATCACTGCTGAAATGGTCCAAAACCAGTTGGTGTATTAATGAATGACAAATAAGAGATATAGGTCTAGGAAATGGAATACACAGAGATGCAAAGGGGAGACAGGGACTGGAGCAAACTCAGAGAGTAGGGGAGCTACACATAGTTCTTAATTTCTTTCTTACTGGTTCTAAAAGATTCACCCTCACTTCATCCTTCAAATATCTCTTCTGTCTCCTGTGTCACTCTACCATTCTCTCAGGAGCAAAACTTCATTTTCCTTTTCTTGTGGGGCCTATATAATTTTAGGTTGTAAAGCAGTTAATAAATACACAGGAAAAAGCTGCCAAACCACAAAAAAAAAAAAAAAAAAAAAAAAAAGAGTGGAAGCCCAAAGATACATGTAAATCTATGAAGAAAAATACAGGACAGTTAGGATCCACTCCAGTAGCTGTGTTGGTTTAGGAAAGACAAACAATCCTTCTGACAATTAATTCAATCAAACTGGTGGAAGAATTCTTGGTTTTCACCACAATGCAGAATGGTGGAAGACATGTAAAGAAAACTGAAAAGGATACTCATGGAAGGCAACCATTCACTCATGTGAGTAGGAAACTCTGCAGTTGCAAGCATAATGACTCACCCCCACAAAGTACTGGCAACAGATTTGTGTTTCTGGTTACTTTCCAAAGCACCAGATATTAAAGGTAATGTTGCAAATATGTGATAGCTTTATATCACCAACTACAGAGAAGTGACCCGCTAATGACAAAATAAATTTGCAGAGTATTACCTTTTCATTATGATGTTTATTCTTTCTTTCCCTGGCACCTGCCAGGCTCAGGTCGGGAGAGGCTACAGGCAAAATCCAAGAATAGAGGCTAGACTGAAAAATGGACTCGCTTTCCTGCTTAACACCATACTGGCTTATCTTGGGCTAACCCTGGTGGTGTCATTCCAGACTCAGGGACTTGGACCCAGATTTAGGTCTCCCCTCCCACCATAACAGGGAGACTGGGACTGTGGCAGGAGGTGGAGAGGGCTGGGTGTTGTCCTCAGCAGGGAACAGTCTGCAGAGAGACATCAAGGAGGAGTATCCTTGGTGGAGGCATCTTCTGCCTTATCCAGAGCAGCAAGGGTGGGATTTAGTCTTGTTACAAATTCACTGGCTAAACCTTTTCATGCAGAAAGCAGAGGAGCATTCACTCCTTCTCTTAAAACCTCTCAGAAAACTGATCCTGCATTTGCTGTAGCCATGGACAAACACAGGAAATGGGGAAATGTCAGTAGAAGAGGAATTTCTGACTGCAGTTAAAAAGAAAATTATCCCATTGCAATTCTATCTTGTGAGGGGACTGGAGACTTATCCCAAGCTGAAAAGAGGTGCTGGGACAGCATAAGGAATATGTGTTATTATTGTACTTGACCTGTTCTTACTCCTTACGGCCACTACTGAATGAAGGCAGACAAGCAGGCTAGAGGGACCCTTGCTCTGACCTGCTTGTAGTCAGCTGTGATCTCAGTCTCACTCCAGGAACACCTAATGGATCACCCCATTAAGGGAAATAGTCTGAGTCACACCTAATTTCCACATTCTTAACCTGTCTATTTGGCATGATGGAAGAGCTTCTGGGCAGGGAGCAGAGGACAAAGCCTGCAGTGTCCCAGGGGGTTCAGTCTAGGTACCTCTAGAGTTCACTGGCAACTGGACTTTTGTTTTGAAGATCACAGCTTTGGAACTAAGCCTTTAAACTCTTGCCTGTTGTGAACACTTCTGTGAGCATGACAGTGTTATTTCTATTTTATATGAACGGGAAAACAAAGAAGCAGTGGATGACCTCTCCTCTTGTACCAAAGGCCTCCTTCCCTAAAATTGGTCATCAGTAATAGTGGAAAAAAAAAAAAAAAGAGAAGGAAAAATATATAATTATCCAGCACTTATTTTAAGATAAAGTACAGAGGATGGCTCTTGTAACCACTTGGAAAGGCTGCCCCTTCAGTGGTATTTTGCCTGAAAACTTTTGTGCAGAATGTGCCATATGCTCATCTTTTTCTCAGGCTTCTTTACTGAGCTGGTGAAAAATAGCAAAGGGATGAGATGTCCTTAAGTGCAAACAGCAGCAGGTGGGCTGTTACCTTGGGCAGGTCTGCAGTATGTTATGGAAGCAAACCTGTAAAAATGGAACCCTTGTTTTTGTCCCTGACATCCGCTCAGGGGCTCTCTGAGGTTTACTGCCCAGGCAATGGAGCACCCTGCCAGCTGCCACTCACCCTGGTACCTGGCTGTCCCTGTGGCACAGGGGACAATAAGGACAATCAGCTACTCAGCAGCTCTCTGCTCTGACACACAGGCTCTGCATTTCACCCACCAGCACACAGGAGCAGACTCTGAGGACTCTAAGTAGCATGGGCAGTCAGGGCAGCTTCAGAGCTTGTTTTAGCTCATATTTAGTTTATCTAGAGAATTCCATCTATTCAAGCTTGGGCTGAGAGGGTGTTTCTCCTTAACTGCTGGCTTTGCCAAACAATCCCAGGACCTGAGCGTTGCAGGAGGAGTGGCACACAGCCAGATTCCGGCAGGCCAGTTTCTGCTACAGGCCACACCTGTGCAAACACGATGTTTTGAGATTTCTCCCCAAGCACCAGCTGTGCAAGCTCATTACTTTCAGCCAGCACTCTGCTCCCACCTGGGTGACCTCATTAGTCCTGACAAGAATTGCAAAACGGCAACTGTGACCACTATTTAAGTTTCTTGCTCTTTATGATGTATGAGGGGAAGTCAAGAGGGAGCTTTTTCAAGTCACATCGTCAGTCTGTTTGGCTGGCAGCTAGACAAGCCCTTCATTTTATTTGTAAACTATGAAAATTTCACAAAGACTTACTGATAAAATAAACCTGGAAGCTTGCAGGGCCTCTTTAACAGGGCTTCCTGTGCTATAAGGAGTGTGGGTTATACAGCATCTGCAAACTGCACAAAAGCCAAATGTCTGTAGGAATAACTCTCTAAACCAAAGAGGAATAGTGGCAGAAGCTGAAAAGGTATGTAAGGTGAGGTTGTATTTTAGAGTATTTTCTCACCCTACAAAAACAGCAAGAGTGCATATATATGCTTGAGTTTCCAGATTTTCAGATGTAATATTGTCAAGGATATACATATCCAATGTAGCAACTTCTTTCTCACCATTATAATGAGAATTGTACCGAGTGTAAGAGACCATTACAAAGATGGACTTAATAAACAGCAGCTATTTTAAGCCCCTTCAACCAGCCCTGGAACTTGTTTTGACTCTGAACAACACTACATTAACAGCTCCACAGACTCCACTCTGTTGTGTAGAAAGGACCCAAGAGACTAAAATGCCTTGGTAAATCTCACTGAACAGCTATGTTGGCTAATACTGTCAACTACTGACAAATGTGCCAGCTGTTCACATCTGGAGAAGAGATATTTTATGCCCCTAAACATGCTGTAGTGCCAGCATAGACCCTACAGGTATTTAAGGTGCTGTCATGCAGCTCATATGTAGGAGGCAGGACTCAGAAGGTGACCCTCTGAAGCTACAGCTAGAGGTCAAGCTGGATTTCTTCGAGTGTTTAAAATGGCACTGCATAGCTGTGCTTTTCCCCTTTCCATTTCTAGTAAGAGGAAAAAGTTTTCTAGTTGTTCCAAACAGTAAGATTTCAGTAAGATTAAAAACATCTTCTTTAGGGTCCCCTCCAGGCCTAACTATTTTATCATTCTGTGTTTATTAAACTCACCAATGCTTTTGAAACATTTAAATGTATCATTTTAGTAGAGATGAAAAACCATAATTTACCAGTATTGTACCTAGAGTCAGCTTTGACATGGAGAGGCTGTCAGAGATTTTGACATCTGAAAAGTACCTCCCAGTAGAGGGAGTACCCTGCACCTCCTCTACTTCTCCTTGGGTAGAGCAGAGGTCCGTGGATAAGTCCTTACCCTGGGAGACAAGGACCACACTCTGCATCATTCTCCTGATCCCCAGGTGTCATGACTGTGGCTCGGAAAAAGCCCTCGCAGTCCTTGTGCCGTCTGCATATCTGGTAACCTCCTTTGGAAAACTTCTCAGAAGGGCAGGGGACGCAGCCATAGTCCTCATCTTTGGTGCCATATCCACATGTCTGCAACAACACAGAGTCACTCAAAAGCAGTCTTGTGCTGCACAGAAGCTTCTAGCAAAAGAGGATGTTCACAGCCTGCCCCATTGGCCTTGCAGCACAAAGGGAAAGGAGTCAGTCCTTTGCCCTGTTAGTGTCTATCCTAAAAAGACCATGCAGGAATATGAGGATGCAGCACTCTGTGTGCTAGAGAGGGAGAAGGGGAACTGGAGAATCACACTGTTTGTGAGTGGCCCCCCATATTACTTCTATCATAATCCAGCAAATTGTGGAAGTGAATTTCAGCTGCTGCTTGGATAGAAAGTGAACTGAAAATGGAAGAATAGAGATGACTCCTGCAGGAGAAACACAGCTGCAGCAGGGCTATCAGCAGTTTCAGGCTAGGAGACCCCAGAGGGGACCCAAAAGGCAATGTTTGAATAAGATTTTGTAACCTCTGAAGTCACATGTCCCAACTGAATATTGCATTTAGATTAAATAAAACTAAACCAAACTAGTTATTCAAACATACTTGTTTGGGACTACCAACTGTGTGAAATG
Organism: Chloebia gouldiae; assembly: GCA_003676055.1. NCBI lineage: Eukaryota > Metazoa > Chordata > Aves > Passeriformes > Passeridae > Chloebia > Chloebia gouldiae. The sequence continues at coordinate 23,980,804 of QUSF01000007.1, read as the reverse complement.
CTTGCAATAGGATGTTTATCCCATTAAAACCAAACAGGATTTCAGTAATTTATTTTTTTTCTAATAAGCAATGATTACCTACTGTAAATCAAATGGTTACTTAGGAACCATAATTTAAAATATTGCAGAAACATCCAAGTTCCTCTAGTGCTGAAATATCTTAGCAGGAGAGCAAAAGTAACTTGTCACTGTGAGGGCAAGCAAGCCAGACTGACAGATTTATCACTCTGTGTTGGAATGTCATCATCAGATTCTAAATAACTACTGAGATGAGAACAGACTCAGAGACTGTGTATGGAACTTCTGCCTTTCCATTTTTACAGTATCCCTTTTAACAGGCTGCTCCTGGGATATGGATTGCTAGCGTGCATGCAAGCATCCTCAGCCTTCCCATTTCCTTTCCTACCCATTACTTCCACACAACAAAGCATTTGGGTTTTTTGTGTTTAATGCTTGACATGTTCCCCCAGCAGCAGAAGAAGCTGGTATTACCATGTAAGGTTCTTCACCCGGCTCGCACTTGGGGCAGTCGTGGCACATGCCAGTGGTCTGGTTGTAGTACTCGTTCTCACCGCAGTTGGAGTATTCGGCACCGGCAGAGTACACCAGGGAGACCTGTCACCAGAGAGCATCCCAGAACACTGTCACTTCCACTGCCATCGTCCTCCACGCCTCACCCCCTCCCCTTGCACATCTGCTGTTGTTCAGGCAGCAGGGCCAGCACTGCAGACTGAAACACCTAAAGCTCAGAAGCAGAACTGGTGACACTATTTAAATGGAAGCAGATGCAAGGTTTCAGCAACCTGGTATTTCCAAGAGTTTCTCAGAGATTGACATTCATGCTTGTTGGCACTGCCACTCCTTAAAACACTGAAGGCCACAGTCCTGACCTTGTAATTCACGTGCCCTCCCACACAAGCAAATACCTGAGTTCACACCCTCATGACTCCCAGCTCTAATGAGCCTTCATATATGTGACTGCAAGGGACAACTATAACAACCAGAGATAATGCACTGCCTCAGGCTTCAACCACAATAGGGCTGTGTTTCATGTCACAGCCAGGCTAATGTGCTCTTCCAGCATTTTCTGTCTCTGCTCCATCCTGGGTCCTTCTCCTTCCCCCTCCTTCCTAGCAGCCATGGTTTAAACTGCACATTCTCAGGTGTTTTATGGAATGAAAATAATCTACATTGAGGTTCAGTCCCTAGGTCATGTGTGGATCTACTACGGGTAGATTCACCCATGGTGGTTATGAATAACCCAAGCAGAACCCTGTTATCTTTGCACACTATAGAGACATGTACACACAGAAATACCTACCATCAGGAAAGGGAACACGTGAGTCCATTTACGTTCACCCAGGTGAGCCATGCTCTCTTGATATTTTACCTGAAAAGATAGAATTGGTGGTTGTTTATGAACATGAGTAAATATTTGTGTGTGTTGCCAAAATAAGAACAGAAGGGCTCATAAGCAGAACAAAGGTTACATGGGAGCAATGCCCAGAGGTCTAAACAAAGAGAGGGGGAGATGTGCACGTGCAGTGGTGCACACACATAGACACCACACCCCCTTACTGCACATCTCTTTCCTCTCTTTGAGAAGATAATGGCAGGACGGGATCCACTCTTGCCATATTTACAAAAATCTGTAAAAGATGAGGAACCATCTTGGCTTGCTGAGAAATCCTCCTATGAGGGAATGGAGGGTTGCATCTTGACCACTAAATGAAGGAGGTAGTCTTGACCACTGAAATGAAGTAGCCTGGCTTGTGTCCACACCAATTAGTGCTTGACCACACTACATCAGGTTTGTCTGGGAAAGATCTGTATGGAGCAGCCAAAGCAGAGCTGGGGAGTGACCCACTGCAAACAGTGTGGGCAGTCAGAACACCAGGGCTGCACTTTCCTTGCCAGCTCCTGTGGATGCACTGAGAAAGACCAGGGCTGCTCTCCCTTCTTTAGCAAGCATCAGCTACTTTTTTTTCTTGATAAGCAAACTGCAGATCTTAGAAGTTAAACCGAAGGAAGGAGCCAAACCTTATATTCAAAAAGCTATTGAAACAGTTGGGAAAAAGAAAGGCTGAAATCTATGTTACAAACACATATGCTAACTTATTTAGTTTCTTAAAATGGTTAATTTTTAATAAGAGCTAATGTTCCATGTTCAAATACTGTATTTCTTTCTAAGGTGAAAAAAAAGACAGGAAAAGGAGGCTCAAATTGGTTTTTTTTAGCATGATACAACCTATTTAATTATATTGTTACAGCACATAACATGCCCTGAGGGTTTTAGAGCTCCAAATTGCAAGTGTTTGAGATACAGTTGCAACATTTTGCTCCTACCAGATGTAAACTACTCTTTCAATTTTCCATGTCTCAGACGCTGGGAGACTTTTAGCCTCCCAGAAGAGTACAATTACTGCTTTGTGCCACATTCGAGCGTACAACTTATATGAGAGCAGTGCTCTAGTATTTGAGATAGCTGCTAACATTTACAGTTTTAAACACTAAGTAGATTAAGCAAAGATTATATCACTCCAGCATCAAGCTATGAACTTGCTTTATATGTTCCTTCCAGCAATTGGGCTAGCTGAGACAGGTAACTGGGTGGGTGGGTGGACAATCTGAATCATGAACATATTCGTTTGTGCAGGAAATTGCACTTTGAAACCTAGAAACAAAAGAGAATCAGAGATAAATTAGTCCTAAATAAGGAAAAATCAGTCCTAAAAATGGAGGTAAGAAATGGAAAATAGTAATTCCATTGTATAAAGTGTCAAACATGAAGTTGGATGAAGGCTTTGTCTGTGGCAGTGCAGTTGCCTGGAAAAGTTCCAAGGATATTGTCTTAATGTATATGTATGTTAAACTGCACCCTAATTATAAAAGAGGTTTTTTTTTCAGATATTAATATTATTAAGGCCCCACTGATGCTGCTAAATTATCACATTTATTATAAATCTGGTCTCAGGCTGCTCAGAACCAAAAATTTCACCAGTAAATGTTGAATCTGTAACTTTACAGCAAGAGTCTATTTTACAGCAAAACCATGCTTCAGTTGCTTTCAAGCCACCCAGATGTTCACTGTTTGAGGTACTTGTATGCAATCATAGCCAGATTTGAAAAATGGAAATGAGGAAGTATAGCCCACTAATGTTCCATACAATCTTCTTCATTTGGCATTTATTTACATAAAATGTTGAACGTGTCAAGTTATACATACATAAATAAAATATTTTTTTCTCTCTTAATATAAATATGCATGTGGGGTATGTTTTGTATGTAAACATACTTTTTCCCTCCCTGCATGCCTTCATTTTATGCAGCAATATGTCAAACATATGGGACATACTTCTTTTAACTGGAAAAAGACATTTTAAAGATTAGATTAGAACTCCAGGGGAGAATTTTCCCACAAATTGCAGGATCAAAAAAGTTAAATTTTGGTATTCATTCTCCTATTCAAGTATACTGCCATAAATTTGGTGTGTTATTTATGTTGGTTTTATTTGTTTGTTTGGTTGGGTCTTTTCCTCCTTTGGTGTTAAAACTCAAACCCCTTATTTTATAACACAGGTGTGAACACGGGAGTGGGGGGAGGGAGATGAAGGAAGTTTCTGGCAGTAGGGCCACAGGTAACTAACTACCTGTGTTAGTTGTCTCTGGTACTCAGCTGGGGAGACACCTGGAGTTATCTGCCAAGATATGCCAGGCTGCTCTTAGGCTTGCTGTCAGTTTTCAGGCACGGTAAGTTATATCTGCACCATGCTATCTGTCATCATTAATCCCATCCACACAACAAGGGGTCTTCTAGTGCCAAGACCACTTTTCTTTCTAGCTGAGACCTATGAAGACACGTTCAACCAGCTAGCTTCTGCCAAGAAGCAGAAAAAAGAGTGACCAGACATTATAGCCCCTAACCATTAAAATAAATTAGTTCTTAATTAATTATTTTCCTTCAGCTAAAGCAAATGACTTTCTCATGTGGGCTGGAATGAAGAAGTGAGCAGGAAGGAGCTGGAGGTGAATTTTTTGCTGGGACTCTGGTATCGCTCCTAAGGAATTTGGGATCTCCGGCTGCTTGTCTGCCAAGCCCTGCAGAGATCCTGATTTGTGTTTTTGTTTGGGACGTGTGGGTGTCTCCAGAGAGGAGGTGTAAAACTTAGATGGTGTCTTTGTGGATCAGGTGTGCAACACACAGCAAGTCTCGTCATGACTAGCGGGGGTTGCTAATTACAGCTATATTTGTCTTTTGGGCATATTCGTTAATAGTTGGTAAGAATATACATGTAAGATGACAGGAAAAGGAAGATTATTTTCCCAGTGGCAACCACAGCAAGAAATGCTAGAGACTCCCTGTCTCAGCTACTTTCCTGTAGATGCAAGGCAGAAAATTGGGGAATAGAAAAAAGAGATGACTGGAACCCTATTACTCAGATATTTCTCCTCTCAGACCAAAAAACCTTCCATACAGTCCTTGCGGTTTCCTATCAAGAACTGGTAGGTATAAATAAATAAGTAAATAAGTAATTAAATATGTAAACCACCAGGTAGAAAGTGTTTAGTTCATGCTGTCTAAACAAGAAAAAGCATCATTCATTGTAGTTAGCTTTCAAATTTGATAATTTACTTAGATTATTAGGTAGCACTGATATGATTTATTTACAGCATCCAGGATTATAATCAGAGTAAATATATGAAATGTGCAAACAATGAGGTTATCACAGCTGGTGGACTAAGCTAAAGCTCACAGCTTTCAATGGGTGACCTTACATGTTCTTCTAATCTCTGGCTTCAGTAAGTAATACAGTGGAAAAATAATTTCCTATCCTAGACTTTTCTGGTTTTTAAAATACAGTTTAAAATTGGAGGAAAACAAACACATGGATTGAAGCACAGAAATGTTTCTCATGTAGAAAGATGGGGACTTTTTCATATCTCTGTATTTCCTTAGTTTCATCATTGACATAGGTATATTTCAATGACAGAAAACAACCTTGTGAGAGGGAGAGGCACAACCACTGTCTCAAAAAACTTTGCCAATTCCAATAGGCCTTACACATTTCTTTTCTGGGGTTTCCTAAGCAGCAGTTTGGTTATCAGGTCTGTGGCTATGAATGTAATCCCTACGTAGCTGGCAAATTGGTACCAATTATCAATCCACATTCAAGACCCCAGCTAACAAATGCAGATTGAGAATAAAAGGCTCCATATAAAGAAAGGTAGGCACATTTCATGTCCTTCACAGTGCCACCAGCAAACCCAGCACTTGCCCTGGGTTCTCAGGGTTTATGGGAAGAACCTCACAAACCACCTCTTCCACAGATTATCACAGTTTTTTGAATGAGCTCAGTAGATAATCTCTGTATGCTCCCGATGGTGCTAAATCCTTCCTAACTGAGATAAGCATATAATCCTCACTGCAGGGCCTCACAGGCTTCAGAGTTCAGCAGCAGAGTTCAGTCTGGCTCCAGACTTCTGAAAAAAGATGCAGTCTGAGTTTTGCTTTCAGAAGGGAAGCCCATCACTGAATGACAATGATGGCACTGCATGCTCAGGGAAAGAATAAACGCAGCGAATTAAAAAGTAAATGGAAACACAGTGATGATGGAAGAAAACTATTTTGCAGCCTTAATTACAGTTTGCATTGTTGTGAAAAATTATTGTACGGAACATTATTACACTCGTAGGACACCGTCAATGATACTGTTTCCCACTGTTTCTTTATCACTTTGACCTTGCAAATGCCTTAAGAATTTCTTCAGAGAGATGTAAAAAGTGCTAAAATGATACAAGTCTATTCTCCCTTCTTACCCGAAACATCAAAAGGCAGTGAGAATAGCCCAAGCTACACATAAAACTTTAATTGCCCTGTGATCTGGCAACCCTGTCAGAAAATAATTGATTAATCGGGCACAGAAACAATACTTTTTCCAGTGGGAACAGTATTGACAAGAGGAGACAAAAAATTCTTTAATTTGTTAATGGGGGCACTGTGTGTTGAGGACCTGGGAACAATCAAATCTAATGAAAAGCCACCCATCTCCTACAGGGTTGCTTATTTGGAAACTATGTCTGGAAGTTGATATTCGACACGTGTCAGCTCTCAGGTAGGTGGCCCATCAAATTCATGGAACATTCTTTGGGGGAAAAAGAGGCTACCATGCAGGAACAATGCAAAAGCAGAAAAGAAGGAAAGGCTTTTCTAACACACTTTGCATGACTGACACACATTTCTGCAGAAAGGGGGCATTAACAAGGTCTGAGAGGACCCTGAGGTTTCCCATAGTGCACACACTGTTGGCTGGTACCGAGCCAGCTCTGTCCCAGCCCCCTTGCTGCTGGCATGGCCTTGATTCAGCCTCTCCCCTGGGCTGACATTGGTTTTACCTGCCAGCAGCATCCCTTCAAAACCTAACTCTGCCAGGCTGGGACTGTTGGAGTACCATTGTGGTCTCCATTCCCACTCCAACGTCCACCCAGGGCACATGGCTCACAGGCAACTCCTCTCTGTGCTGCTCCAAGCCACTTGGGGATGTGAGAGGGAAGTGAGCATAGGGTGGATTTTTTGGACAGGAAAATGGTAATTAATTAATCTCGCAACCTGCTACCACAGCATTTCCTCATGAGTGATGTTCATGCTAGACAGGCTGGTGTTTTGGTGGGGAAGTGATACTGAAGGGAAAAGGCACTCATGACCTCCTGCCATGGAGGCTACTGCAGTTACGGACAGAATTTATTGAAATTGTAAATAGAATAAAAGTCCCATGGTGACCATTTAACAATATTTTCTTTAGACAAATAAGAAAATATTAGGGCAAAAATGTTAGCAGGGATTTGTATCTCTCCCAGTCAAAAGGCTGCCCTGATCTTAGGAGAGGTTACGTAGGCTCTTTTGCTTTCTTATTAGTGTTTTTCTAGAAATAAATTTTAAAAATTAAAAAACACCCAGAAACCTTATATTTCTGACATACATACACACACACACACACACACACACACACACACATACACACATATATGTGTATATATATATATATATATATATATATAATGGGGAAAAAATTTTGAATGCTTTGTCCAGTCCCCAGAAGGATTCTCCTCAGTGGTACAGGCTTGCTTTTCACCTCTGCTTGTTTTTCTGAGGTGATTTCCATGAAGGCTTTCTGATTATTTTCAGCTCCTACTAATGTCTTCCAGAAAGTGCTACAACAGTCATATTATTCCTTCTGATTTCCTTGCTTAGGTATCTATTTTCAGAGGGCTTGGGCTTTTCTTTTGAGAAGAATTGGCAATGGGGGTGGTGCTGGGGGCATATTAGGGCTGCACCCCATCCTCCCCAGCAGATCTCCTGCTCCACCGCCCAGGTGAGCTCACCCTGCTGCCAGCTCAGAGCTGCCAGAGGGCATCTGAGTTTTCCATGGAAATAGTGGGATGATGAATCTTACATCACCATGAAAAATTGCAAGTGAACATGCTAGACTTCCCAGCCTAATACTTCTAAGACAAAAATTAATGAGCAGCAGCACAGTCATTCACTGTCTGATGGATTGTCTCAGTGCCACATCTGCTCAGTGCTCTCTCCATCACCATTTCCCAAGAAGTTTCTCCATCTACTCCTACACAAGGGACAGGAAATTTGTTTCTGGAATTTTGCTTCAAGGGGCAAGGTAAAACTGCTGATACAGAAACAATTTAGATTCAGAAGCTCTCCTGAGACAACTATTGCTTTCTATTTGAAGCATAAAATTAAAAGCTTATTAGGAAAGTACAAACTACCAAAGAAATTATGGTGTTTTTCTAAAACACTTTCCTTTTTGTTGTGCTTTACTCTTCTAGATGACAAATAACATAATAAGAACAATCTGAATTTTGTTTTTCATTATTAGGACCAATAAGGATTTGAGCTCATACTTTGCTTCCATTTCTCAGGGTCTGTTCCTGGGAGCTGCTGAGATCTTACCTTCAAAGATCATAATATTTGGGAAGCCAATGGTTTTTAGCATGGTGCAGACATTGTCATTCTTTAAATACAATAATGGCTTATTATATTATATTTATTATTGTATTATTATTTAAATATAATAATGGTTGAAGTTTAGAAATACTTTACACGAAGGAACTGAAGTGGAATCCTGCAGTTACCATTGACAGAATTTATTGAAATCGTAAATAGAAAAAGTCCCATGGTGACCATTCAACAAATAATTTCTGTTCTTAGCTCTACAGTACATTTGCATTTCTTAACTAAAAGCCAAATACTTTTAGAGAGATCAACACACAGCTCTAGTTTTTCCATGGTTTACATGAAAGCATCTGAATTACTGCATTTGACAGGCACAGAGAATAGCAGGTGGGGTGCAGTGGGAAGGAGATGCAGGAGAGCATGGTGGTGCCTTTGGAGGTACTGCATGGGGCAGGATGTTATCAGGAAGGTCCTGCCCATGAATTTTCCTTCCTTGTACAAGTGCATTAAACAATGGTGCAGCAGTTTTGCTGTTTGGCAAAGGTAATGGAGGCAGTATTATGTCATGGCCATGTATACTTTGGTACTTGATATTAGAGTCCCAGAAAAGCCTCTTGTTTGCCAACGGGCCTCTGTCTTACAGACAAAGGGACACATATGCTGCCAACAAACATTAAGTTTTTTTTATTCTACTTTTTACATAACTGTGTTTGAAGGGGACTTATTATTTTTGTAAACTAAAGGCTGGCTGCATTTAAATTCAAAACTGCATCCCAAGCTGCCCGGGCCACCATTGTTGGGAAGAGCAGGGAGAGGGAGCAGAGGGAGGGGAAGCTCTCCGCTGGGAACAGGGGCCACACAGCGAGCAGGCGCCGTGCCGGGGTGCCCAGGGGGAGAGGCGGCTGCAGGGCACGGCTCAGGGCCTGGAGCACCGGCCAGGGCTGCGGGCCCCGGGCCCCAAGCAGGGTTGGGGCATGGTCCATGAGAGCAGCCCCCCATGTGCCCCATCCACACACCCATCTCATGGGCACGGCACCCCGTGGGCCTTCAGTGAGGGGAAGGGGCACAGAAACTAAAACCCAGCTGCAGTCCCAGTGCTGGGCAGAGGAACACGCCTAAGCAGCCAAATCCCCCGGATCTGTGGGGACTGGCGAGCTACAGCCTGCTGAGGCTGCTCTTTATGCCAACCAGCACATGTAGAGGCAGGAGAGGGAACAACCACCACAACCACCTTGGCTATGAAGAGCTGAAGGTGCAGCACATCACATGGACATGCCTACAGGAATCGTGTGTTTACAGGCATGCGTGTGTACACAAACACAACTATTTATACACACATGCCTTCAGAGAGGCTGACTGTCCTTCACATCTCTGTTCAGCCAGGATGTCCCAAAAACTCCAGGAATGTCCTAGTGCAGTGGCATCTCTATGGTCAACATTCTTAGTAGGGCTGCAATTACAAAGTATGTTGCCTTTGCTCCTAGAGAAGGAGGGAGAAATGGGTTTCTCTGTTGGAGTACTTTCTCTTTTGAGTCGATAATCATAAAATCTCTTCATAATTTCTCTGAGGCCCTAATTTCTTTTTTAATGAAGGTGTTTACATTCCTAATTAAGGAGTGCATTAAGCCTAGTGGTACCTTATCTGATAAACCCATTAGTAGGCTAAGTCAAGCTGAGCCTTTCAAGGTAGCAAGCTAGCTTTAAAAACTGGTTATCCTCTGGGCTGAAATATGCAAACCAAGAGATCACAATTAACTCAGGTTAATACAAAATACCAGAAATGTAATAATATATTTAAAAATACAACACAGGTGCTAATGACTTTTCTTTTGTTTTTTTTTTTTTCTCCCCTTCTCCTTTTTTCTCCTCTCTGCAGGAGCTTACAGCCTGTCACTTTGTTCCCAGGTAACACCCCTCCATACTCCACAGGTGTTAACCACCTTTTTCTCTCATGTGGAGGGATTCATTAGCATAACAAGATAGATCCAAGAATTCTTGCTTCTGCCTTGCACTTAATGGATTTTACTGGTGCTTTCTGGACCTGATGAACGAACTACACTTGAAATGTTTATTTTTCCAAAGTGTGTCAGTTGGTCTAATAAAAGACACCAGCTATCTCTCCATGCCTATTCTTCCAACAACACCAACACACAACTCAGAAAACCTTTGAGACACCACCTCCTTGCCACACAAAGTGTCAGCTTGTGGAAGTAACCACTTGACCTCCTTCCTATGAACCAGCAGCCTTGTGACTGCACCCTGCCTGTTTGGAAACAGCTATTGCTTCTCAGCATGGCACACTCAGCCACTTGTCATTGCAGCTTGCAGCTCAACACACTCAAATAAGACTCGTTTTGAGAGACCAGGCAGGAGTCTTCAATTCAGTGATTGCTCTTTTGATGGGACCTGTAGGACCTGTCTCATGCTTTTTATGCATATGAGTGTCAAATGTTTTATCAAAGTCCAAAGATTCCATGGTACCCACTTTATTAGGAATTAAACCTTCCTGTCAAGGGGAACTTAGGAGCCAAGTACCACCTACCAAGGACATATTGCACATTAAATTTGTGCAATGTCTCTACTGTGATTTTACAGGAGAGGGAATAGGCTACGAGCACCCATCTTGAAAGAGAAGGTCAGTAGTGTCCAGGGGCTGCTTGCTGCAAGTAGCAGAGCAAGCCTCCTGTCAGGGCAGGTGTGGGTCTGCCTTCCAAGGGTCCCACTGGTTCCTCAGCCTTGATACCTGTAGCTTGGGAGCTGAGGTAAGTGGAAACCATTGCACACGCTGCAGGCCACCCTGCAATATATGAAGGCCAAGCTTTGCCACCTGCTGACCTGACAGCAAACACTCCAGAAAGCACAGAAGAAGTGGGGAGTTCAGGCTGGCAAACTAATGACCTGGAAGGCAAGCCTTATGTGGTGTTCAGAAAATATATCTGCAGAAAGGAAGCCATATTCCTGCTGCTAGCACTGTGCCAGGTGAGGTTTTCCTCTGATCACTACCAGGTGTCTGTGGCTCCCCTCCCCAGTCACCTGGGGAGAGCTGCCTCTGGCTTGGCTACTGCTAACCCCAGCCTACATATTCTCTTCAAATATACTGCATTTCAAATCAGCTTTATATTTCTTCTTCTCCCCACTCCACTAACTGTTCATTTAGCTGATTCAGATGCCTTTTATGGTGCTACAACCCAACTGAACTGCTGAGAAAAAAAGATATTTTTATCACTCATAAGCACATCTGCTGCCTCATCCCATTCCAGTGACACGGGCACAAAAAAAACATGGAAATGCAGTTTCAGAAGCACTACCCTGTCCTGACACAGAGGTGATGTGATGGAAATATGGCAGAGCACTGTGGAAAAAGTGAAAAGGATGGCACCAGAGAATAATTGACACAACAGTGAGTGTCATAGTCTTAAAGATTATGAGTGTCATGGTCTTGATTTTTATCATCTAGATGTTTAGTTGCATATTTAAAAATTTATAATAATGTAAAGCCACTTTTTGATAAAAGTCTTTGGATATGTCATGAGTCTGGCTGTAATTGTGAACCTAATCTCAGGTTCTATAATATTCCGTGTTGCTGTAGGAAAAACTAAACGAGGATGGATAGGAAAGGGACCTCTGTGAAGCAATGACAGTTCTAAGATGTATGGAAGACAAGGAGCCAGTGGGAGTATTTAAAGTTATCCCCAGAAACATCCAGTATGATCAAATAAATATAATCTTTTCTGTTACCTACCAGAAAGTGACATATTTTCCTACCAGATGATGAGGACTGTTGTTTTGAATAAATACAGGTTCTGACAGCTACTTTAATAGTTATGTGTAATACCTCACTGGCCTTAAGACATTTTAGACTTGGCTATTCTCTAAAAATGAGAACTTCCTATAGCTTCTCTTAGAATCTTGGGAATGTGAAGCATCACCCACAAACAGCTGAATACCTTCTGTTCCCTCTAACTGCAGTGCTTGCTGAGAAAGGAAGAATGCAGGGACTGCACTAATTGTACTGCAAATTTAAAATTGGATGTGAATCATCCTTCCCATAAAAAACATTTGAATATTTTTAATTCTGCCCCACCAATGGTTAATTTAATGTTTTGATTTACCATATGTCCCATGAGTGTTCTCCTTACACACTTCACAAGTGAAGTTTGGCAAAGCTCAAGCTCCTGAACCCGATTCCAGCTCCACTGGGGGGCAGTGCATTAGCACATATATTAATAATGCACTCACCTGCTTCTGAGAAAGCAAGATTTCAAGCTTTCTCTGCTTCTAAGAAAGCAAGATTTCCAGAGAAATATTTAGCTACCGTGAGACATTCTGCTTAATAGAACAAATCTGCACAAATATCTCTCCTAAATGTACTGTTAGACTACTGAATTGCTAGTACACAACCAATGCTAACCTTAGAATGAAACCAAGTCTGAGTACAGAGATAGTTGAAGCTATTTATTGGCACCAGGATCAACAGATTCTAAATTAGCTACAAAGCTGCAGGGAATCCTGAAATGTGAAATCAGTTTGGTTGGTGTGGGATTTTTTTTTTTTTTTAATTCTTAGCCCCTCAGGAGATTTGAGATGGTTTGATCTTCATCTGGAGACTTGTCAAAATTCCATAGAAACCTAATAACCTGCCAACATGGGTGGTTGCTGCTTGCAGGCATTTTGACATGGCAAGGGTCCTGTCTGCATGCTGCAAACCTGTATCCATCAAAGGCTGCCTGGAACGGCATGAAACCAGGAGCTGTGCGGTGTCAGAACGCCGTGTGCAGGATTGCAGGGGTAATGTATGCACACCCCAGCTCTCCCAGGGCCTCCAAGCTGTAGGAGGAACCATCTGGCCCCTTAATTATTCTGAGCTCTGCCTAGGAGTTAAACCCCACAGGGTGCTGCCACACCTCTATGCCAGGGTTTGGGTGGGACGGTGCTCTGCACTCTCTCTGGTTAGAAGAGAAATGAATGTTGCAGGGCAGCTGGGGAGGAGGGATGAAGCTGGGCAGAAGCAGAAACCAGGGCAAAAGTCTAGGCATGGAGTGCTGTTGTCCAGACCAGGGGCCTGCCCTGGAGAGAAGGCACCAAGGGTAGGAACAGGAATGGGAAATGTGACATAACTGGAAGGTAGCAGAGCCAAGCCCAGGCTGCAGTGGCCCTTTGGTGGGGTCCTGCCTGCTGGCTGCTCCACAGTTGCCTGGCGGAATTTGGGTTACATGACTCCAGAAAATGGAATGGAGCCTCCAGGTCTGGAGGTAATCAGAGTGCAGAGGGCCTGCAGGCTTGGGAGCAATCACATCTTGGTGGAATGGAGTGGGCTGCTGAGACTTCACGGAGCAGAACTGGAACCATCCTTTGCTGAGGAGTGGGAGGGGAAGAGGATGAGCCTTAAACCAGCTTTGTGATGAGGCTCAAGCTCTTACTTGCAGGCATGGGAAAGGACAGCTTAACAGAAAGCTGGGATGTCTGCCCCATGGCAGCACAGACAGATCTGCTCATATTTCCCTGGCAGAGCTCCACTGTGCTGGGCCAAGTGCAGAGGGACGGTGACAAGAATTAGAGCAATGAATTAGTCAGTAGGACAAAACTTAGTTACACACCAGCCTGAAGGAAGACATGCAGGTATTCTGGCCTGAACCCAGGGGCTGGGAATTGAGGGATACATGTACAGAGAGCAGCTACCATAGGTGAAACACAGGAATTACATGGCAGGAAAGAAGGCACTTGGGCAGGTCCTGCCTTTCCTAGCGAAGCCCTCACCCTGAGCAGTGCACGTGGAGGAACCGGTTAGCTCAGAGCAGCCTGAGCTGGCAGGCAGACTGGGACTGCCCAGGACATGTCCCTGTACAGAACATGTACACTGTAACTCAATCACCCTCTCACTAGGGCCTTAATGTGCTCTCACTGGGGTCCTCATAATGGTTTTGCAGTTGCAGAGCTGAGGGGAGGTAGGTGCTTCCCTGTGTCGTGTTTCAGATGGTAGAGAAATGTAACATAAACCTCACTACAAACAGCACATTGAGGTGCTGAAGTGTGTCCAAAGAAGGGCAATGAAGCTCGTAAATGGGCAAAGATCTGGAGCACAAGCCTGATGAGGAGCAGCTGAGGGAGCTGAGGGTGTTTAGCCTGGAGAAGAGGAAGCTCAAAAGGGACCTTGTCACTCTACAACCACCTGAAAGGAGCCTGTAGCCATTTGGTGTTCTGCATCTTCTCCCAGGTGATAAGAAATAGAACAACAAGTGGTCTGAAGTTGCACCCAGGGAAGTTTAGATTGTATATTAGGAAAAATTTATTCACTGAATGGGTGGTCAAGCATTGGAACAGGCTGTCCAGGGAAGTCACCATCCCTTGAAGTGTTAAAAAATCATGTGGATATGGCAGCTGGGGAGATGATTTAGTGATGGACTTGGCAGTGCTGGGCTAATAGTGGGGCTCAGTGTTCTTAGAGGTATTTTCCAACCTTAAAGATTCTGACGCCTGCACCAGGTCTATACCTGTGTTGGATGGCTTGCACTAATCCTAGTCACTGTTCTTGTTCCCCTTTGGATATACTTGAACAGGTTTCAGAGCAGACTGGGGCAGAAGTGTTAGAGCTATTTAGGATCCCTCTAGGCTAGGAAGAGGCAGAACTTGCTGGAAGTTTGTGCTTACTCATCAGTCGCTGGATGTTTGGAGCTTGTGGAGGAGGAGGTTCTCACTGGGCTTTGTGAGCTTTGTTTTGTTTTGTTTTGCTTTGCTTTGCTTTGTGTGTTTTTTTGGGTTTTTTTTTTTTTTTTCAGGGCTGGACATGCCACGAAGGACTTTGTCTGAGAGCCTGGCAGCCAAGAACGCAGCTTTACCTCACCGCAGGTTGGTGTTTCACACTTGGACTTCACAAGGAAGAGAGGAGGGGCTGAGGAGGCACTTGGAGAAATGGCCTGAATAGGTCCCCCAGCGCTGTGAGCTGTCGTACGGCTGTGGCAGGGGGAGGGGGGCAGTTGGATGTGCCGGGCGCTGGGTGGGAGAGGTGGGCTCTTGGGAAGCAGAGCTTCTCCCTGGAAGAGGAGAAATGCTGGCTGGAGCCATGTCACTCCACTCAGCTTGTGGATAGCACAGCAGCACAAGGCATCGAAGCAGAGCTGGCTAAAACTAGCTAAAATAATTCTAAGAAGATTAAAAAGAATTTTGGCAATTAATGGATAATTCATATTTATCAAGATTATAAGAAAGAAGAAGAATGGCTTACAGCTGTAGATTTAAGTGCTTTTTTTACTGTCCTGGCACTTAAGAAATCACTGTAATTGCAGCAATGAGAAGCTGAAGGGTCTTCTTGGATTACAGTTGCCTTCAATTCAGATGATGCTGCAAACACTTCTTCAGTTCTTATGGATCTTTATTGGAAAACTTGGACCATAGATGCTTACTGGTGTGCATATTGCATCTCTGTCTTATGGCCTTCATGTAGTTTATTACTAAACATGGACAAAATTAATTCTCCCTATATTTCATTTCTATCACATCTGACAGCTTTGTAGTTTGTGTCTATGTGTGTGATATTTGTGGCCAAGTATTTTAACATAAAAATTCCTTTTGCAAGGCCAGAATGGATATTTTTCCTCTACTTCATCTTCCACTTCTTTTAGCAATTCTGATGATGAAGTAATATTAATAGAATAAAGTTTACACTGAAAAAAATCTCAGAACTACATTAAATTAACCTAATTAAAGCAAGACTCTTGCATCTTCTCAGCTGTACTTTAAAAGTATATGTACCTCCAAGGCACAGCCAAAAACACCAGACTAAAAAGCCATCAGATTCTACAGAGAATTATACAGAACTTTGATAATTCGTTGTATTAGTGCATTAAAGTGCATCCTGTCAGAAAAATAAAAAAGGTGTTTATGTGATAAGTGTTTATTTTATATAACAGTTATCAAATTATTCAGTTGTCAAAAAAGCACCAAAACAAGATGGGACCTCAAGAAATTATCTTCTGATTCACACTCAGAGAAGTTACCCTTCTGATTCATACATAGGGAATCATTCTCTGCCACACCAACAAACTTTTATCTAACTGCATCTTGGGAACCTCCAGTGACAGAGATTACATAGTTCTCCCTCATCTCTTTGTTCCACTGCCTGCTGTTAGGCACCTTCTCTGCATGTCTCATCTGCATATCTCTCTTCATTCACTTGGAGCTGCTGCTGTTTTTCTTACCCACCACAGCCATGAAGGATTATTTCTTCCTGCTATGCAATAATCTCCTAGGTATTTGTGACCTCAGCTTGGTCATATTTTATGTAAAACACTTCTGATTCATCCAGTCTTGAACCATTGCCCATGATTTCTAGAGTTCTGTCTGCTTGTGCTTCTACCTGGATGTTCTCTACCGTGACCTTATCTTTCTTGAAATGAATGTCTAAAGCTGAACAGAGTAATTTTATGAAAGCCTTGGTCACCCTGGAAAAAGCATTGCATTAAAGAGTTTATAAGTCCTGTTTCACACATCCCCAGATGAGGTTGTGAGAGGATATAGATCCTGAATTCAGCTAGGGATCTGCTGAAAACTAAAATCTCATCTATTGAGCTGCTACATGTTTGAAGCTGGTAGTCTTTGACTTGCTCTTCTTATTTCTTTCCCATAAACTATTTGGCATTACTACCAAGATGAGAAAAAAACATATTGCATTTGTAAGACATATATCAGTTTTGCAGTGTTTCTATTTATACCCCAGCAAATACATTCCAGTTGTGCCTAACAACTGTCCTGGGTTTTTCATTTGGCTGGAGTAAATTCTACTGAATTTTCTGTTCTGCCAGGGATGCCATAGCAACACATTCCCATTCTTCATGCTCCTTGCTTTGCCAGGCTGGTAAAGGGGATGTTGAGACTGCTATGGTAAGAGAGCTTTCATCTGGAGAACAAAAGCAATCTGCACCCTCAGAAAGCTGTCATCATCTCTCCTGCAGACTGCTGAGCCATGCCAGCTCACATCTTTTGCTGTGATGCTGGATGAAAGCAGTGACTCCAGCAACATGAGCTGCTATTTTGAGTTGGATGCTCAAGTTGCTGAAAAAGATTTTTCTGGCAGAATATCTTTGCAATATTTCCACTACAACAATCTGCTTTCATCCTCGAATTCTAGTATCTCTTTTTTGAAGACTGAGTGTTTTACAGTCAACACACTTGCATGGTCAGGAGAGAATTCAGTCATAAGAGCTGTCAAGAACAGTTCTGCTTTAAACAGAGCTGGGAAATTGCTCCCTTTTGTCCATTAACTTCTCCAAGTATCTCCTATGTCACTTGCTGGCCAACTGTGATCTCAAACTACTGGAGGATGCCTTAATAGATAACATCTATTTTAACAAAACATCACAAAACTATAGATGTCTGCAAATATTCATTGCAGATATTTAACTGCTCTTTAAAACAACTATGTTAAAATTTGGTTAACTCCTTAAGTGAGCTGAGAGAAATTGGGTCACTAATTGCATTTAACTGCAATCCTGAGTGTAAAAGCAAAGCAGAGTGATATGTAATGAGTAGAGCTTAGGAAATGTTATAGTGAAACTTATATCTTGTATTTTTGGAGTATATTAGCAATGGCTTCATGTTGGATGCATTTTTTTTTCTGTGTGGAAGACTGAAGGATGGCTTTCACATGGAGATACTGAGCTTCTCAGAAGCTTTCTTTAGTATGAAGCAGTGACTGCTCCTCCAGAGTCAGCACCTCTGTGCTTTGATTGCATAAAACCCCTAATATTTTCCCATCATTAACACTATGTCCCCCCTACAAAACTAAAGTTAGGGCAATCAGAGAGGGAAATTTCCATGCAGGGGGTGAAGTTTTAAAGGATCCCATCTTACAGGTTGCAGTAAAATAAGCCCCAAGGACAAAAGAGAGCTAATGAAAATTCTGCTTTTTTTTTTCAATCTCCTAAAAAGACAGTGCATTAAAAATATACTGGAGTGCCATGTAGGTATATTATTTCTTGCCTGACTTTGCACCCTGAGAAAACATTTGCTGGAGTCAAGTATCTGCTTTGAAAGAGTCAAACTGGTCAAAATTCTGCTTACACTATCATATGAGCAAGCCAGTGCCAACTGAATGTTCTTCGAGAAGTACAGAAGTGGGGAAGACAGTGTTTTATATGCCAGCTACTCTCAATTGTAGCTGTTGGGATGGTACTATATTGTTTTGAGTGAAAAGCTTGTATGTACATAAAAGCTAGCTGGAGGAATGGAGGAAGCCTTCTCTTTGTCTGAATCATCTCACACACAACTTGGCCATATTGGTAATACTTCCTTCAGTACTTTCTGGAGCACCTTGAGGTGCTGCCTAGAGTCAGCTGGTGTAGTAACCTCCCCTCCTGAACAGGACAGATTTTGAGAGATTTCATTTAGTTACATTTTAGGTTAAAAACGTGTGTGTGTTGTTTCTGCAGGGCAAGTTAGAAAATACCTTATAGACAGCAAAGTGATGCCTGCACATCTGATCTGGGATCTATGATGGGACAGGCACATACAGCTGTGGGGAGTGGAGAAAGGTGGCACAGATAGGGCACATGTGGTTTAGAAAGATCACCAGCCCAAAAAGAACTTGTGCTGGGTGCTCCTGGGCAACATGTGGGCTTGAGAGGATCTTGTTCTGCTCCCTGCACAGAGCTCTGTGTCCACACACCAGGAGCAGACAGGAAGCAAGGCAGGACATGCAGTGAACACACTGTCTTAGAGTTGAGAATGGTAAATCCATCAAATAGCTTTGAAGAGCCAGAAACAGAAATACATTGTTTACTCCTTAAAACTGAAAATGTTATACAATTTGGAAACAGAGGGGATGAGACTTTGTAGAATGAGAAATTTTGAGGGCTATTTTTTTCCTTTTATAAACAGCTTTCCTCCCTGGTGGCTGGTAGGACAGGCAGACTTTAACTCTCAGACATTTCTTTTGTCTTCTGTAGAGCTGGAACAGATGTTAGTAGCAATCTCACCTTAAATTAAACTTAGTTTTAATAAACATGTTTCTAGGATGCAGAACTCAGCTCCTTTTTTGTGGCCAGATATCTTGACCACCCTTAAATCATGGCTGCTGGATTACCATGTCTCCTCACATCCTTCCATCTTCACTACACTGTAGATTGCAAGTCATATCAATATTAGCAAATTTGTAATACCTAGAAGCATTGTTTTGCAGCTCTATAGGCAACTAATAGTGATTTCTGCAGAGCTCTTGCAAACAGGTCCATGGTTTCTGGAATGCAAAGGCATATATCATAAAGTATTTTATGGTCTGGTGAACTCACCTAGCCCAAATTTTTGGGAGGTAGTGTTTCTAATCTAAAAAATGCAGCAAGATGGTTATTTCTTACTGGTCACAAAAAAAATTTAAAGTAATTCTGCCCTTCCTCCAAGTTAAAATGTCTGCTGCTATCAATATGTAAATAACCCAGACACAGACAGTTCTGGATCACACAGTTGACTGTGGTGTTCAGTGGATATAAATAACAAGGAGCTATTACCTGTTGGAGAAGCTGTTGTGGTAAATTCAAGTCTAAGCATGAAGCAAGAGAAACATAAATTTTAGGCCTTTCTTGTCAAACACGCTGTCTCGTCCCACTGGTTTGAAAAAGAGCAGTTGTTTCCCTTAGAACAGCATGAAAGCCTTGGGGAAAATTAAAATGGCGAGAGATTCAGTATGTAAAATATACAGTGCAGAACACTTGAGAAATCTCAGTCTGGGCATGAAGAATCACTCTTGTCACGAGCTGGCAGGAATTTTATCCCTCATTTACACAAAACTGAATTTGGGGGATTGATCGGTGTGCCTGCTAGGTGAGCCATCTACTGGCTGTTCAATGCAGTGCCCAACAGCTGACCACCTCCATCAACTCCAAGTGTTAATAGCTGAGGAAATCTAACGCAGGAGGATGTGTGCCTATGTGAAGCAAGATGTTGTTAATTAGTCTGTTGCTGGAAAATATAATTCGAAGAATTTTTGGAAGAAGAAATGCCAAGTTTCTAGTTAAACTTGTTGAGTATCTCTGGCAAATTTCAGTAAGAAACTTTCTCTGGAGAGACTATAAAAATAACTGTTCAAGCCAAGTAAACAATGTATTCAATGTGACAACTTTTGTCATTGTATAAGCTCTGATTTTCACAGATTATGATGAAGTTAAAACACATTAAACCTCCAAGGTTTCTTCTGAAGGTAGCTGCTATAGCATTCTCAATTTGTTTACTTAATTAATTGAACTTCCAGCATAAAGAAACCTGGAACAGCCTAAGACTCATATCACTGCGAAGCTACAAATGCACTGAGGGCCACACATGTAATTGTTTTCCCATGCTTGACATAGTTGCTGCTGACATTCTGTGCTTAAATCCTGCATGTTGGCAACCCTTCTAGCTGCAACTTTATCTGACATGTGTCTGTTTGAAACTCCTCGACTGTGCTGCAGCTGGAAAAGGGGAGTCTTCTCACAGGGAAAGACAAGGTCTTCCTATATATATATATATATATATATATATATGTGTGTGTGTGTGTGTGTGTGTATGTACATATATATATCTGTATGTATGTATGTATATATGAGAAACTGCTCTACAGTGTGAGAAAGGACTAATGCTGCCTTTCCAACCTGCAGGAAATCCAAGCAGACCCACATGCCCTTGTGTAGTGCTGCTCTTGTTCTTGGCCTCACATTACTGAAGGTTATCCAGCAGGGAAGGGAGGCTGTCCTGGAAGTGAACTGCAGTAATTAATGGAGGCTGGAGCGTGACCTGTACAGGTAAGTAGACTAGCAGAATTTGTTTGTTGTGTTATGTAGTAGGAGCTTGCTTTAAAGAGAGGGGCTGAAGCACAGAAGGATAATTCCCATAACAGACTGACTGCTGTAGATTGGTTTGGAAGCAGCAAATACGGGAAACATTTTC
Source organism: Chloebia gouldiae (assembly GCA_003676055.1). Taxonomy (NCBI): domain Eukaryota; kingdom Metazoa; phylum Chordata; class Aves; order Passeriformes; family Passeridae; genus Chloebia; species Chloebia gouldiae. The sequence continues at coordinate 23,959,923 of QUSF01000007.1, read as the reverse complement.
TCTCTTATGTAAACATGCTTTTTATCTAAAGCCTTGGACCTGTCTTAAGAGGGTGAGCTTATGTGCAGCTGAGTAGACTTTAGTTATCTTCCTATGGATCAGTCTGACAGGTTGCCATAGATGCTTCAGATAACTTAGAAAACCTGTAACCATTACTACACCCTGCCTTGTGTGCCTCCATGGTCCACTGGAGCCCTTATAGCTGGGTACAAGTCAAAGCAGCTTCCAGGCTACTCTAATATATGTTGGGACTAAGCCAGGAGAGGCAAAGGCATACCTCAGGCTCTGTGCTGAGGCCCTTGTTGCCACATGGATGTATTTCTTCTGCTATGCAAACTACATGGTGTGCATGCAGTAGCTCCTGGTCACACATAGTCAGCCCAGCCTTGTTTCCTAGGCAGGCTTTTTTCCCCTGTCCTTTAGAGATTTTTCTTTTGTATTAGGGATTTAAAACCTGTGATCTCCAGCATTGCTTACTGGAAGGCACAGAGGGACACAGTTGTGTCTCTCTGACCAGTCCCATGCTCCCTGTGTCATGGCACTCACTTCCATCTGCTGAGGTAGGGTGTATGCTGAGATGCCTGACTCCAGACCCGTGAGGGACAGACACTGCTGTTCCTAGACTGGGAGGGGCTGAGACACCTGAGAGGACGTGGGTTGTCTGAACAACCCCGTTTCAAAAGTACAGCCTGGCAGCTGAGGATGAACAAGACTGCTTCCTCCCTGAGGTGAAGCATCAGGCACAGCTGTGCAGGTGAAACCCCCCTGAAGTCTGAGTGAAGTTCTCAGCGGTGCTGGCGGCATCTGGATTTGAGCCATGAGACACAAAGAGCACATTCTGTATGGCAGTTGACAGAGTTAATAAAAGAGAATCATGTAGACAAAACTGGTGGGTGTTCAATGCACTCAAAGGAAGTAGTCTTATAATTTCCCTATCAAAACAATACCACTAAAAGCACCAGAGACCTGTGGTATTGGTATAGTGGTATTGGTATAGACCCTAACATAAACCTGTACTTGGCAGTTTGATCAGAAACTTGAAAAGTATATTGAAAATAGCCGAATCTGAGCTCAGAGACTGAAATACAACACTCTATACATTCCAAGTAATGGAATAATCACTAGCACATTAGCAATTAAGTAACAGTTCAGTTACAGAACATATGAGAAGTGTTGTAGCCTTTGCTGTACCAAAGGGTTTATTTGGAGTCTGTTGCTTGCATTGAAATGACATGTTACAGAAAGATGAAGGGAGCCTGTCAAAGCCCATTTGAAAAGTCACTTCTTCTAAACAAGGCCATCTGCTTTCATCCCTCTTTGCATTATCAGCTGAACTGCTGGCACCAGGTATTCAAGGAATTTCAGAGGGAAGCACAGTATTTTCTTGTCACCGTGATAGGTTTGACAGAGCATTAAGACAATACAGCTAGCATCCTGTCACACAAGTTGACATCTTGGGAAAGATGTCTTGGCTCTAAAAACAATACTCAGCTTACTCTAGGACTGGGATATTCAGTGATGGCTAGTGCCTCTTTTACACATTAATCACTCACTTTCATCCTTTAAAGGTGCTCAGAGAACTGGAGGTTGGGATGCTTCTGCTACAGACTACCTGGGTTTGTAATTAAAGTGCCCACCTCCACTCTTGTTTGTTCCCATATACCTGCATCTCAGGAAACAGATTTTCTCTGCTAGAGATGGAGCTACTCCCCAGGCTGCTGTACATCTCAGAGGCAATCAATCATGTTTGCAAAGGCTATTGTTTATGTGGCTTGTGGTTCTGTGGTTGGTGGGCATGGCCATAGATGAGATCCTGGGCTTTACCAAAGGGGCAGGTTTGGCACTGGTGACTGGAGACAAGACAAAGGGAAACACCAGCTGTGGTGCCAAGTGATGTGGGCACCCTTCCTTCAGAGGACTGGCACCCAGCCAGCAACCTAGCATGGTCTTTGAAGAATCAAGCTGCTGACAGTGCTGTTTAAGATCAGAAAACAGGCATCCTATTTAAACCATGCTTGGCGCTTGAGAAAGACAATGTTATCAAGCTCAAGTCTCGGGAATGCAGGCGCACAAAGGACCACCCCGCTCCCTGCAGTGTGGCCAAGCAGCCAAAGTCCCTCTGCTCTTTCTAGATGAAATCTCTGAGCTTTCTCTATGAGGCACAGTCCAGAGCCCATTTTTGTTAAACCTAAAACATTACCCCTCCAGTCACATGCTCCAAACACATGCACTCTAAATGGAAATGGAAAGTATTTCCGAGCACAACACAGTGCTGTGTTTTCTACCATATGGTTAAAAGGCAGTGACATGCTGCTGTGAAAAACCATTACATACAATTTGTATATCCTTTCATAAAATCCTTCCACATATTTTGGGATTGAAGTTATACAAATAAGACTGAAAAATATGGTCCTATCTATTATCTTCCTTATTTTTAATGACTTCTCACCATCCTGTTGCATGCTGTTTCTCAGTAGTGAAGCACAAAGTGTTGGACACATATAAACTTTGGGCTTCTGCAGTTAAATGACATCCTGAATGAACTCAAAGGACCCTTGAAACAGTGCCCTGACTTTGAATTTATCCCAGGCAGACATGCACGGTCCTCAGCTCTGATAGTTTTTTCTCTCTTCCACTGCATTTCCCAAGACACAGCTTGCAAACCACTCCTAACTCTGTCAAACTCTGCCCATTTTTATTTTCAAGTCAGAAATGTGTGTCCTAGAAAAGACCACTTGCATGACAGCTCAAAGCTTTCAAACTGCATCTGTCACTTTGCCCAAGGAAGTGACCCTTCAGAGAGGGCAAAATTGTTTCTCACTACTTGGAAATCAGAGCTAATTTTTCCCAATCTTTTCCTTACATGTTTATCTTTTAGGGAGAGGATAATTAAGGACAACTTGTGGGAACATATTTCTAGGCAATTATTAGGATGCATGCAAAGAATTGTACTGCAATTATCTCCCCTTAGAGTGATCAGTTGCAAATAACAATATTTCAAGTCTCCCAATACGAATGAAGTAGGGCCCTGACTTGCTTCAAGAACTTGTTTTCCTATGTGTAGAGGGAACAACATTAATTTCTCTTGCTGTTTTGGAGGAGTACTGCATAGAAAAGGGCTTCTTTCTCTGTTCATTTACTATACAGGATCAGGTATCCTGATGATTTCAAAGAAAATACTCAACCTGGCAGGACCAAGCCTGCCACCCTGCTCAGACCCTTTACCCTGTGCTGTGCAAAGATTCAAACTAGAGACTTTCCCAGATACCACTGACATTACAAGGGAATGGTATAACTCTGTCTAAGTAAGTCTTTGATAAGAGGATTAATTTAAAACTGTACACTTTGCTCATTTAACTTTTTTTTTTAAGGAAACATAAACCAACACTGTAATTGTACTTTGGCCTGTGGGAATAATATCCCAGAAATAACATCTCTACTGAAAGTCTAGTAGCTTAAGATCTCTGTGGGGCTGCTTCTTTCACTGCAAAACCTATAATTACGGCATTGAGGAGTGATCCTGAGGAAGCCTGTGTTTTCCCCCCAAGCACCCAACACAGACATGCCAGAGAGTGGGTAGGGAATGCTTTGGAGTTCACCCTCCTTCTCAACACTGGCATCTCAGGGAGACCCTCCCTGGTGCCCCTTTGCCAGGCTCTTCAGCTGGGACACCCTGTGGGCTCTCAGATGTCTGGCACTGTGGCTCACACTGTGAACACTAGAATTGCTACAATCTGGGTCCTAAAGCCATGGTGCTGTTATTTGAGCTGCTCTCCCACCTTCTTTTTGCTCTGGGGTGAGCAAAGACAGCAGTTTTCTGGTTAGGAAGGATGGAAATCCAAGCCAAGCACTCCTTTCCTCAGCCTTTGGACCAAATATGGCAGCTTTGGAGATGGCTTGGTGGTGCTGCTACAGGTTTAGCAGTCTGTGCCTCCAAGCAGTAAATGATCTCCTAGCATGACTGAAGGGCACAAGGGCATACTTCTAGGGTATTTTACTAGCCAAATTGAGCACTGAGCTCTGACTGGATGAAATGGTGCTTTCAAAGAAGGCCTGGCTGAAGGGGTTTTCCTATGGTTTTGGGAAAGATTTTTGTTCTTCCCCTTAAAATAAATAAGCAATTTTATCAGGTAAAATACTATAAGCATGTAAACTGTTTCACATAACAAATCCTACATTTGAATTGCTTCGTATTTTCCAAAGCTGTTTCCCAGTATTACTGTCTAAAACCCTTTCTGAATTAGAACTGAATATATACATTGTTTAACTTACTCAGAAACAGTGTTAGCAGGTTTTGAGTGTGTGTATGTTAAGAAATAACTGGCTGAAAAATATATGTAATCTTTATTAACATTAATGCAAACCCCTCTGCAACAGTGGCCTGGAGAACTCTGGTGATGGACATAGGGCTGAGGAGATTGGTCCTCCTCTTGACACATTTAAAGGCTGAGACCAATGTACAGACAGTACCCTCACAGAGCTTCCTCTGAACTACCAACCATCTTAAGCCTATATTTAGAAAAGACATTGAATTCCTAGTATGAAAGCTCCACACTGGCTTCTAATGGTGATTGCCAAGAAGATGGGCTCTGCAAGGCTCAGCAGCACTGGGAGCACTGTTTCATGGTGACTCCTGTGTCGTTACCTTCTAGCACTGTGTGCAAGGTAAAGCAAACAATGTTTTTTACAAGCACTTCATTACAGCAGATCAATGCCATCACACACTCAAATTTGCTTTTCATGGATTCAGTGTAATGGGCAGAAAGGTGGTTTCTCTAAAGTACTGAAAATCTGTGATCCGGAGCATGAAGGAATGCAAGAGGGGTAGTTCTCTGCTGGATTTTAAAATTTTAAACTCCTCACAAGCAATGTTGTACATTGATCCTCACCAGCCTACTGCGACTGTAAGAAACAAATCCATGACCTGCCTCAGATGTAGATACACCTGACCTTCACTTTGTCATGTGTTTTTAATAAATAAATGGATCCAGAGAGAAGTGAGGTTTGACCTAAGAAGTTCAGTTTTTCTGAAATTCCAGATGATAACACTAAGCTGAAGGTTTGAACAAAGTGCTAGTGTAAATCTCTCGACATTGCAATATGTCAGGCTTGAAAAAAGCAGTTTATGTTACCAGACAGGTGCCATTTCTTTATCTAGCAATTTTATGTCTTGAAGTATACCTCATATTACTCATTCAGTAATGTCAGGGCCTGATCTTCTTCCAGGCATCTTTGGAAACATGAGGGTAATTTTCAAAAGGCATAGGAAATTTATAATTTTTAAAAAATAGAGTGGACATTCAGTGTTATTGGTTCTTATACTCAAGAAAGCCCTACTTTGATCTTATATTGTAGCCAATTTTTTATGTTCTATTCTGCAATTGTCATAGAAGTTTTTTTAGGCATTAATTATCAATCCATACCTGTGATAATAAATTACCTAGATAATTCTGAAAATCTACTAATGTGTTGCAAAGTGTTCATATTGACATTCAAGGTATTGACTATATGCAGTGGCAAATGTAAAAGCTGTATTTACTTGGATAGCTGGGAACACCCATGAAAGCAAGGAAGAAGAAATATATGATGTTCTTGGGGAAAAGGAAGTTGTCTAAAGACCAGGCAATGGATCAGGAACTTTCTGGATCTGTTAACTAAGCAATTCTTCTCGTTGCTGGCCTCAACAGAAGCTCAACACAGCTGCCCATGTACTATAAACACGGGCAGGGTGGTGGCACCTGAGATGTCCTGTGGACTCTGCCTGACCCCTGCGTGCCATTTCAAAAGGCAGTGAGTCCCCCCAAGGTCCTGTATCAGACCTGACAAGCTCACATGGACATCTTACATAGCACAGCTGAAAAGGCAGTAGCCACACGTAGGCAGGCAAATGAATACAGCTCTTCAGAGGATCTTGTACTCATTTAAAATCACAGGCAGAAAAAAACAACACTAAAAGATCTCATCTTTGAGACCGCAAAAAAGAAAGATGCAGGGTGATTTTTGGATTTCAGGTTATTATGTTTTCTTATGTCCCCCATTTTCTTTCAGGGAAAGAAGACGGATACAAACTTCCAGTGGCTGGTGCCCATGCAATTATTTATTTCTACATTATCTGAGAGTAAAAATACTATTTTTCTATCTACTTCATACTCTTGCAGGTCACCAGAAAAAAGAATCACGTCTTGTGAAAATTGCCATACAGAGTCAAACCAGCTGTGTTTTTACCTATAAACAGAACATGTATGTGTAGGGGCTATATGGTATAATAAGTAAAAGCCATCAAAGGCGCTGTTCCTCTGACTTTGAAGCAGGCCTGCATTTTGAGGGCAGGATCAAAAATCTGGGGCCTCACACAGTAGATCTGTTGGATGAAAGGGTACAGGCTGAAGAGGTAAAGGAAAATCCCCAAACACCTCATTTTCCTGAACAAATGGAGCCTGTTAAGTGTGAGTACAGTGACTGTAGCTTCCTAGAGCTCTCCATCTCCTTCTGAGCACATCCTTATCAAAACCTTTTCAAGGCGATGGCTGTGATTAGTGTACAAGTAGAATGAGGCAGAAAGAAGCTGAGGTACAGAAATGTTGTGCAGACAACCTCAGCTACGTACTGACCAACACTGCATTTGAGGTTCCTTGATTGAAATCTTCAGGGAGTTCCATGTTCAATCACTTTGTTTTGAACAAAAACTACAGCTTGTTCACACTGTTTCTCACTCCCTTCTTAATTGTTAGAAATTAATACCCTTGACACGCTCTTAAACCACACTGTTTGGCAACTATTTTACAGTGTAGGCAAACATTTGAGCTTAGTGCTAAATATGCGGGTGCTGTACACACACAAATAAAGACTGTCTCTTTCTCAGAGATCTTACAGTCTGAAAGATAAAAGATGAAAGAGTGCTTGGAAAGATGAGTAACTGGGGGGATTGTGGGAGGGGTTCACTTCAGTCAAAATGTAAAAACCTGGATAACATTCAAAGAATGTACAGATTTTGGTCCTGGAAGGGTGCATTTTTTTATGTATAACAGTTTTGTAATTAAGAAAAATGCTGAAACGGTTGACATTTTCTTGTGCCTGGTTTTGCTAGGACTGAGGTAGCATGTTGCTGCTAATTCTCCTCACACGCCCAAGCCATCCTCCTACAGTCATCTTCTGCACAAAGCCCAACGCTCTTGTTCAAACCACTGGCCCTGTCTGGGCTTTGACCTTGAGAGGTGTTAGACTTGGAGACCAGATATCTCGTATATGATGGATAGCTTTACGTTGAAATACAAGAAATTTTTAGCCTTTTTTGCTTCCATATAATTAGGAAAGTTCTGAGTCACAAAGTAAACAGAAATAAATGTGATGCAATCAGCATGTACAATTCTATTATTTAATTTTGCAAACATTTCTTCAAACCAAACCCATCTATCTTCAGACATCAAGCATGGGTTAAACACAAGGATCCCCAGACACAAGGGTACTGAGCTCCTCTCTCCTTGGGAAGGATAGTTGGGTGTAGGCTGCTGGGGCACAGCATCAGGGTGCTCAGCACTGCCCAGAACCCTTGCTCATAGTTGCCTCCAGGTTTCTAGGCATGCAGCTTTTTTGCTCCTGGAGATGGAGGGACTTGTCATCAGGTAGCACTTTTCATGGTACAGCTATGGTGCAGTAGATATGCATGGGTTATAACTTCATATATCACCTTTCACATGACCCTCACATCCGCAATGAAAGGACAAAGATTAATTCTTCTTTCATTCTTAATGTGGTTTAGTACACATCAGATGGTGCCTTTCTTGGGTTTTGGGATCACACCAGGATAGCATGTTCCTCAAACAATATTTGACATCAAACTTAACTGCAGATCACAGAGATGACAGAGATCATTTTGCTTTAGCAGTGTCAGGAGAGTTCAGAGAGTTATAGAAATGATGTAGCTGCAGCTTTTTTTTTTTTCTTCTTAATCTAACAAAGTGCTATCAAGATGCCATGTGCATATGAAACAGGCAATCCCTGGCATAAGGATGTTGTGTGTCTGTTGTAAAGGCAAAGGTTGATGTTGCCTTATGAATCCAAGTGACACACTTGGAGCCATGACATTTTGATTTCAAGCCAGTGAAAACCAGATTTTCTTTTTGCTAGAGTTGCTGAAAGGTTGGTGAAGTGGGAGGCAGCTAGTGCCAAGGTAGAACTATGCATGTTTCTTGTCATATGTCTTCAAGTGATGCATTACAGAGTTTTTAATTTAATCATCCAGAGATAAATAAGCTGCTACTTCTTAAAAACTAATTATGTTATAAGCAGCCCAGCTAAAAGATAATCTGTGTTACAGAATTCCTAGTGGCAAAACATCCAGGATTTTTCACATGTAAAATCATGAAACTGTTATGATGCTTTTGAAGTTTCAACACACTCATGCATTTGCTTGCAAACTAATATGGAAGCAGTAAACACTCTTGTTTGCATCTGATTCTTCAAGGTGCAATACAGGTAGCTCTTCACTTAACTTTATGGGCTCAGTTTTCACAAGTCTGACATAGATGATATTATTTTTGAACTATGTGTTTTACAATCAATGCAATAATAAAAAAAATAATCAGTGGTTTTAGTATCGATTAGTCTCCTTACCAAAAATTACACTCCCAGCTAGAATACTGAAGAGGCTTAACAAAGACACTTTGAAGGGAAAGAAACCCCAACACAATGCCTTTTTCTTTGGCTTCTCTAATTGCTGCAGATGTTGTGCAGTTGCACCTATGAAAAGTTAAACATTACGTCTCTGTAACATTTTTGATCTTCATTAATTATAGCTCAGAAAACCTTACAAAAAGCAGCCTGCCTCTTTAATACAAGTAAGATTAATTGCATGGGTGTTCAGAAAATGAGCCACCAGTAGTTAAACAAAAAATGTTTGTCTTTAAGCAGCTCTTGAATGATTTTTTTTTTTTGAAACTGTTACAGGAAGTGAAGAGGCTGCCAAATTACCATGCCCGTGAGCCCCACTCTCATTATCAGCCTAAATGAACGCACACACCCCGTCACTTTCATCCTCTTCCAGGTCCAAGAAAAAGAAAAAAGGAGGCAAAAAAAACCAACCAACCTTCCACACAAAGAGGTGTCTCTGAAGTCTGGAATGCACCCTGGCTGTTTGAAGACAAGATTTATACCTGACACCCTCCTTTAAGCTCATTGTTGAGACTCGCCTGCGTTCAAATCAACCGCAGACTGGCTGCTGCAGGTACCTCATCTTACAACAGCCACATCATCCAAGATAAATGCACCAGGAATTGCTATCACTTTGAGGTGAAAAAAAAAAACGGGGGGGGGGGGGGGGGGGGGGGGGGGGGGCAGAAATGAAACCTCTGATGCAGGTAGTGGGTGGAGGAAAAGACAGACAGGCACGAAGGAGTGCGCAAGGTGTGACCAGGGAAGAAGGCAGCGACAGCCGCCAGCCTGCGGCATGGGGCGCAAGGATGAAATGGCTCTGGCTGCCTGTGTGGGCACCTGTGTTTTGGCCCAGCTCCCCTTGCCTTTGGCAGCCCGGCTGTGGGACCAGGTGTTGGGCGGGATCCTTAAGCCACTCCAGTGCCAGGGAAGCGGTAACCACTCAGGTGCTTGTGAAGGACTGAAAGAACTTTTTGACTTGGTGGGAGACAATGAGAAGGTCGGTGCCATCAATTCATGTCATTCCCACGTTTTCTGAGGCAAGCCTTATTCCTTCATTTTAGGATCCTGTCCCTAAGTAAGCTGTGGTTATCTACTTAAATTCAGCTTTCTCTAGAGGAAAATCCTTGATAGTAAGGACTTGATTTTACACTGGATCTGTCTGGTGGGAGGCAAAGCCATAGGGCATTGAGATAGGTGAAGTTAACAGTAGGAGAGACAGAAGAGAGTGCTCAGGACAGTGTCAGGATGTAGAGAAATACAGCTGACTCTCCTAGAGCTCAGGCTGCTGAAACTCTAGCATTAGCAGGAGTTGGGCTACTTATTGAAGGCTTTGAAGTGATGCAGGCAGAAAAAGTGTCAAGATGAGAGAATAACACCTGGTAATTAGCAGAGATACTGCCTATATCATACTACTGCTCAAAGGCCCAATAAAAGTTGGGGTGTAAGGATGCAATTTGTGGTGTAGAACCAGCTAAGGAGCACTTTCCAGAGTGAAGAATTACCATGGCATTTGGAATAATGCCCCATTAATGCAGGGCATTAAAAAATGGTTTTGAGTAGATATTCTGAAATTAAACTGATAGAGAAAAGAATGCAGAAAAGATGACAGGATAGGTAGTTAATGCAAAACTTTAAAGTTAGAAAAAACTACCCTTCTGAAGAATTTCATAATGCCTATCTTGGATCCAGAGATCAGAAAGCAATATGGGATTAGCAAAAAAACTAAGGTTCCTACACAGGTTTGACCTGCTGTTGGGCAGGACCCATCAACATATTCTGGATTTAACCCAAGAGAAAGATCTTTATTTAGTTTTCTGGTTCTCCTTTGTCAAGCAGTTAAGTCTTAGGGCTTTACAGGGCTTCTTCCAAAACTTCTGGGCTGACAGGGATGTTTGAGATCTTGGAAAAAGGAGCTGGTTTAATCCATTTCAGTTATAGACCACTTTCTATATTTAGGATTTTAAATTATGTTTCATTAAGAATGCAAATTATGAGCATTTCTAGGACTCCAGGTACTTGCATGTCCCAGCTAGCACATAAGACTCATGCCATTACAAATCTGAATAAGGCAGGTTAAGTTTGCAGCAGAATTAAAATAGGGCAAAAGGGATGGCAGGAAAAGAGCTTGAACAACACATTCAACATTTGCTGACTTGGGTGGGAGGAATAACATCTACACTAGCACCAAACTGGCACAACTGCATGTGAAGCTGCAGCATCAATCTCAGCTTGGCCACAGGTATCCTGTTCCATTTTTTGGAATTGAAAAACTTACAATTTATAATTGTTTTATGGATTTTCTTTCTGTGGGCCATTTTGTAATTTTTTTTTCTCTTGGGGGATGATATCTTGTACCTGGTGACAGCAAAAGATTCTCAGGGAAATCAGTTTCATCAACCCATGAGCAATGTATTTAAAAATGGAGCATGACTCCTCTGCAGCAATCATGGGAAATGTTGCAGACACTTAGCCTGGAGCCTCCATAATTTGTGACACCAAGCTTCTGAGGAAATAGCATTCAGTATTTCATTCTGACATTTCAGCTCTTGACAGCGCTACAGAATGCTGCTTGAACCTAAAGTCAAATGCAATAAACTGTGCACAGCTTTGCCAAAAAAAACCAACCAAACAAACAAAAAACCCAAAAAAAACCAAAACCAAAAACATGAGCAATGCCAGTTCAGATTGCCATCATAGAGAGCTACAGGAGTGGGAAACAGAAATACCTGGCTCTAAGCAGCTGCTTCATTGCTGTCTGCCTCTTAAAAATAACAGAATTTTCAAGAAACAGTTACAGGTAGTATCAGGGCCTTCTGGCCTAAACACAGAATCATAAAACCATTTAGGGTAAAAAGAACTTTAAGATCATCGAGTCCAACTCTTAACCCAGCAACCACATAGAATCATTGTATTCTTCCTTCCCAGAAGGATCTCCCAAAACAAGTTGCAACAGTGATAAAAGACCACCAGAAGATGCAAATATAAATATGGATGACAAACTTGTACATTAACTGAGGTTGTTCACATAATTGTTTGTGATTAAGTACTTGGCCAAGGTATAAATTTATTTTGTATTTGTACACAATGTGCATCTGTTGCTGGTGTTGAACCGTTTCTACTGGAATAAGATGCTAAAAAGGTTCCAGGAAACCTCTGTATATTGGTAACGACTGGAACTTTTAAAATTTCTTCTGAGCCAATGAAAAATGTGAATAGTTATTTATATGTTATATGTACATATGTGTTATATGTAGATGTGTATGCAGGGCTACATGGTAGATCAGGATAGTTTAGGTTCAAGACAGTTTTTCTGCAGCCTATGAAATTTTGTTTGTACTTTCTCCCTCCTTTGTGTTTCTGAACTAATAATTTTACTGTTCTGAAAATGGAACTTCAAAGTTTGATACTCATTATGTTACTAAAGAATGAGAGTACCAGCAATGAATTAGACAGCAGATGCCCTGGATTCACCAGCAATTCCTTCTCCACCCCCAGAGAGATGCAATCTTTCTCCCTGTACCCTCCAAGTGTTTGCTGGTTTTTTTGACTACTTTTTAATGCTGTCTGACTCCTCTGGCTGCCATTCCCCACTCCACTCTTGCTCGAGCAGCACCTCAGTGGAAAGCAGCAGAGATCCCTTCCCCCCTGCCAGCACCCTGTGCCATTTCCACAGCCACTGCTCATGTCCCTGCCACTCTTCATACTTTTGGGAGCCCAAACAGGATTTGAGCATCCTTTTCTACAACCCTCATGTTTGCTGCAACCCCGACCCTCTGTTCTACCTGCTCCCTTCATCCAACTGTTCTCCACAGCCATTCAAGTCTGCCATGGAAAGAAGATGCTGGACAGAAATCCCAGGCAACTCAGTCTCACCTGCTTGGTGCCTATTGCTACCAGGCACCATGTGTCATCAGCCTCTGCCTGTAAAGGGGTAGTCAATGTCAAGATCATCTTGCAAATTGAAATACAGCAGCAGTCATGTTTATGACTTGAGAGGGCTGTGAGAAGAGCCTCCTCCTGCCTCCTGGTACACCTGTTTCTCTCCAAAAGCTGAGAACAGCCTGCCTGATTCAGAGTCCCTTGGAGTCCCCCAGACCCTGGTCTGGGGTAGCTCTTAGAAGATGGCTTTAGTCTGACTAAATGTGTTGCTCTGTGTAAGCAGTGGAAAAGTCATATTTGTAGTGGTAGCAATGTATTCTATAGCAAAACCCTATAACAGAAAATTATTTATTTCCATAACTATTTGCTTGAAATAAATAAAGGGCTCTAGAAATATAATTTTAGAAGATAAAACTATCAAGTGCACAACAGCAGCTGAAGAACTATGTTTCTTTTATAGCTTGTCTGAAGTGTCACCTTGCAGGGACCTGAGGCAATGTTAAAGTGAAGAGCTTTAAAACAGCGAACAACGAAAGCTAATTCTTCTCCAAAAAAGGCAAACAGGAAACTTGTTTAAAGGACAAAGCTTTCAGTGCATAGCAAGTGCTTGTGTTCACATGTGTGCTCAGGTCGCTTTCAGAGTCTGTTTTTTTGGCTCTTTTGGCTCTGTCTCCAAAAGACATCTACAAAAACTCGTGTATGTGCGTAAGAGCCAAATTATGCTCTTATGCACACAGCAGCTCACTCACTTTGACAGTTAATTCAAACCATGCATTACAGAGAGCTCATCCTTTTATGATACATGATGGTATTGATAGATGAGTTATTTTTACATTGAGCTTAATTATATCAAATCTCAGACTACAAGTGTGCAGCAGAAAGGGTAGCATTTTTCTTTGTTACTAAAAAGCTGTGTTTGTTATTTTTCTTCTGCACTGTTCACATATCATTAAAAGTAACCCAAACTCACATAAATTATATGCCAATTAAAACCCTTTCATCTTTGTTGCCATGTCATGGATATACAAATCTGTTAAAAAAAAAAACAACAAACCAAACAAAAAAAAAAAAAAACAAACCCAAAAAACCCAACAAAAACCAAAAAAATACACCCTACCATAAGACCACCCTGTCTCTTAGCACCTCGTGGTGACGTAAGTTTAAAGCCTTGAGGAAACAATGACTGAGTTTGCCTGTCTGCATTGAATCAGTTCTCTACATTTTTCTTGCCCAGACTGTTATATATATAAAGTTCCTCACCTGAACCCCTGACGTCCTTTTATTTCTCACACATGTATTCTTCTTGTAGGAAGAACTCAAAGCTGTATACAGAGGATATAAAATGGTTCTCCCTAATTTATATGCCAAATAAAACAAACTTCTCCAAAAGGGAGTAACTTTAGTTTTTAAAATATAAAGATCAAATTGTGCTGTTCACGCTCCTAAAGCAACATCAGCAGCTGAAGCCAGCCTGCCTTCTAACAGAAAGCTATGTTAGCTCAGTCAGCAGTCTCTCAACCAAAACCAATTAGTTTACAATACAAATGTCAGTGTTCAGAAAATAGTGTAGTTACTGTACAACATTTAAACTTCAAAGCCATTCAAAAACCTGGAATAACAAACCTAAGATGACCACATTGATACCACCTATCACCCCTTCACTGAAGTTTGCCCTGCAACATCTTTCTCCTAAACCTCTGCTGTGTTCTCTGCTTGTACTCCAAATAATTGTTCTTTAAGAGATTAAAATATATTGCTGTAACTTTAATAAGGACTAAAGGCCTGATTACAGGGTATGGTTAGCATATTTCAGAGGAGTATATGGTTTCCACAGATCAATTTATTGGTGCAGGTGTATGACACACTTTGAGTAAAATGGGACAACATCAAATACTCCCTCTATTTAATTTGGAACAGGGAGCTGAATTTCCAACACCTGCATCTCAAGAGAGTGCCAAAGCCATGGGGTTATTGAATATTTGCAGGAGGGCTACTTTATGGTTTGTTTTTTTTTTTTTTAACTGGGTGTATTTACCCAAATTTTAAGTGGATTCCAAAGCAAATGAGCTTTGCGTGGCCATGAAGCAATTTCCCACACACTTCCACAGCTTAATTGTGCACCCCCAGCCCCTTTTCCCTACGGACCCCAGAGGTTTCATGGTGCACTATAGTATGTGAGGGTGCCTTGTGAGCAAGGTCTTTGCAAATGTCCCAGTGAGAATAGCTTCATCTGGAGCTGGCTATTGGCCACAAGACACTGATCCATCAGAAATCATTCTTCATGCTTGCTAGTGTTCCTGGAGCTATGTGCCTCTTAGCCATCTTTGACTTTAACTAGCCTGGACTAATGTCCAGCATTTTTCTCAGGAATGTCTCCTACTTCACTGGGGATCTGGCCAGATTCACAACAGGAACAGTGCCATAATGGACTCGGTGCTCCACAGTAGACACAGAAGGTGGCAGCATCCTTCGCAGCCAGAGTCTGCAAAGAGATACCTCAAAACAGAAATCTTCAAAATCCTTTGGCCCTGACCCTGGCAGAACTTAGAAACCTGACAAGGCTTTGCTTTACAGCCTCCAGACTCACCCCTAATTCCAGCCTATGGAACCTTTCCTACCACAGTTTCATATCTTTGCACTTAATACCCCCATCATCTACAGGGCCAAACATCTCCATCTGCCAGGATCCTCATTGGAACCTCCTTCCACAAGTTTGGAAATCTTTATTCTAAGTGGCTGGGGGGGCTCTATAGAGAGGGAGCTGTTCAGAGCTCCTGGCCTCAGCATGGCTACACAGGCTCTTTTAGGTTCGTCCAGCTCCCTCCTCTTGCAGCTTTTCTGTTTTGCATGAGACAGTTTTTGTCTCTTTCGTTCACTCACATGACTTCCAAACCTAGTAGCTGGGGCACCACCTGGGTCAGAGCTTGGAAACTGGTCTCCAGTTCTTACTCTGAGTTAAATTTAGATATCTTATAATTATTACCCAGAGCCTACATCTCCACACACTGGCAGGTGTGTATGGACACCCTAGCCACCACGTGGCAGTATTATTTTTCTTTTTCTCTCCAAATTGTCACTTATGCCTAGGAAAATGTAACCATTAAAAAGCAAAAGGAATAGACAGGCAGACATCTCTTGGAATGCACAAGAGCTGGGGCTGGGGACACTGCAGTGAGTAAAACAGCTGAAGTCTGCACAGGCTGAGAAACACATTGAGTCCAGATCTCCCACCTGAGCTCCCTGAGTGTGTAAGTGTGACCATGCTCAGCAGGAGGACTTGACGTGTGGCATGTGGGTCTGTTCATGCAGCACAGGCCAAGCCAGGTAAAGCATGTCCAGAAGCACGCGTCCAGGCATGCAAGGAACTCACTGCATACAAACGTGGGTGTTGAGGTATGTAGGTACCTCTGCGGTGAAGAGGAGGCAAGCAAGATTTCTTAGTATCTAAATTTCAGACTTGGCATATGAGGTGACTTGTCTGCTAGGCAGATTAAGTCCTTGAAGATGATCTAATAGAAAGTATCTGCTTCTCACCTCAGAGTGCTGCCTAGTCAAAGACTCAGAGAGTGCCTGCTATTCTATGCACTTTTCTCACACGCAGCATTAATTGCTCTTCTGTGATTAAGGAAAAGTGTTTTATCTCTATATATAACAAAGCATAAAAACTCCAGATGAAAAATATTGCAGAATGAAGCAGAATTGTTCATGAGTTTGCATGTATTCTGCAAAAGTTGACATGCCTATGAAGCTAAGCAAAGGTCTGTGTGCACCTCTTGTTAGATTAATCCATCTAGAATTAGTAATGGTAGGGAAAATACCACATAGAGCAGCTTCTGCATGTATTTCTGGGGAACTTGAACTGTTAGCAATGTCTCTGCACTTCGCTTTGCAAGGGGAAAAGCAGATGTCTTTCACTAATTTTGATTAAACTTATACAGTTTCAGCAGCTTTTGTGGCAATTGCACCTTTTCTTTAGGTTTTAGTCCATCTCTGACATAGGCACAGGAAGCAGTATATAAAAGTACATCAACATTTTGTTAAAATAAATGACAAAAATACTGATAACATCAG
The DNA here is from genome assembly GCA_003676055.1 of Chloebia gouldiae. NCBI lineage: Eukaryota > Metazoa > Chordata > Aves > Passeriformes > Passeridae > Chloebia > Chloebia gouldiae. The sequence continues at coordinate 23,943,321 of QUSF01000007.1, read as the reverse complement.
GACTGAGAGACATCTCAAGTCATCCCACTCAAATCTTTATGCCAAACTGTTTGAAAAGGCACGAACAGAAAGTTCTGAAGAAGGAAAACAAATCCAGACATCATGCTTTCCTCTCATTTTATTTCCTTCTGTGTTTTAGAATTCCAGAAGAAAAGGCAAGCATACAGAGAAAAAAGTTTTACTTTAGCTGCTAAACACATGTATCATTCCACTGCTTTTGTCTTATTTTTGTCACATATATTTTAAGAAATAATTTTATGATGCTTCTTATGAGCACCTCTAAAATTCTCCAGGGAGGCTTGCATAATTAGCAAGATCTTACTGAATTGTTAAGCCAGAACACTTTGGTAAAGGCATTAAAATAATGCCAAACCTGTGCTGTGGATGTTGAGCTCAACTACAGTGTTTTGTTGAAAGCAAGCACTCCATTCCAAAGCAGCCAGTGGCTCTACCAGCTGTGAGCCCATCTCTTTGCAGTCACAGACTCTTGCAGTGATGCCATACCAAGCCTTTCGAGCTGCTACAAACCACAACAAGTTCAAAACCTGACTCATGTCTAGAACTTCGACTCATTCTCTGTTGCTGGCTTAGTCAGTGCCAGCAGCCTTGCATGCATCTGCTAATCCTGCGGTATCCTCAGCACCGTTCCCTCCTGTGGGAAAGCCCTGGTTAGTCAGACTCGCAGCAAGGCAGGGTATTGTTAGATTTCTCTTACCATTGCGCTGCTTTGTTCTTGAATTCTCATCTTAATGACGGTGCGAGCTGTTGACCTTCCACACTTTCTTTGTGCCTATGTAAATTCAGTGTTTGATGCAGAAGAGGCGGAGATAATTTCTAAGTCAAGGGGCAGGTGTTAGTGAAAGGAGCAACCCAACAGCCAAACTATTTGAAAAAGAAACCTTTAATGTCTCATCAGCTCAGCACTAAAAAAAAAGCCTTCATAACTTGCCTCGAAAACTGGAAAAACAGGGTGTCTAGCTATAATTTAAGACATTAATAACAACAAGATAGTGCAGTTCCCTGACACATTTTGACTTTTGCACGGTGAAATGCTATCTTAAAACTAGGTCTGATTATAAAAAAGTGAAACACTGTCAGTGACAAAAATTACAGACAGGTTTAGCCCAAGCTAAACTTTAGAACACACATGAAAAAACACATCCTTTCTTAAGTGGACATTCTGACAAGGATATTTGCAATATAACAACTTTACAGGACTGACCATGATCTTCAGAGGTATTTAGTGCAGCCTCAGGATGTGACACTCCAATTAACAAAATAAGTTTCAGCAAGAAGTATTTTTTACCTGCAAGCAATGAATATACACTTTTTCAGTCTGGAAGTCTCCTTTCCAGCACAGAAAACACAGTAAAGCAAGAACAAACACATCCTGTCATATGGGAACGGAGGACAGTACAAGCTGTCTAAATCTCCACAACTTTTATTTCCTTGGTCTAGAAAAGACTTTCAGGCCTGGACATAAAGCTTGAGAACATGAGTAGCTTACTTGCCTTTTGTGGGATGATGTGACTATTTGAAGTTGTGTGTGTGCTTCTAAGCTCCATCATTTTAAGTTACGATTTACAGAAAACAGGCAAATAAAGTTTCCTCACCACAAGGATCTTTACACTCATCATGGAAATCTCAACAAGAAACCAAAAGTCAAATTTCTTATTGGATTTATTCCTTCTGCTGAAATAATACTTTTTTTTCCATGGCTGACTCATCTAGAAATTTTTTATGAAGTTAGTAGCAAATGCAAGTATCCTGCTCTTTGCCCCTTCAAAGCTATCACATAAAGATAACAGTGTTTTCTTTTAATCTGTTTTTTCATTACTGAATATTATGCTTATAACAATCCTGCTTTGCTACAGATGGTTTCCTGTTGTTTCTGCCAAATGTGAAATAGCTATAAAACTTGAAAAGGTTCTGATGCTGTCACTGCATGAAAAATTACATCTACAAGGGAAAATTAAATACGAGCCTTAGCCTTTAATTTCTTTAATCTTACTTAGTAAGTGAACTTTTTTACTCCCACCCCCAACTCAAAGCTTCCGATAACATGACCTGAAGGGAAAAACACAGCTATGTATTTTAGTCAGGTATAAAGCCTTCATTAACAAAAACAAAAAAAGAGGAAGGGGAAGTAGATAATTCTCATGTCCAGACCAACCAAACAGCCACCAACTCCAGCTGACAAGAGCAATGCCTTTGGCTCAGTTTCATAAAATACATAAAGTCATTTCTGTTAGAAGACAGTGAAGTTCCTGTTTTCAGTGCTATAATAAGGAAATCTGTCACCTTAGCAGATAAATTACTAGAAAATGGCTTGTGCAATCCCAAGGGGACAGAGCCTTTGCTCTTTGCATGGGCAAACTTCATTGAACTCAGTGACAGCTTTACTTGAACACAAGAGTATTAAGAAACACTTCAAAGAAAAATTAAATTTTATACATATGCTGAAGAAAACTTGTGATGCTCTGATGCTCTCTGTAGGCACAGTTCAGTGTTAAATGGGTGAAGGGCTAGGAAAAAGATATTTTACCAGCAAAGTAACTTACTAAGGCACAAAAGTACCATACAAGTGAAGCATCAATGAACAAGAGAGCTTCAGAGCTCTGAAATTTCTGTCAGTAATTGACTGGCACCACATCAGCAGACTCATTTTCTAGTAAAAAACGTCAGGGAGCATTTAACCATAGTCTTCTACCAACAAGGTAAGACTATGCTCACTGCCATAGATCTGCCTCTACAGGTACTGGGGGTAGAGGCAAAGAGGGTAAATATGGGAAATTGCTCTGTCAATTTGACTGCATTTGTCTGCTGCTGTACATAGAAGGTCTGATATCTTAGCGCTCTGCAGCACGAGAAGCAAGTGTTCTGTATTACACTGGAGATTTGGCAAGCACCCATTTCTGCAGGAAAAAAGACATTTCATTGTAATTTCACCCAACCAAGATATTAGACCTCAGCTTTCCAGCTGCTCAGATGCCTACTATCCATTCTAGGGTTTGGATCTGATACTCATTTGCTACAAGACGAGTTTCTGTCTTGGTTGGAAAGAGAAGTTGGTGGAGTTTTAGGTTTTCTTAACCTGTGGTACCTTTCCCTGCTGTGGAGGCTGCAATTTAAAACTGGAAGTAGAGGTGACATTGTGGGCAGGAGTGAGTGGAAAATATGTAACTCATCAAGCTGCAAGCAGATGTCTCATCTACATGTGGACGTGCCTCTCCCATGTGCTGTACTCCCAAGGGCACGACTCACTGCCTCCTCAAAGTTGCTCCTGGTGTTTCCCCATGCATAGATACTTGCAGCAGAGATACCCATTTGTTTGTTTAGTCTGACTTCCACCTAAGCTAAATTAGAAACAGCCTTATGCAAGCCCTGGGAGACCTGCACTATACTGGGCACACTCCTGTAGTTCAGCCCAGCTGTGGCTCCTGGTTCATTGTGAAGATATCCAGGTCTGGGAGAGCAGGGGTGCAAGGCACCTGTAAGGTTGACATGCTAGACCCGCTGCTTTCTCTGAGAGACCCTGCATGGTGCCTGATTCTGATCACTTACTGATCAATTGGGCCAGGAAAGCATTCATAGACAAGCACCCTTTATTTCTTTTTTTGCAGTGTAGCCTGTGTACACGGGAATCTTGGAAGAAAATCAGAAATTGACAGGTAGGTTGGATATCTGCTGACATGACTGGAGAGTCTCCTATTGGCTTTATTGGGAAGTATATTCAGTCCCTTTATATCAGGTTGGGTTTTGTGTTGTTATTTTTTTAATTTTATTTTATTTTTTTTTTATTACCAATTATATAATTATTTGGTCACCAGCTGAATTATTTGCACATTTCACATCCAGTTAAATACCACAAAGTGCTAGTACTGGATTTTACTCACAACTGGTTAGAAACCATGATAAAAAACATAACCCTACCACATCAGAGATGTTCTTCATATACCGTACAATATTTGCATCTAGGTTTCCTTGCTTCTAGCCAGTGCCATCTGTTATCTGTTTTGGTCTGCTTATAAGAGCTAGCAATTTTTGAAAACTGAGAGCAAGACAAAAACAATGGCTTTTTCCTTCACATTTTACACCCCAAAGAAACCAACTGGCTCTACATATGCGCAGAAAATATACCCCTCCAACTGGCAACATATTAGCACATGCTTTTTCTGTATGGAAAATTTAAAGAGACAAGACTCATCACAGGGAAGTATTTGAATTTAATGAAATAAATCTGTGCCCCACAATGCCTGGATACTCAGTTTTACTTTTGTCTCTCTTGGAGGGTGTTGACACTCAGACTTGGTGATGGAATAAATGGTGACAGCTGAGATAGTTACTGCCCTCAGCTGTGCGCTCTGTCCCTCTCTTGGAAATTATTACCCTCCTGCAGCTGGCAAAACTGGATGCTTTGTGAAACCAGCTTCAGACTGCCAGACTTCACGCCAGCCTCAGCTTACGCGGATCCGCCAGCCCATAAACTCCCGTGGCTTGGAGGTGAGCCCACAAGCCACTGAGCCATGTGTGTTGTGCAGGTGGTAAACACTGAGAAAGAAAAGGGGGTGGCCAGTTGAAGGTGCTGCTGCTTTGCTTGCCCGCCTGTCACGTACCACTGTGGGTGGCAGCCCACAGATAATTCTTTCCTATGTTTGTAAATACAAACTCAGGGGATGCATTGTTACAACTACCCACTGAGAAGAAATGGCAAAATCCCGAGTGACAAAAAGAGAACATGTCCCCAGCCTTTCCGGTTTTTTTTTGCGAACTCCAATAGGAAGACAAATATTACTTTAGAATGGTAATTTCAAGTTTTGCTTCATTATAAGAGGTAAATTGAAGTCCCTCATGTTTGAGGATGTCGTCTGTTTCATAGCTCCTAACTAGACTGGACTATAAACCAGAACCAGGTATTTTAATAGACTCTGCCTATATTATGTTCCTCATATTTTTGCAGTTCCAGTGTTTCTCTTCCAAGAAGTGTGATATTGATGTACAGGGTCTTTTAGTCTTCTTTTCAGTGACAGAAGCCAAGTTCTAGAAAGCCTCAATTTATCAGCTATTACTGTACAGATCTTTTTCCCTCCCTGATCCTTCTCCCAAGAAGTATAGAGTTCCAAACAAAAAATGGAGCATGTCCTAGGAATGCATCCTTCCAGCCTGGATAATTACAAATATCTAATCCTGAACTAATAAAATGGTTCTTGCTTCAAATGAAATGCAATTTTATGACGCTCAATCTGCAAATAATTGCATGCTGCTTAACTGGCACTTCAGTAGTTTTTGTTTGCGATATATCCAAAGGAAGAGATGGATGCACTGTCAGAATTAAAGCTCTCTCATTATTTGTCCATATGTTTCTGCTTTGGTCCCCAGTCTGTTACATTGCTGTACAGAGGATAAAACCTAGTCTTCATATGCATATGGAGGTAGGGAAAATGATTAATCTTTCCTGGGTTCCTTCTTGCCAAAGAGCTGGTTTGGACTTGGATGCAGCTAAGTTTTGCAGCACCATATCCTTCCTGGCTGCAAAGCCCAAAGAACCAGAGGCTCATTAACATGATCTTCAGGGGATGCACATCCATCAGCGCTTACACAGCAGAGACAGAGACAGCAAGAAACTGTAAGTCATGGATCTTTCTATGCCAGTCTCCAGTAGGGAACAAGTATCTCACTGAAGATTGGTTGGGAAGAGCTGGATGCTCAAGGGTAACTAGATTGATCTTAGACTTGAAAATCAAAAGGGTCTCAGGTCCATCAACATTCAGGATGTTGCAAGTATAATCAAACTAAGTTTTTTGAACTCTTTTGCTTTTTCTTCCCAGTTCACCCATAGCTATTGACTGTATCAAACATTCTCAAAACACAGTATACCATGCACATTTTATTATCAGAGCAGGACCCTGCATAGTCAGGTCATTGAGACCCTCCTTGCTTCCTATGTACAACAAGTGAAGCAAGGATCAGCTGAGGTACCACCAAGTGTTGGACAGGCTCCCTGTGGGACAGGGAATGGGACAACATCAGCCTCCTCAAAAAGCCTTTCTGCTATAAAACTAACACAGCTCTGGGAGTCCCTTATGCTATATAAACTCTTACCAGCCATCTACTCCCAAAAAGCAAACAGGAAGAATTTAAGGCACCAAATAAAAAAAAAAATCTCAGCTCTGCAGAACAGGGTCTGAAAAAGAATGCCAGAAATTCTATGAAATCCACCAGGGATTTAGCTATTGATTTTGCACTGCAGATGGTCAGACATTATGGCAATGTGGCACTCTAAAACCTGTTGCTAGATTCATGGTGGGTGATTCAGTTCAAGCATTGTGGCTTAACTTCACAGAATGACACTTCTGACATTTCAAAACTAGCACTTGCTTGCGTCAAATCAGGAGGATGTGGCCCTGACTCCATCTCCACAGAGATTTGAAAATCCATTGGCAAAGCTTTGACTTCTTCGTAAGACAATAGCAGATAATGCTTTTAAAGTAGTTTTTGTTTATCTTTTATTTTTTTTTGTTTCTAATGGACTCCTTCTGAATTTGAAAATAACGTCCTCTCTACTTTTGTTCTGATTTCCCCAGTGGAAAGAAACTGAAAAAGCTGATCTACGTCAAGTCAGAAGAAATGTGTGCAAAGTTAATATAATTCAGGAAACAGTGTTTGATCAAAGAATGTTGCCAAAGAACCAGCAAGAGCTGGACACACCACCCTTGTGGGAGTTTTGCCATTGACAGCATCAGCCCAGAATCTTGTCCATTTGTAATAAAATTGGATGAGTGATAAATCAAACAAAGGAACAGCAAGTTACTTGGCCTCCAGATAATATTTGTATGTTATAGTATTTGCTGTAAGAAGGTTCTTAGTTTTCTGGGACAAGTATAGTCAAACACATGGTCCATAAAGGGACCATTGGCAGAGGTCAGTTACACTTTGCCAAGGTGGACAGTCTTACACGTCACAATGCCGTCCTTGTTCAGTAATAATCCAACTCTTTACAGGGATTTATCTTCTTGGAATATACATGGCAAGAAAGTGTCCCTGTTTTTGCAAATAGCTCCCTGACCTATTGACACACCAGCCAGAACATTTCTACATGTTAGGAAAGAAGGGTTTTCTGCAACAAAACCTGCTGCTTCAGGACCTGTTGAGTAAAATTGGGTACCTGTTGCCTTCTATTGCATCATAGAATATATACTGGGTTTTGAGGGCCAGAAGAGCACCAGAAGGCAGCAAAGGCCTGGTTTCAGAATAATCAGAAGGAGAAAATAGATACATTTTACAGGAGTGACTAGAAAGGCTGGTGTACACTCAGCTTCACACCAATGACTCATGTAGGGTGGGGCCATGCTGGCACCTCTCTGGTTATTCTGCTATAGGCAGTAGTTCACATTGCAATTTATCTACCTTTTAGCTGAAAAGAGAAATAGCATAGATATGATCTGAGACCCGGTTCCATCCTAGCATGGTTAAAGGAAACAACTCTTGTTGATGATATTAGAGGGGAATTCCTCCATTGATGACAACATGAGAAAAACATTATCTTAATATTAATCTAATCTTCAAAAGCTTATGCTGCTATTTCTTGAAAACTGAGACTTGGATCATTTATCTAGCACAGCTAGAAAGTTCAGTTAGAAACTTTAGACTCTGTTAAAATATTTCAGTCCTCCAAGAAATGCCACCTTAACCCATAAAGTTGAAATTTTCCACATGAAGTAATTTTCAGAGGAGTTCTTAACAACACTATGGTAAAATTGCATTCAGTTCAATATTTTCGGTGAGATGATTTCCATGGCACACAATTCAGTATGATGCCTTGAAAATTACCATCTCACCATCCTAGGTGAAAATTTAAAATATCACATGTTTTTCTTCTAGCTGCAATAGAGAAAAATCAGTCTATTTATGCCAGTGGTTTTCTGCAAAAGCTATCTATGTACTCAAAAAAATAAAAAAAGTCTGCTGGCTTTTTCTGGGCACATCCTCATCTGAGCTCTTTCTTGTGGTCAGACTACACTATTGCAAACAAAACACAGCTAGGCTGTGCCCTACCAACCAAAAGAAATGGGCTAAGCTCTGGTAACAGTTTCACCATTGTCAATGATCTTCAGTGAAAATGGGTTCACAGGAGGTTACCTGAAGGTGGAATTGTTTCCACTAGGTGGTATGGAGCCAACTTGCTGCTATTGAATATATTTCCTTTATTTGAGAGTTCTTGTCTTTTTAAATTTATCAATTAATTTCTTATTAGTATTGGTCTTCAATAGAAGATACCCAAACTTTCTTTCTTTTCACTTTGTACAACTTAGGCATTTCTGAGAGAGAAGAACAAAGAACTGAGTAACAGTCATTGGGTTTGACCCTGCTTTGCACAGTCACATTAATTTCCTGTTAAAATTTGCAATCTCCCACAATTTTTCCCATAGAGCTGCCAGAGATTTCTGCCACTTGCCCAAAACATTTCAAGACTTATCATTCGAAACTGCAGCACACATCAACTCCCACCTCTGCTGTAGAGGAGGAGCAGCATGGCCATTGGCCTTGTCTACTCAAATGAACTGCGGCCAAAAGTGTGAAAGATTTCCTGTAGTTTGAGGAATGTAGAGAGGTTTGGGGTGGTACCCCAAGGAGGTGATGGTCACTAAGCTCCTTGGCATTGTTGTGCTATTGATGAGGATCTCACCCCATGGGGGACAGATCCTAAGTGCCATCTATTGCCCTTTCATATAATATCTAAAGCTTCACTTGTTGTAAAAATGAAAACACCTTTTCTCTTTGGCATACCAGTGTCTAGCTGCACTTTTTCTAATACACAGTATCAGTGCAGTATAGCTGTAGCACAGCAGCTAAAACCACCCAGGCTCAGTACAAATTGCAATCTTTCGTAGTTGTGCAAGGTTCACAGAGGCCACTTCACCATTGGAGCAGGTTCTTAAGTCCCAGCTGAGCTCTGCTCCCCCAGGCATAGCTGGGCATTTCAAAGCTACTTTGGTACCACGCTACAGAGTCCTGTGCTTGGAGCAGGTATGCAACACCACCCTGCCCAAGTACTTCTCCATGTGGGCAGTAGCCCACTTTCCTCTCTGGACCTCAGTCTCACAGTACCCTTTCACAGAGAGATTGTGGAAGCAGGGAGAATAAAAATCAGAATGCCATGAACATGTATTCACATGTGTATTAAAAAATAAATGCAAATTAGTTTGCACTGTTAACACAAAACCCAAAAGGCAGTTCCACTAACCTTTGGAGAAATTTATACATCTCTTGAAATAAAAAATCCACTGGAACCTCTAGAGTTTAGAAACCAGTCAGAACACCAGTACTTCCAATAATAATAAAAAAAAAAGTCTACCACACATTGGGTGCAAAGAAAATAACTTCTAGCCAAAGGTACTACCAGGAACTGAAGCTACTTTCTAGCATTCACAGAATAAAAGCAGTTCTTTAGTCCTGTGCTAGCAGCAGAGAAACTCACTGGAAGGTAGACCTCTTTCAAACGAAGCCTAAACCCAAGACAATTTCCAGCCACAGCCCTCAATGACATCCCCGTGACAGAGTGGATCCCGTCCCAGAAGCACGCTGGCTCTGGGATGAGGCAGCCGACGAACTCGACGGGAGCCTACCTTGCACAGAAGGATTCACAGAAACGGGAGCCTACCTTGCACAGACGGGCTCACGGCCTCCGAAGCCCGGAGAAGTGCTGGTCCGGGGGTCACGGAGCGCGGGATGCCCGCGGCTGGTCCGGG
>QUSF01000007.1:23904416-23933562 GCA_003676055.1 Chloebia gouldiae | reverse complement strand
GGCTGGTCCGGGGGTCACGGAGCGCGGGATGCCCGCGGCTGGTCCGGCGGGCACAGGGAGCAGGGTCCCGCTCGCTCGGGCTCTCACAGGTGCCAGCGCGCGTCTCCTCGGCTCTCAGAGTTTGTCATGAATGTCCCCAGCTGGGTCCCAGCGATCCCGAACACCTCGGAGCCGGCAGCCCACGGCCCCGTGGTCCGCTCCCAACTTCTCCTTGCCTCACTCTCTGGGAAGTTCGGCAGAGCCGCGGCGCCGAGCGGGCTCCGCTCTCTGCGAAAACTCGCCTGCCCCACCTAGAGGAGCCCCGCAGGATGAGGAGGAGTCCCGCGGCCGTGCCCGCCACCGCCGAGCTCGGATTTGGCTGGCGAACAGAAGGTTTTGTCTGGTTTGGCTGAGAGAAGGGGAGCCAGAGCCTGGGTGCAGGGGAGTGCTTCTGGGGAGCGCCTGAGAGCAGAAGTGAGGGGGAAGTTTGATGACTGAACTGGTTCAATTTAGCGAATGTTGCTATGACAAAATCAAACTGTCCTGCAGAAAAACCTGATTTTCAGATAATTTGCGGTGGCTCCTCTGAAGCCTGCCTCAGTTTCCTGTTTTTCAATGGCAGTTTTGGAGACTCCCTGGGCTTCCCATAGGACTCTTACCAGGAAGGGATAGCATGGGAGACATCAGGAATCACTGACTCCCCAGGAGCACACACAGCTCCCTGCTGCTTCTAGAAAATCTAAAGAATAACCTAAATGTTTTACAAATTTAAAATGTCTTAGGTACCTTTCTGAACTATTGATTCTTTTCTTCCCAAGCAAAATTGAAATATTCTTATACAGTTGTGCTTCCTAAAGGTTGCAAATTCTGGTTGTCAACTAGCTTCTTGCAAGGGAATTGCCAGTATTTCTGCAAAGACAGTGTTCCTTAAAATCAGAAAATGTGAAATAACCTACTCACATAGCATTATTTATCACTGAAATGAAAATAAATGAAACTAAAAACACAGCCCACCTGCAAGTGACTTGAGACCAGTTACAGCACTTGATTTAGAGGTCATGAAGGAGAAACATAACAACACTACACCTCCTTTTTTCAGCATGCATTATGTAGTATGAAAAACTGACAGTACTTGATTAGTGGAAAATATTTTTCAGCTGAGACCTTTCAGCCTTGTTGTATACAAGATTCTTAAGTGTGCATTGGGGTGTGTTCTTGTCATTGGCAGCTGACCTTACAGTCAACATCCCATTGGGCAAAGGCATGCATTGAAAGCAGGGATGCTTTGGTTCTTATCTAACATCTACCAAACTCGATGGTATGAATCAACATTAAAATATAATCGGTCATTTAAAAATTTTATTAAGAAACATATTCAATACAATGGTTCCAGTTGTCAAAAGCTGACCCTGGACTACACAGCAAGTCTCTTCCTTCTTACCTGAAGAGAAGAAAAGATTACAGATGGTATTACTACAACAGACAAAACATGGCTAAGCCTGTCTGACCTTCCACAGGAATAATTTCTCTTAGCAGCAGGTGAATCGTTCCTGAACCTAGTTCTTTTCTGAAACAAAGATATAAGAGAGACAAAGATGAAGGTGGTAGTACCAGGGCAGGTTCACTGGAAATGAAGGAATAAATCAGGAAAGAAGTTGCTTCCTTAGGCCCACAGTGTGCATCCATTCCCAAGAAGAGGCAAATGCAGCAGCAGGACCATGAAAGACAGAAGATAGTGTGGAGCAGAGGGCAGAGGGAGAACAATAGCTGTTTATCCCCATTGCCTGTGGAAGCAAGGCTTATACAATATTTGTGTTCCCTCCGAATAGCATTTGACTCTACTGGCCAATAAAAATACATTCTCAGAAGCCTCTAACAATAAGCAGCTGGCTAAAGACAGTCATCCCAAATCTATTGCCCAGATTTGGAGAAAGCACACTGTGAACACACCTTATGGGAAAGCAACAAATCCATGCAGAGAGAGACCTCACACATTCTTCAGCCACCCAAAAAGCATACATCTTCTTAGACCACACAAGTCAGTCAACCCACAGAACACAAATCTGTAGGAAATCAGGATTCATTAGTTCCAGTACTTCTGGAGCAAGATGTTTTTCTGAGGATGGTTTATCATTGTGGGTCTGAGAGGCACTGGAGAATTTTATGCTTTTTATCTTTGGGCCAAATTAGGTTAATTTTCATTCTTCTGTTTCTCCTGGTCTTCAGAGCATCTAGGCTGTGCCAAGAGAAAAATCACAATGCAATATGGGTGCCCAAGGTCCTGCCTCTGAGTGAACTTCTCACAGTTTGGTTTAAGTCCACATCCTTTCAGAGCTGACATCTGGCCCAGAGAAGCTGCTCTGCAAAGACACTGTGTGAATAAGAGAAACTCATATTTTGATGACCCAGCCACAGTAGAAAAGTAAACGTGAAAGAAGAAGAGCTACCTTTGTCAAAGAGCCACCAAACTGACTGTGTGTTTTTTAAGCTGCCACATTGATTCCTGGCATCAGGATGAAAGGACTAACTACCCCTTGCAGCCCTTAAGACAACCATATGTCACCCACCCTCTCTGACATGAGAAATTCCTGCACTGAGCACCCAGTTGGAATGAGGGGACATGTAGGCATCAGTGACAAAATATGTATATACAGCCAGTAGGAAGGAAAGGAAGAATGAGCCGTGGTGAACCTATAAACTCTGGACTTGTGAGCTTCTCACTGCTTACGTTTTCAATCAGAATGGAGGTCTACATGGCACATGAATATCTGTTGTCACATAATCATCCTTCCACCCTACCTTTGGTCCCACCAGAGGCAGCCCAAGGGCACAGCATGTCACTGCAATATTTTTTAAGTTTGTCCAAAGGGCCTGTGTCTTCCCTCAAGTCATGGGAGAGGTAGAATGACCTGACAAGTGCCTGTACTACATGCCTAAAACAGACAGTGGGTTTGCCTGGCATGTATCTGTTCTTGCTGCTGCTAAGTAAAGCTGATGGAGCTCTCCCTTTTGCATCTTCTGTCTTCCTTTTCTGTAGGGGCTGGTATCCCCCTGCCCCACTGCACCACAAGACACTGGCATCCAGAGGTGGTACATGAGGAGAAGGAGAGAGCATCATAGCTCTTGCATCTAACCACATCTCCTTTTCTGGTGCTAAATTGTCTAGTTTATAATGACAGTTGAGCTCTCTAAAGACCTCCATTGTCTCTCATAAGAAGTGACATTCATTTTTATTGCAACACTAAGAGCTGAGAAAGATACTGTAAGAAGGAAAATGAAATAATTGAGCAGAACCTCCTAGGAATGAAAAGCCAACACTTCTGGAGGTGTGCTTGATAAAGGGCCCCTCTCCCAGAGCTTACATTTATTTCCCAAAAAAAAAAAAATTACAAAATAACCAGCATACACCTGTAAAGGACTCCCATTAGCATCCCACCTACTTCAAAAGCTGGACTCACTGATGTTAGACTGATAGCCACACCTGAGTATATTCATCCAGGACTTCTAACCCCATTCCTTTCCTTCATAACCTACCCAGTTGTCTCAGTCAGATTTATTGCAACACCTACCACTGCCCTCAGCTTTTTTCCCTCAACACTTTCTATGTCCATGGGGTTGCCCTTCACTGGTTCTATCTGTCCAAGACACATAGCACTGGTTTCAGATGGCACACTTTTTATTAGGCCAGAGAAAACACACATGGGTGGTGGTTTATGTAGAGACTAGTCTGATAAAGGTTTCTTGCAGCCAGAAAAGTCTGATTTATTTCAAATGGTTCAGTGATTCTTCAGATCTATTCTTATTATTTCAAATCTTTCAGTGATTTTTCAGATTTAACTGACTCACTTATCCAGCTGACTCATTACAAGCCCCCAGCCTTACAGACACCTCGGAACTGAAACTGCTTACCAAGTCACAAAACCCTACATAGCATTTGGAGAATTTCTTCCACATCTTCAGGTAGACTGTTTCAGGCTAGCCCACTTAAATATATTTCTGATTTTCAGAATTATGTCTTATGCAAGAACCTAGGTCCTAGTTCAAAAGAACCTAGTTCTGAAAATTGCAAAGCAATTAGCTTAGCTCAAACACCCACAGTAACCATACCCTTGAGTTTGCAATAAACATTTCAAATAATTAGCAGTGTATTTCTATGCCTTCTAGAATGCATGTAATTAACAAATATATTAATCAGGACTCCTTTCCTAAAAGGAAGAACTCAAGACAACTACAGCAGAAGTAGTTAAAACAAAACCAAATGAACATACTCTTTCCCTTGCTGCTGAGAAAGAACATTTTACATGTTATATGATATTTTCTTCCCAGTCTTTCAAAAATTCAGGCAGGCTTTGAAGAATACAGGAGGATGGCTCCAAGCACAAACTTCTCCCAAATATCTGAAAAGCCAAGGGAAGAGAGGAAGCTAGGAAAGAGTTAAACTGAAGGACCAGGAACAAATGGAATACAGGACACTTGAGATACACTGTGGTATCAGAAGTATTCTTAAGAGGCCTCTTCAAGGCATCACAAAAGTCTCCCAGAGTTTTACTACTGATTTAATAAAAACCCTGGATTCTAAGACAATCAGTAGCTCAAACTCTTGATCTGGACTTTGGATACAACATTTTAAACCAGTGATCAGTGGATATTTACTGTGTTACACTGTATTTGAATCTACATTTGTACCTTCATCCTCTGCAGCATTTTTGTTCACATGTATTGCTTTGTAGTGTAATTTTTCACTTTCACATATATGCTGACCTCCTCTCTTCATTGACATTTCTGTACTTACTGTTGTAAAATTACTTTCTTTACCAATGTCTTTCCATACAGTTTCACTTAGTTTTATTTCTTGATGTATATTCTAAAGATAAGACATTCATCAAACTGCTGTTTTCTTTTTATTACCCTATTGTTAAAAACTATCTCACATTTTGTGAGGTTTTATTATTTGGGGAGGAGAGAGAACTATGGGTATTAAAAACCATTAATCTCTGATGCTTCTAGATTTGCCATTTTTATTCTAAACTTTTTCAGTACAAGGAGAGATTTTTTTCCATCTTCAATGTACTTGCTTATCTTATTTAATTTCAGATTTTCTCTGCTGAAATCATCCTGCACAGAAGATGTCAATGTCAGAAAGTTTCTTTAAAAACCTAAACTTTAGGGGAGCCCTTAATATATGGGTATATTCAATGTAAATGATGCATACTTACTCACATGTTAATGTTCTGTTCCAAGCTGACCTTGTATTTTCTCTATCTTTTGAACAAAATTCCAATTTTATCTGTGTCTCTCTTTGATATCAAATTGTCAGAGGCAACAACAGTACTGGAAATTTTGCCTATGCTAATATTGACCAATGGCTTCCTTTAGAAGACTTCATCATAACACAGATTTTGGCTTAAGGATGTAAATTTTGGAGAAAGTGAAACTTATAGTTTGTTTTTTGCTACTATAGACACTGATCTGAGAGAGTTATGCATCCTGAATATCGCTATTTGCATTTTTACAATGAAAAGTGAATTATTAAATCATCCAAACTTTCTTCTTACAGTGGATGTGCTCCAACATTGTGGAAATTGATCCAACTTTTTCCCCTGAAATTATTTCTTGTTAGTGTTATTGGCATTGTAGTGCTGATCTGCAAGGAAGAGAAATCTCCTATGCTTGTAATGATTTATCCCTGTGCACAGGAAAAATGCAAGAGCTGGGAAGAAACAGAATGTGAGAGGAGGGAAGAGACAAAAGAAGGAAAAGAAGAGAGGAAAACATAGGGCAATAGTTAGGTTTCAGAGAACAAAGAAGAGAATGGGACAATGACAGGCTAGAAGGATGGAAACATTAGCATAAAAGGAACAGAGAGTTATGAAGATTAGCAAGAATAAAAAGATGAGGGAAGACTTACTGAGGAAGAGAGGGAGAGCACTGGGAATAACCAAAGGTAAGTATAACTTTAAAGGTTGGTTTTTATTTTTTTCAGTGTTTTATTGTTTTTTGAGGTTTTTTCTTTTGATATCTGAAACTAAAATTTGCAAGCTTCTTGCATCCATATGTATATCCATGTCTGGACAGCCACATACCCACATGCATGACAGCGAAGGGAAGAGGGGGACTCAGTAGAAGACCAGAGCTAACATGGGAAAGCCAGAATCTACAGTATGCCCACACTGGCTTGCCTCTACAATTTCAGTCCCCAGACACTGGACATGCAGTCAATGTACATTAGAACAGTCCTTCTTTTCTTCCTTTTGCAAAGTGCAAGCAGGAACATTAATAATGGCAAAATAGCAAACCCTACTAAATATGCATTAACTTTCTTATGGAAGTTGCCAAGTACTATGGATTCCTCTTGTAAAACACTCACTATTCCTCAGAGCTTTATGAGCAATATTGATTGTATTGATCAATACAACTTCTCTCTAAAACAGGTGGTGTTAACTTGATGTAATAGAAAAGGGAGGAAGACATAGGAGTAATGATAACCAAATATGCCCGATAATTTCAGATGTTTGATTTCAAATGCCTCAGGATTGATATTTCAGGCTGTATCACAATATACAGTACTTTCTATATTCGAGGGGGGGCTTGCAGTGGCTTCAGTGGCAGTCAGGAATTGAATTACTCTGTCAGGCCTGTATTGTGCATCTCTTGCATAGCAGGGTAATAAGGCAAGGAGCCTTGGAGTTTCCAGAGCAGTATTGGCTGCCTGAAGTACTCAAATATTCCTTCTTCTCCTTCATCTCTTTGCCTTTACTTTTGTTTAGATGTTGCAGCAGAGGAAGCAAAGTCTAGTAAAAAGCACAGCCTAGCAGATCATGTAACCAAACAGAATACAGTGTGTTGTGGTTTGATATTGACCAAATGCCAGGCACCCACAAAAGTCATTTGCTCACTCTCTTCTGCTGTAGTTGGGCAGAGAAGGAAACAAAAAATTATGAAGGGCTCATGAGTTGAGATAAGGACTGGGACAAAAACACTCTAAGGGCAAAACAGGTTCAAATTAAAAGACATAATGTAAATTTATTATTAACAGTCAGAGGATGATAAGGAGAATAATAAGCCTTTAAAACACCTTTTTTTACCCAGCCCCTCCTTCCTTCCCACTGATAGCACAGAAAGACAGGGTGTGGGGGTTTTGGTCAGTTCATCACTCAAGATCTTATTCTGTTGAGGGAGAGGGGTCTTTCCTCTGCTGTGCTGTGGGGTCCCTCCCACAGGCGAACAGTCTTCCCAAAACTGTTGTGGTGTGGGTCACTCATCCACAGAGTGCAGTCCTCTAAGGATAGGCTGCTCTAATTTGGAAGCAGGGGCTCTCTCTCTTGATTCAGGTCTCCCACTGGATCACAGCTTTTGTTGGCATCCTTCTGCTCCAGTGTGTGTTTTTCACACAGGCTGTGAGAGGATATTTGCATCCCCCGTGGACTTCATGCATTACAGAGGGACAGTTTGTTTCACCACAGTCTTCATCACAGCCTGCAGAGGAATCTTGGCTCATTTGGAGCACCTCCTCCCCCTCTTTTTTTTTTTCCACTGACCTTGATGCCACCATGTTGTTTTCCCTCACATGTCTTCACTTCCTCATCTTCTCTGACCAGTGGAAAACCTGCAGCTCACAGATATCATTGCCAACAAGTTCCACTAATTCAAAGATTCCTGCAGGATCACACAGCACTTTGAGGTTGATTTTGTCTAGGTTCAATGTCAAGGAATCACTTGCCATGTTTCCACTGCTGGCCATGTGGCCCCACCACCATTGTGTCAGTGGTGGCTGCCATGGAGCTCGTGCCATTTAATGCCTCTCCTCCGTGGGGTGCCTGGAAGGAGAATCTGCTGCCGCTGTCCCTGCCCTGCTGCCCGTGCTGCGGCCGGCTGGCAAGGCTTGCTGCGGGCCGTGCCAACACGGTGGTGGCCATGGTGGCACATCACCACAGGTCAGGATGGCAGCGGCCACGGCATCTCGCCACCCTTGGAAAAAACTGCCTGTGTGCTGTTTTGATGTTCTTCTTAAGTATGTCATCACAGAGGTGGTACCGACCTCTCTGACTGGTCCAGAAGCATGTCCATCTTCAGAGCCATTAGAGATTGGCTCATGGTCATGGTGGAAGCTTCTAGCAGCTTCGCACAGAAACCACCCCCTGTGCCGCCTCCCCCCTCTCCAAAATGAACACACGGTAGTTTGTACTTCCAAAGTAATTTCAGCAAGTCCTTAAATTCAGTCTCAGATGCCTACTTCTGCTTTATGTTTGTATAACCTCTGCCAGTCAGACAAATTAGTCTCCAGCCCTATCATGCTCAACTGGTGACTCCCTATGCTTGGTTTGCACACAAATCACTTTCCATGGATCAGGCTCCATCCCTCAGAAGTTATTTGAAACTTGACCACTGCAAACTTTGTCACCTGGCAAAAGCAGTAGTCACTAGTATATTAAAACATATATTTCACTGTTACAGTAATGGGTATATAGGCAAGGGAATTCTTTAGTCAGCAGCGATTCCTCTTCAAATAGCTACAGGATACTAAAGTTGTTTAGCCACCTAAAAAGTGAATTAACTTGCAAGAATTATTTGTAGATATTTCAAGCATGTTCTGAGCCTGTAAGCACCTTGCTTTTAGCATAGAAATGGAGACTTTCAGCTTGGAGTGTTTTTTCCTCTGTTGTGTGTAAACATTGTATAAATTCCTGGAGTATTCTTAGAGGAATCACTTAGAAATGGTAACCAGAGCAGTGTTTTAAGCATTTGTTTTAATGCTGATGATCATAAGTTTTTTTTATGCAAAATACATGATCATCAATTTAATAGAAGAGTATAAACAGGGCATGAATGGTATTGAATTTATAAAACATCTGCCAAAATGAGGTTTTTAAATTAGTGGTGATTTTAGCTTTGGTTCAAACCAAAATCTAATTGAAATTTGGACCATATAATTAGGGGTAGAAATAACCACAGTGATGTCACAATTTGTCACTTAAGTGGTGAAAAAAAATCAAAATGGCTTAGGTCATGAGTCTGACCAAAACAAATTTCTATGTCTAGTAGAATAAACCATTCCATACGCTACAAGTCAGCGCTTTCTCCAGAGTGATAAGAGAGTTTAAATTCACATCCCTAAAGGTCAATTACACTTTTATTACTCGTAATATATGTAATTAATCTTTAATCCAGGAAGCTTGTATTAAGAGGAATTATTCAGAGTATTTTCAAATACATGCCAGTAGCACATTTTTCAAACACACAGTGCAATGAATTCCCATTTTGTTTATAACTTCTTCCTTTGCAGATTACTTCCCTTTATGAATGCAGATGGTTTGCACATTTGATTAATATTTTAATATGGTCTTGCATCACCTGAAATATATGACAGTGGTGTATTACTAAACTTCAAAATACATAATAAATTGAAACTGTCAGCTGGTTCAGATCAAAACAGATCAAATCCAGCCTCACAGTAATGCTTCCACCCAAGTGCAGGGGTGAGCAGGTAGTCAGGAGACATAGGTGACACCACCATCTATATCATCTACTGTCCACTGGTGGGCTGTTCTCCAAATATTCCTGTTTCCATTTTAGAGGTGAACTGTAAGACCATACGCTTGCTCAGAGGTAGAATCCCAGTTCTGTTTGTGCTGAAGCAGTTCATAACCTTTCTCAGACCAGAACACACCTTCTCTACCTTGCCCTTAGTTCCTACAGTGTATCAGCTGAACTGGTTGGGATCCTTTCCCAAAAGAAATTCAAAGCTTTTTTCAAGATAATTTTAAAATTCTAATTCCTGGGAAAATACCCTCAGGATAGAAGTCATATGTAGGTGTGTGTGAGAATTTACAGAATTTAATTTAAACATATCTATATATTATATTCACACTAAGGGAGCAAGGAAAAAAAAGCACCCAGGTAAACACTGCAGTCAGTTTTCTCTTCACTTCTCTTTCGCATGAATAAAAATACTAAATACTGTACCATAATATTTCTGAGGTAATCCTTTAGAGTACCCTGTGAAAT
Source organism: Chloebia gouldiae (assembly GCA_003676055.1). Classification (NCBI taxonomy): domain Eukaryota; kingdom Metazoa; phylum Chordata; class Aves; order Passeriformes; family Passeridae; genus Chloebia; species Chloebia gouldiae. The sequence continues at coordinate 23,923,578 of QUSF01000007.1, read as the reverse complement.
ATGAACTTTGGTTTCTGCATCTGTCTCTACAGCTTGTGATCTGCTAGTTTGATGGAGCCTGTGCTTTCCTTCCAGCAGTACTGTTAGGCTTAGTTATTGACTGGCATATTTTGAGATTCTTGGTTCCTAGGAATATTTAGAACATTGTTCCTTCTTTAAATGCAGTTACAAATCACTCCCAGTCGGTTAATTTTCTTAAAATCTTAGGAGCCTTCTTTGGTCTTGGGTTTGTTTTTTTTTTTTTCTGCACATTTTTTACCCTCTTTCTTTATACTAAAGGAGGCATTTCCATCCCCTCTGGGGCAACACACTTCAAATCCTGTTCTCCAGGTGGGTAATAAGAATAAGAGTGTTCCAGCACTAGAAGACCACACTCAGCAATTTCAACAACTTTTCCAGAGCTTGGGAAGACTAGAAAAAGAATTATTTGAATTCAGAGTGGGCAAGTGGTAGGCATGCCAGGCAGATTAGGAGAAAAACCTTGAGAGGAAACCTTGGAGTCCAACGAGGAAGGTAAAAACTGGGACTGGGAGCTGGATAGCGAGACTGGGAACTGAAGTTGTGAAGCAAGACAAGCTGAACAAGATTGCAGTGGAGGGGACATGGGGGCAAGATATTGTGTGCAGGTAATCATTGTGGGGTGGGGGTAGGGGACTAGGGAGGTGCAGGGGCTTGGGAAGGGGTGCAGAGAGCTGTGCTGAAGACTGCAATGAAGCAAGTAATTCAGATAATGACTGCAGACAATGCCAAAAAGAGGAGAACTGAGGTGGCACAGGGAACTGTAATGCTGGCCCAGCATCAGTAGAGTTCACAGCAGAATTGGGTTGGCTCTGTAGGTTTTATCTACATATTACCAGAAGCAAAAATGGTGTTACTAGACATATAAAAGCCCCAGAAGTCCTAGTTTATATTGTGAACAGTTTGAACTGCCCTTAACATCTCTATTTTATCAGAGTTATACTGTAGTACGACAGGCTGAAATGTAAACAGTCTGGATACAAGTAGCAATGATTAATTAGTAATTTTCTCAGAAGTGCCTCATCCAAACAGCATGATCTGTATTTTCATTAAATGCACAAAGAAATCTACTCTTCATTTAAAAAAGTTGCATTTTCCATAAAGCTCCCTGAATTTTCCCCCAGAGCTCTAAATATCCTCCCTTCCCTCACATCACAAATGCAGCAGACACAGCTACTCCAATGAAATTCATGAACCATCAGAGGATTGTCCAAGAAAGTGAATTTGGTGAAAGCAAGACTGATGTGGACCAGCCTGAAGGTGCCCTGACACCTTGGGGCTGTGCCAGGCACTCAAAAGGGGATGGCAGACCCTACATTCTGGCAGTAAATCAGCTTCTGTATAGTAAGATTTGACATGCATGTACAGCCACTTGGAACTGTGAAGAGACTTCTGCTGCCTAACAAGTGGTAGATACTTGATGCTTTAGACATGGCTTAAAGAAGTCGATATTATGGCACAAAATTTTCAAACACAACGTATTTTTCTCAGTTTTCAGTATATGCTGTTCACTGACATCAGCTAGGTTCTTGTCTTCACACAGGCAGAAAGGCCAGCTAGCATCACCCATGTTTCTTGATCTCTGGTCACTAATGAGTTGATCTTTTTTAGCCTTTGCAAATTTCTACATGTTCTTATTATCTCTTAAACACTATTTCCACCACATTTTTTCAAGGTGAAATTACCACAAGCAGCAAGTCTTAATTTTTTCCGCTTACCATGCTAAAGGTATAGACTGATAAATACACAGCCACATTAAATCCCTGATCCACATAGGCTGATGATTAAAACACACTTGGGACCTCTCCCAGTGACCAAAACACCTGGGTCCTTTAGCAGGCACTGGATCAAACTGTGCAGCTCAATAACCCTGCAGGAAAAAAAAAAAAAAACACCAAATTACTAAATGCTAATGAGTCTAGAGTAATATCAGACCCTGCTATGCCCCCTGCCTTCAGCTGCTATTTCATGGAGGAGCAGACCTCTCAAAAGTCTTGTGTTGTTCCTGCCAGCCCGACTCAGAAGCCCCACATATTGAGGGCATGTCTGATGGCAGCAAGCCACCTATTGTTAGACAAGATAAACTCACAATCAGTCCCTTTCTTTCCTTGTGAAGTTGTGGTAAATTTAAAAATAGATACATTATATAGACTTGCAATTCCATGGTGAGTGCTGGAGGTAAAATCTGGGCCATACATACAATATTCTATCACTGCGACCCATCTCTATTTGTAAAGATGAAAACATTAGTCAGTGTGAACAGATTTCATATCTAAAGAAATGCAGATGTTTTACTGGTGAGTGGCTAAAAGTCAAGGTTCTGTGAAATTCCTGCTAATTTCCAGTACTTTAAATTGGTATTTCATTGTATGACATTAACTTCATCTGTAAATATGCTGTTCTGTTGGTAGATAGGTTGCCCTTTTTCACTTGGTGTGATTTATTTATTCACTCTCCAGAGCCTAATTACATTTCCACTTTTATATGATAAGTTTGAACTCTTTCCCTGCAGACTTAAACTGCAAGATCTGGGGGCATAAAACTTAATAATCTTTGATAATTACATGATAGCACCCCTGAAAATTAAGTTAGAGCAGTATGTGAAACAATGAGACTTATCTATATTATAGTCCTGATGAAATCTTGTAGAAACTTTACAATATGCTTTATTGACCTTCTCTAGGGTACTATAATGATACATCCTATGTCAGATCCACGTCACTGTAATTGAATTTTAGAGAATTTCTATGATGACTCAAAAATTGTGTCTGCTCCCTGGTGCCTTTCTTTCAATACAATCGAAATCCTTTTTTCATTCCTCCTTTTAATTATGAAAGTGGGAAGACTAGAGAAGGTGTTATCAGTCTTCCTTGGCTTAGAGCCCTTTGCTTGTGCCAACATTTTCCTATCAGAGACCAAATAATGACTGCATTTTGTGCAGGATGGGCTCAGGAAGTTTTATACTACTTTAGATATAGCAGGCAAGAGACTGGTACCAGCATACTGATAATTTCAATATTCAAGCCCTAGCACTGCTCTGTGTTATCCAATTGCCTGTCCTCAGCTGGACTCCGCTGTGCCTTATGCAGCACATTCCTGTGAGGTGCATGGATGGTCATCTTCCCTGTGCAATGCCAGGGAGGGCTGACTTCCACAGGGCAACCCTCTCCTGGCATGGCTTAGCCCAAGTGCATATCTGTGAATTAACTTTAGACATACCTACTGAACTTGGAACATATCAGAGGTTTTGGGACAGCCTGCAATACACCTTCAGTTTTGGCACATCTCTACTGACTTTGAGGAAGGTCATAGGGATGTTTGAACTTGGTGGTGTTCTACAAGTGGTTGTTGCAGCTCCCTCTCTCTTCATCTCAATATACTTGTTCATGTATTTTGTTAATAAGTACAGGCACCAAAAGATGAAGAGGGAGTAGCAGTATGGCTCTTAGAAAGCCAGCTTCAAGAACCCAGCTGACTGGAGTTCATTCCAAAATGTGCAGCCAAACCACTTTCTCTCTCCAGGTTAATAATGGCTTTCAGTAACAGTGAGTGAGAGCACATGCAACAATGAGTACATGGCATTTCTCCTGCTGGCACATCAAGTTAGATAGCTTCCTCTGAACAATGACTCGAGATCCCGTCTTCTTTCTTGTCCCCAGCTTTGCTGGGTTTCTCCTTACCTCTCCACATTCAAGAACACTCTTAAGTGTATTTATAAAATGACTTTTCATGATAGGAAGAAATTGCCTCAGTAGGATTCTTTAACTGGAGCAAATGTGTTACTCATAACCCATCTCCTATGCAGTGAAATCATTCAAAGGCACAAATTCTTCCTACTTCCCTCTGTGTGAAACCCTCAAGGGACAGTGCCACTGCCAGGGCTGTGGCATTTCCCAGCAGTGCACACACTATTTACTTTCAAGACTCTCTACTAAAATCCATTTACTCCTGTTATTGACCACAACATGTCTGTATAAAATAAAACATAAGGAGAACAGTTGCTTAATATGGTGGGATATTGGACTTTTCCTTGCACTGTTGTGCCCTGGTGCTGTAGTTCCACAGAGTCTATTTTGTGCCTGTTCGTGTCAAATCAATATTCAGTGGCCTTGTGAATTCCCATACATACTCAGGAGCTGTCTGGCTGCATGTTGGTCTGCTCCCTTATATCTCCTTTCTCATGAAGAGTGGCAGAACTGTGTAATAAAACCTTTAAAACTGGATCTGTTTGAATTAATTTGCAACAATTCTTAAGTGAAACTAGAGAGTCCTCCTCTTGCTGCCTTTCTGATTTTTCCTTTCTTCTGGAATTGTAAAGACAAATAATGATACTAAAATCTGTCACTTTCTATAAATTTTTTCTTTATACAGAACGACATTAACACAATAAACAATGTTGGGGAAAATTATCTTTGTAAAACAATACCATTTTTGCACTCTTTTGGGTGCCTCTGATCCTCTGCAGGCTACTTTTCCTCAGACCTTCTCTTCCCTTTTTTTGTTCTTAAAATGCAAAACACAGAAGCCTTTGTCATCTCTGTGAAGGAAAAGATCCTATTTCTGAGAAGAAGAGCTATTTCTGTAGCTGACCAAAGCATGGTTATGTCTAGACTAGAGTGGGAAATGGCAGCTGGCAAAGAAAACCAGAAAGGGCATGGCAAGTTTATTTGCAAAGCAGTAAATACAGGCCAAAAATGCACATGGTAATTATAAACAATTTTTAAAGAAGCTGTGTTTTCACTTCATTCTTGTCCTAAACAGTTTGTGATATCTCTAAGTATGCTACATATCTATTAATTGCAACTATAACCATATACACTACACCAAACTGTATGACTTCAGTAAATATTCAGTACATTTGATAAAATCAGGCACTTGGAGTACCTGCTAGTCTTCCACCATGAAAAGCAAATTTCTATATGTTCCAGAAATGAAGCAAATATCTCATTTCATAAATACTCCAGTGAGTCTTATATTGTATATATTGCATTGGAGTTTGTACACAGGAGGACTGTCTTTGCCTCTGGTAAAGGCAGATTATCAGTCATTAAAATGACTCATAAGGAACTTCAAATAAATAAACAAATCATTGATAAAGGTTGTATAATCAATCTTCAAACTAGAAATCAAATTAAATTACTATTTCTAAACCAGTTCATTCTATTGTTCTATACAAGTAAGCCAGCACTGTAATCCATATTCATTTTCTTGGCCTTTTATCCAAGACAAATCAAGATAAGTTAATGTGCTAGATAATGGGTTTCAGTAGTCTGGCTTTTGATTTTGGTTGGTTTGGTTTTAATTGGTCTGTTGATGCCTTCCAGAGGCTAAGGATTCTGGCAGTATCAAATATGCATTTTGTGCACTTTAAGTTTGCATCTTGTTAAAGATTTGTGGGCTTAGAAATGAAGAATCAGAGAATAATATGTTCATGTGGCCTAAGGCTTGTATTAATACAAAGAAATAGAGTTGAGTGTGTGGTTATGCATTGTATTAACCAGTGACAAGTTCTGTGGTACCCACACTAAATGACTCCTTCTAGGTCTCTGCCCTTACATGGCATCACAGTGCCTGCAGGAAGGGCAGAAATGTGGGGCAGGATAAATGGCAGGCTTTTTCTTGGACCAGCTGTCCAAAACTCTGACCTAGGTGGTTCTGGGGTAGGAACTGCTTCAGGGGAAAACAGTGTGGATACTCACTGTGGGTGCTGTGCCATTTCTCTGAGCCTCATCCCACGGGGAGTTGCCCTGTGTGCAAAGGGTCAAACCTGAGCTATACATCCCCTGCTGTTGTCAAGGCACTTCCATGCTCAGGAGGGGATATGAGAAAGTGAAATGTGGCTGGTGCTCAGATGCAACTTCTTCCCTCACTCTTTGGGCATTTCCTGTGGCCTTTTAGCTGTTACTTTTAACAAGAATACATCATAATACTGTGGTACAGTAATGTGTTTTTCCAGTTTCATGGATTACTTTTTGTGAAAGCTGGTTCCATAGGTATGGAGATGGGCTGAAACCACTCTGCCAAATCCAATACCCTGGGTGATGGGAAAGATGATTAGTGCTCTAGCTTGCATACTCATGATTCAGGCCATCCCTCATTAACCAAATGAAATAAAGAAAAGACCTCTTCTGGAGAAGGCAACAGTATTGTGTAGTACTTCAGTAATAAAGTGCCAACCAGCTTGGTGGCCAACTAAACATCTCTATGTTTCTAAACATATTCTAAAGAGAGAATATGTGCTATTGCAAAGTTCATTCATGGCACACATGGACTGCCTGGGATGCACTCTATTTCTGGGTCATGCTGGAGTGCAGGATTTTGGCCCATACCACAGTTTCTCATGATCCCCTCTCAGTATTTCTTTTGAGAGGAAAATGGGTTTACTGTCATTTGTTGAGTTTCAGTGCAAGAGATGGCTGTGAAAACAAACAAGCCATATTCTTTAATAGTACTTAAGTTGGTTTTGTGATGCTTGACTAAAATACTACCTAATATCCTATTTCTATAAATCATTCATAGCTTGACTTCAGCAGATTCCATGCAGGATGAAAAAAAATATTCAGGATTAGGCCCTGAAAGTACATTTTCTCCATGTTAACATTTTAGGTTGACTTTGCTTAAATAAATATCTGAATTACCTAGATTACTGCATTTCAGGTCTAGCCTATGGAAACTACTTGTAATAATGATTTTGCCTTTCATAATGATTTTCTCCCAAGCACAGAGTTATTAAAAGGCAGAGGACACATTCCTACAACAGACAAAGTATATTACAATTCTCATTACATTTCCTGTAAAGCCAGCATTATATATCAGATATGGAGAGATAGACTGCAATATAATTTGCTATGGGTAGTCTCAGTAAGAATTTGCTGGATCTGCCCCTCTCTCCAGAGAGGCCTGCCTGCACAGCAGCAGCCATACATGATGGCTGCCACTCAGAAGTCCATTCCTTCTGTGATTAGATTTTTTTTATCTTGCAATTCCTACTCTTGCAATATTAGCTGGAAAGGCATTTATTCTGGATAACAAGTTTTAATTAAGTTACTTCAATAAATCTTCATTGTGTCTCATAATTCTAGTAGATCCAAGACTTCTGAAACCATTAGTGTTTTTCAGAAAGAGGTTGATGTATTTATTAGTTTGCCATGTATGAGCCTGTGAATGATAAAATAAGAATTTAGATATACAAATTCTACATTCTTCAGATGATGTTGTGGTTGTTCTTTTCCCAATGAACTCTAAGATTTTTAGAATATCAAATATGTATGAAAAGGAGGGTGGCAGGCTTTTAAACAGAAAAGTAGAGAAACTTCCAGATTCTCATAAAAGGTATACTTTTCATCAGTTTTTTTTAACTATATCAATAACTTTCAATAATACAGCTTTTTTATTACCTCATCCAACCATGGAAATATTTCTTGTTAAATTAAATAATCTCCTTTGAAGGATGTTAATTTAGTCTCCTTTACTAAATGAAATACCCAGCTATGGGGAAAAGGTAGACCATAATTTGAATAGTAAAAAATGTATTAATGTGACTAATTCTAGTCCAGCAGATACTAAAGTCAGAATGGATTACTGAAAGAAATAACTGTAGAGGAAAGAGACTTATAATTTAAATTATGAAAAATTCTTAATGTCACTAATTCTCTTGCAATCACTTTTTGTGTAACAAGCCATTTATCATTAGGATCATTTCAGTCAGCTGTGGTGATAAATGGGTGCTGATTAAATGAGTGGATAAAGCAAGGTTTCTAGTACTGGGTGTAAAACCAGCGACTAAAACCATCCATGTTCCTTTTGAGTTTTGGGGCCAAAAATGGTGCTCTTTTTCTTTCTTAGATGTTAGTTCCTTGAACATCTGAAAGTCTGAAGTCTCCTGGCAAACACAGGTCTCTCATGCAAACTCAGGGACTCTTTTCACCAGCAGTGTACTTTGTGTCTGCACTTGTAGATGCTGTTTAATTCCACTGGAGGATATAATTTTATATATAAGGAGTAATCTAAGCACTGTCTCCTACTCCAGAGGGGAAGAAGCATTAAGTTATTTTCTATTGTTTGACATATCAAGTGTGTCAGGAATTTTTTTTTCTGTCTAAAAGCTATGTGTAGAGAGGTCTTCAAAATATACAGGTTCCAGCCCATGGAAGCTGGGTGTGGGTTACCTCAGCCTAAATCACATCTCTGAAAGATGCAGGGGCAACTTCTCTTCTCTTAAAATAAGATGGAGGAGATCTGCACAAGTTCATTTCCCTGAAGTCTGGCGTCTGATGGAATCCTCTGGGTCTGAAAGGAAAGGAGTCTGTCAAGGCTCAGCTATTACAAGCATTGAGAGCTTTTTTGAACTACTCCCAGCTCTCAGGTTTGTTCTTCTTCAAAGAGCTCCACGTCCCTCCTAGCCAATTCTCACAGCAAGAACTGCCAAAAGAAAGGGAGAATGACTGGAGACAGATCTGTGATACACTGATAGCAGAAGAGGAGCTGATGCTTTTCTGTTGCTTCTCTGCACCATCACTTCACCTAATATTATTTCCTTCTGGGTGTCCACCGATCACCTGTAACACATAAGGAGGAAAGGAACTCCTTTCTATAAATGCCTAATTTGCCACCAGCTGTTTCCTACACACACTTTTCTTTGAGTGAGTGGGAGAGAGGGCACAGACAGCTCTTGATGGTGTAACATCCTCAGGAAAACATTAGCAAGTACATCCACATAAGCATTTTAACCCAGACCAGGACTGTAGTTTTGAAGTGGTGGTCTTGGGGGTCCCCACTCACTGCAGTGTGGGTTGTGTCACAGCAATGCCACTGGGTGTGTGAATGGGGTACCCTGAAAGAGACTAAACCAGGTCCAGGTATGTCTCAGTTGCACACCCAACATGCCCCAATGTGGTCCTGGGGATCAGACTAGCTATTATCATCCCTAAATTCTGTAATGTCAATGGCAGGTTTCCAATATCAGTGGTTTTGCTCTAGAAATCCATATTTATTGAGTTTCTTACTTGTTAAGGTAGACATAGCCTGTCCAGTTCACATACTGAAATTTAAGGCAGTTTGTGATCTGCAGTCAAAAAGATATTATCCTGCTGGATGGTTTGGCAGGGAGGAGCAGAATGTGACCCTCATTCACAATACAGTGATCTACCTTGAAGCATCCATGGGATATCCTGTGACTGTGGGAATTGAAAATCATAGAATCACAGAATAGGCTGAGTTGGAAAGAACCCATGAGGATCATAGTGTCCAACACCTGGCTCTGCAGAGCACCATTCCAAAGAATTACACCCTGTGCCCAAGACCATTGTCCAAATGCTCCTTGAATTCTGTCAGGCTGGTGCTGTGACCACTTCCCTGGGGTGAAAAATCCTTTTCTAATATCCAGCCCAAACCTCCCCTGACACAATTTCAGGCCATTCCCTTGGGTCCTGTCACTGGTCACCACAGAGAAGGGATCAGTGTCTGCCACTCCTTTTCCCCTCATGAGGAAGTTGTAACTGCAATGAAGTCTCTCCTCAGTCTCCTCCAAGCTGAACAGACTAAATGACCTCACCTGTTCCTCCAAAAGCTTCCCATTAAGGCTCTTCACCATCTTTGTTGCCCTTCTTTAGACTCTCTCTAATAGCTTTAGTATCTTTTTTATATTGTGGTAACCAAAACGTTCTTAATTTCTCCTAGTTTTTCCTCTGCTGCATTAAAGATACCACAGCTGGTCTTTCTGTGTCAGGGGAAATGGCACTTTGATTGAAGCCTCTGTTGCAGACAACAGGGACTGGATTCAATGACCCTGCAGATCCCATCCAGCTCTGTTCTTCTCTGCCTACACCTGGCCAAATGTTAGAGAAGAGCAGATGAAAACACTCTGGGAGCATAGATCAAGAAGTAATGTTGATGCAGTGTGCTGGATTCCAAATTAATTCAATACCCTTTTCATAAATTTCTTTGTATGGTTGTCTTCAGCTACCTTAGAAAGCAGACACTGCTGACATGAACTCTGCTTTGATGGCATTGTAAGGAAGCTGATCTTGAGACACAATCAGTCCATCTCCCTAGGGGTTGGGCCATTAACAAGTTTGTAGCTCTGCAATTTTGTCTTAGATAAAAAAGATGTCACTCTGACTCAATGCTACTGGGTTGTTACTCTTACTGTCTTCAGCCTTATGATTTTCACCAGTACCATATAATATATCAGAAAGAGATTTTTTTTACCCAGCAAAGATACTTCTGGAATTTAGCTCCTCACAAAATGCTGCCTGAAGAGAGTAGCATTTGCTACTGTAATGAAATGTCTTTCCCCCTGCACTTTTTGAAAGTGGACAACAAAGTCCTGTCTCCATCAACTGTAATGACTTAATTTCTCTCTTCCTTTAAAAAAGCCTTATTTCTCCATCAAAGCACAGTTGTATTTTTATGCAACGTGACAAAACTCATTGATGGATCATAAGTGATGATACAATATCACTAGAAACTTTCATAGGCCTTCTGTAGTTATCTGACTTTATAGGATAGAAATTACATTCTGTTTCCCTCAACATGAACATTCCCTCAGCTATGAACATGCCAGTCAGCTATAGGATGTCCCTGTGAACCCCTGGTGATACTCAGCTATACTTTGAGAATCCATGGAGATGCCCAGCTGGTTCAGAAGCCACCCATCCCACTTAGTGTGTCCCCAGGTACACCCCTGCCCCAGAGCCTGCTGGTTCTGGCTCTGACACCACTTGAATTGAGGTATATCCAGCCTGGTAGGTTCAATCTCCCGTTACAAACCAGTCCTACAAGTTGGGGAATTGAAAAGTGGCCATTTCCAACAACTTTCTGGTGACGGCAACCCAAAGATAATTTTACATCATTCAGTTCCTCCCACAGCTTTTGCAACATGCATGTGTGGGTCTGCACCTCAGATGTGGATCTGTGGTGATTTCTTTCCAAAATCCTTGATTTTCATCCAATAGTTGCATCTTGCCTGTCCTGCAGTGGGGTACTCTCCAGTCTGACTACAAACCAGCTCCTCACACCTAGACCAGACCTAGATCTGGCTACAAACCAGCTCCTCCCATCTAGAGCAGACCTAGATCCTGTCCACTTGCTGGTGTGATAAACAAGTCTCTTCAATGCAGTGGAATGGCAGAACATTGTTCCCTTCTATTTGCCTCTATTTCTGCTAGTGCAAACCCACTCTTGCTTCCTTAGTATTTCTCTAGGAAATATTCCTTGCAAAAATCTCCATCTATTTTATTCTTTTTATTCTCCACAGCCCTGTGGATATTATACATTTTCAAAATTCTATAATTTCATTATTTAGCTGGGTAGTAACACAGAAAACAAGACCAGACTAGACCTTGGGAGGTGTTTTACTCCATCATTCTGCTTGAGGCAGGATGATCTTTACTCATGTTGTTCCTGGGTTATATTTGTCTAACCTGTTCTTAAAGAAAACTTTTATCCTCCCTGGGACCTTACTCCTCAACATATGGGAGACTGCCAGCAGCCATATCACCCTGCCTGTATTTATCCCTGTGGTGTGCTGACAACTGTACCTAATTCTCTGATAGCTCTGAAACCCAGGTTTACATAGCACACCTAAGACATCACAGTTATGTCACTGCTGGGTTTTGTACTGGTGGTTGCATCCTGTGTTTTCCTGGGTTATGGTATCTCTGAGATCCTACCTCCCCATTTGACACACTCTTTGCACTGAGATTTGCTAATACAAATTTGATTTTGACAAAATGGTATCTCCAACCATGCCCCTGCCTCTTGTCTTTGGGCTGTGGAAAGAGGTCCCACCTAAGCTGAGCTCTGCTCTTCTCCTCCCTGGCAAATGCTCCTCTCCTTTTCTCTGCCATTTAAAAAATGTAGCAAATTTAGCTTTGAGGAGTCAAATAATAAAGCTGCTTTAGTCTCTCCACGTGATGGTGATTTCTCCTTATGCAAGGTTTTAAAATAACCCTCACTTCTCTTTCTGTACAGGGGGGGTTTACCCCAAAACCTTACTGATGTCTCTTTTAGTAAGCAACAGACAGCTCTTACTAGCCTTCAAAAGTCTCATAGTTTTTTTAACACAGAATGCACTTGATTCTGATTAAGATAAAAATACTAGGCTTTTGCCTGTACCAGCTGTTCACAGGGATGCACAAACATGCTGAATGATGGACCTCCTTCTCCATAGTAGGGAATTTATTCAAGTTGCTGTTGTTGTACATGTTGGAAAACATCCCTCTTTCTCACTGTTGTGGGAACTGGTTACATAGGTGTCCGTAGCATCTTTGGCAGAGATATGCTTCCAAAGGAGCATCAGACCATGCTGCTTAAGCTGTTGATTTAGCCAAAGTAGATTGAACTGCTGCAGGCCTTAGTTCTCTTTGATTTTTCTTGGCATCCAATTCCTCTTAATAAGTTTTCTCTATTACATAATGCCACAAAAGACAGTTAAAAAAATCCCAACAACACAAATCTGTTTCTGTGAAAGCAGACACCAATGCTTTCTTAAAATTTGAAGCTGCCAGGCATCTGAAATTAAAACTGGTAACAGAAGGACACAAATTGAACCCCACTTGTCATGGAAAGCCCTCCCTGGAGGCACTACACCTTGTTCTGCCTTTGCCAGGAAAAAATTGAACTGCTTAGACCTCTTTTTCAAAGACAGGTGGAAGCTGATTTGTCAGTCTACTTCAGACACTTATGATGTATTGGTGGCAGTGTCAGTCCATGCTGTTATTCAACACCTCTCCACAGCTAAGAATTCATGTTCGAGTGCCTGCTTGGGAGAAATGCCTCGCTGGTGTGCCCAGTCAGCATTTCAGAGATGTATACTGATTTCTGTGTGAACATAAACAAGGCTGGAATAGCTGTGTGTTTGAAATGCCTCCTTTTCATCTGTACTTCTAAAGGTTTGTGCCAGTAGCTCCTGAGATCTGTTTTAGCTACTGCCTCCTGCCTCCAGACTCTGTAGTGGTGAAGGATGCAGTTCATGGATCACAGAATTGTTTCATTTGAAAGGGACCTTAAAGACTATCTAGTTCCAGCTCCACTGCCATGGGCTGGGATACCTTTCACTAGACCAGGTTGCTCAAAGCCCCATCCAAGCCTCCTGGCATTTTCTCTCACAGGCCTGGAGATCATCAGCATCTCAATATACACATATGTGGACAGTGCATCTTCAAGAATCACAGTCTTCAGAAGAAAACTCTCCTTCTCCTGTCTATTAGAGAGCTAATAGAACACCTTTATACTTCAAGATCTGCATTCTGGTGTATTAACATTTGCTAACATGTTAAAGTCAAAGGAAAATCAAGAAGCAGTAAAGCTTTATATCTTTTCCTGGCTCATTTTTAAAAAAAGAATTATGGTAGTTTGGTCCATGTTATTAATATTACAAGTATTGGTGATCCATTTGCACAAACAGGAAGTGATTAAATCAGTTTTGGCCCCATTGTCACGGAGGTAACATTACATTGCCTCCCAACTTTTTGTTGTTTCACTAAAAAAGCTTTTGATAGTATTGCTTCTTAATAACCACCTGACTTTCAGCCAAAATGTATAATTTCCAAGTAATCTTTATTAGTTGCTATTACTTACATGGTCATTCTAAACTAGCATTTGGTTATAAAATCCTCTATTTCATCCTGCATTAGCCCAGCTTCCTAGACAATTTTTTCTGAGAAAAGAGTTTATGATATGTTTTGTGTGGGGAAAAGAAGATCTCATCTCAAATTTATTTGCATCAGCATTTCTTCTGTGTGCAGATTTTTACAATACACAGTAGCCCTGACATCATGCAAAATAGTCTGAAAGGGCATCACTGAAGAGTCTGTAGTTTTATTGATTATGTTCAGTTTTAAATTATGGGGTGAAAAACCTAATGTGCAATACCCTGGACTACATAATTTACGCTCTGAAAATGAGTTATAAATGCTATTCTGCTGGGCCACATTAATGATTTTTGCACAAGGGTGAATTATTACAGAAGGGTCAAGACACTCTGAGCTGGCCTTCCAGTTATAGGCTATTATAATTTGGTTTCTCAGCTGGGAAATAAAGAGAGGAAAATTAGCACAGGAGAAAAAAATACATAATTTTTTTTTTTTGTAAATAGAAAGCTGGGTACATCCTAAGCATTTCTGCAAATAAAGGAAATGTGCTTTGATTATATTCAAGTCTTTTTCTGTTTCCTTTTCATAAGTGGTCTAGCAAATAAACACTCTGATTGTAATGCTCATGAGGAAGGTAAATCCCAGAGAAGTGTGTGAAGAGTGCAACTGATTTGTGGAGGGGTACTCACACAGAAAACCCCGTGTGGAGATTGCTCTTCTCTATCCAGAAATACATGAATGTCTCCACATAAACATTGCCCTTAGGAAAATCACCCTGAATGCTGGGTGAATAATTGAGCACTGAATAGTTGATTAATTACTGGTTTCCAGGCAATGCATTTTTTACATAATTTCTCCAGTTAGTATTTCTGATGAAAGAGAAATACTATTTTTAAGATTTTGCTATTAGTGCCTTTGGAAGCATACTGCTCTGACAAAACCCCAAACCATTCAATTGTATCCTGTATTGTTTAATGGTGAAAAATTGCAATATTTCAATTTGGGAAGTCACTTGAAGCTTAACAATGATATTTAAATTGGTATCAAAACTAAGTTAAAGCTATAAAAATAAGAACAGGTCACATGAATAGAAGTGGAAAATTTTATTGCCTGTTATGTTGAATCCTACAAATCTCAGCATCTGGAACTGTGTTTTCTGTAGAAGCAAAGCTGAAGGTACAAAATCTGAAATACTTCCTAATACATTTTCTCTATACAGAGGCAGAAGTGCACCCCTCCTATTTACTGAGGCTAGAGGTGATTTGGAACTGCCACAACAAAGCACCTCCTCCTCTGGCAGCTATTCATGACACAAGAAGCTGCATCAAAACTGAACTTGAGGATCATGTTTGGCTCCTTGCCTTCTGCAAAACGTGTAGGCAGCATCTCACTACTGCTGAGGGTGACTTCCTCTTCATGGCTTAAGTATGTATTAGGGGATAGATATTGATCTACAGGGAATTTCATCACAGTGGTCTCTGCTAGGGGAAAAAAGCCTCCTTCTTCCACGTTACTGAGATGGCTCAAGTTAGTTGAATTTACTATTTCCTCAAGAGAGACTGTACCCTTTCACCATGTGAATAATTTCCTCTGCCATTTTCGTGGAGTTTGTTGACTCCTGTGACCTCATTTACAAATTGCAGTAGACCCCAGCAAAAGCTACTAAGTGTTCAGCTTTTCTAAAGAAAAATACAGAGCAGGTAATTAGAAGGCATCATGAGGACAGATTATGTCTTGCCACCAAATTTTGCATGCAACGGGATGTATCAAACTGGGTTATCATATCTGGCTGAGTTATCATATTTATTATTGCTGTGTGGAATCTTTGCTGCTTTGCTTTAGAAAGACAATCAGCCTGTTCAATTTTGTATGCATCTAGAGAAGCTGATAGTTAGTGTAATATAAGTAAATAACTAATTTTCTACCTAGACTGAATTTGGAAAAAGTGTTTCTTCAGAAAACTTGGCAAACTATAAAGAGGGTTCTTTTTTTTCCCCCCTTCTTTCTTGCTTTTCTTATTTCCTCTCCTCCTAGTTCCACCTGGTGTTTCTGTGTGGTATTGTTTTCCTTAGCTACCCTCAATGTTAAGTAATTCATAAATTATATCTATGGTGCTAGATACTTACAGGCCTCCCCTCAGAACAGTTTTCTTTGTGTATTTCAGACTGACTTTTTCTGTCCACACAACTAGAAAATATGAGTTAGTCTGTAGAAGTGCCTAATGTTGGAGCATGATGTATAAAATCAGCATCAGGAGGATTAGGGCACAAGGTTCCCTGAGAAGATGAATCCTAGTGTGAACTTGAAACACTGCTGCATTTCTTGAGACATTTCTTGGTATTTCCAAACTGAAGGATACCATTTATGTTATTTTTAAAAATCTTGTATTGTGCATTAAATAACAGAACTTCTTTATATACTGATTTTTTTTCTTTTATGACTTCTCAATATTTGCCTACTACAAACTTAGTGGTGATGTGCTGGAACTGTTATTACCAGGCACGTAGAGAATGCAAATGCTACAGCTTTTCTAGAGAGAGGAGTCTGACTTTTAAAGATAAATATACAGAGGAGAAGCATAAAAAACATAGGAAGAAACTAAATACCATGTTTCTTATTCCTCTTTTCTGGCACTGGGGAAGCAGTTATGCTAAATGACAGAGAGGAAGAGTTATAGCTGCAGTGAGTGGAATTTTGAAAGCTCCTCTGTAGGACATAATGTGCCTTTGGAGACCTGGCTTATTCCTTCTCTTCCTTGATGTGACATTAGAGTGAAGACACCACAAAACTGGTTTTGGTCACATCAAATCAGACACTGGACTGTGGAGAAGAAAATATTAAGTCATGCCTACTGTCCTTCCAAAAAAAAAGTTCCATACAAATCCTTTAAGCCCTGTATTGAAGGCTGGCTGATACTTATTCTAGAAATCAAGTCCTCACACGGTGTCCAAATGCTTCCTACGATAGAAACATCAAAAGATGTCTCCCTATGTAATAGACTACAGTATAATCCTGACAAGTGTGCCCTTATTATAGCAGAATTTACCTATTTATTTATTATTCATGAGTACATTAAAGTGTCTTCAGAAATATATTCTGCAGCAGGTAATCCAGTATGGAAAAACAAAAATGCGTACGTCTAATTATAAGCGACATTGAAAAAATCCTGTAGCAGCATACTTCCTTGGCACTGGCAGAGTACTGCATTATGGATTAAAACAACACAAACATATAACAGTTTGTATAGTATTTCACTGTTGCTGGATGTATGTTGCTAAGAAACAAAATTGAAACATCTCTTTTGAACCTGAGCCTCTTGTGAGCATGGGGTTGCATATGTCATAAATGTTTTTCACTTTAGGATGGATTAAATGCCAGACCAGGAAAAATAGGGAGGGTTCATTAGTCTTGCATGTTTTCCAATCTACTGCCAATGAAGCCAACTATTACAGTAGTAAAAACTATGTAAGGAGCTTCAGTGTGTTCTGAGATGAAGTGTTGACAGCTGCTTGTTTGAATATTAATAAAGTCTATTGAGCTATTCCTTGCCTGTATTGTCTGTAGCTTGAAACTGTGAAGATTTCTCTGTATATTACATCTCTACATTTCTAAGTACATGCCTGTCTGTGGAGATGGTACCCATTTCATCCCTATAAAGAAAATTACAACTTTGTGCTCCATTAAACATTTATTTTGCCAGCATTGTTGGTTGCTGTTTCCCCTCTTCAGTGTAAAGAAGTCAATGCTGATTGAAAGAACACGTGTCCTCTCTCACACATGGTAATTAATCCTTATTCTTCCAAACTTCTACAAATAAAAGTCAAAGTTATTCCTAAACCACATGCAAGAAAAGTTAATTCTCCTTTAAAAAATAAAATTACAAAATAGTGTGATAGAGAAAGGAAGAATTTTACAGTGCACAGTATTGCACAGAGGGGAGCCTTCTAGCAGCCTCTCACAGGAGGCACCCCTGTAGCCCCCCTGCTACCAAAACCTGGCCATGCAAGCCCAATACAGAGACTTTGTCAGACATCCTCTAAACTGTTGTTAATTTTACATGCGATTTAGTGGGAAGAAATCAACTAAATGGAAAAAAGTATTTTCATTAATGGGGTAAACTAATTAATCACTAACTTAAATATCTTTCAGGGTTTTTTTTAATCTGTTTTGCTACAGGAAGAAAATTCAATCATGATCGACAAAGACAAAAGAAACAGAATGTGGGGTTTTATCATCTTACAGAACTTTAACTGACTCCTAGAGACAGCAAGGAAATATAGTTCTGTATACTGCATTCATGACTGGAAAAAGTTCCTCAGGACTAGGATAATATTCCTCTTCAGCCTTTGATGCCATCAAGCTAATTCCCACAAAGACTGAAAGCTCCTTGCAGCATTCATCTCAAATTCACTGCAAGAAGCTAGTTTCATAAATGCTTGAGGCCCTAAAAAATTTGCAGAAAAAGTTAAGTTTATACTTTATAAAAGCACAAGGTGCATCTTGAAAGCCATGCCCAAGGAAGGTTCTACAATCACATTAGAAGGGCAGTGCCTTCCAGAAGGGCTGGATGTGTTGTAAGAGCTACACAACAGACAATGCCTCTGTCCATATCTTCAAAAAGTCCTGAACTACCATGAATGAGATAAAATTTGTCAGAAAACTGCAGTAATTTGGTAGGCTGTCATACTGAGACTGGCCATGGACATGTATTGTCAGAGGACATGCCATTTTTAATTAATAAGTTCATTGAAGCAAAACAACAGTATAATCCAGTAATTTTCCTAAAGTCCAGAGTTTTAACATTTATTTGTCATTTTTATGGTCAAAATTATTTTTTTTTCTGGGTTATTTTTTGCCAGTAGAAGTTTCATAAAGACACACTGATTATACAGGCAAGATGCAAGGGAGGGGACAGACGAGCCAGTTGGGGAAGATAAGATAAGGCAGGACAGCTGATGTGTCTGCTTGAACATCTGCTGCCATTCCACTGCACTGCCACACACATGTCTTTGTGACCTGTGACCAACATGCATGTAAGGAGACAGCAGAGGTGCGTGGATGTCATTCTCTTTCCTGCTGTCAGTGTTGTGGTCAAACACAAGGCGAGGAACTATTTTCTCCTCAGTACTAAAATACTTTCAAGAGCAATTAAAGTAACACATCCTCCCTAAGGAGTCTTTTAAACTGGCACTGAATATAATCCAGAGCCCAAATGAGTGGATTTTCTGTGACTGCCTCATATGGGGGAATCTCAGCTACCTTCTCCAGACCTTGATGTGAGGGCAGGCTGTCACACACATGCTGCCAGGACAGGTATTCTAACAGGCAATGTACTTTGGGGCTGTGGTCCTGCTGTAGCTTCTGTAAGCATTTTTGGCCACCAGTTTTGTACAATCTGGTTTTTGACAGGTTACCCTCTCCACATCTAAGAAAAAACTCTTTATGGTCTTTATTACTAGGTTTCTACATTGGAGGGCAATATAAGTGTATATAGACATGGAGGGATGGATGGATGGATGGATGGATGGATGGATGGATGGATGGATGGA
>QUSF01000007.1:23885130-23895640 GCA_003676055.1 Chloebia gouldiae | reverse complement strand
CGGGGGCGCCAGCGGCAGCCCCAGCTCCGCGGCCCCCGCGTACCCCCAGCCCGCGGCCGCCCCCAGCGCCGTCGCCGCCGCCGCCGCCTCGGCCGCCGCCAGCCTGCGGGAACTGGCGGCCGCCAGCCGCAGCGCCCTGCTGGGAAAGGTGGGTGCCGGGCCGGGCGGGCGGGCCGGGAGCGCGGCCGGGCGAGCGCGCGTCCCGGGGAGCGCAGGCGGCCCCGGTTCGGCGGCGGGACGTCCCGCGGCGGCGAAGGGTGTCCGCCCGCGGGCGCCGGCGTGAGCCTGCCCCGCACTTGCGGCCCGCTCCTGTCGTAGCTCCCCCGATCTAAGGACGGGAGTTTCGGACGGGGATGTCCTCAAAGTACTCTGGGCGGCGGGAGCGGCCGGGACCGCCCCGGGACACCCCCCTTTGGGTGGGTTTATACCGGTGTGGGGCAGCTGCTGCAGCGGCGGGACCCGGGGCCGCCCCCGGTGTAGGAGAGCCGGGCGTGGAGTTGTGAGCCACGGAGTGCCTCGAAAGCGCTCTTAGCCGGCGAGTCGGGCTGCGCCAGGTGCCTGTCAGTGCGGGCAGAGCCGGCTCCCACCCTCCTGCCTGCCGGGGAAGGCTCCGGGAACGCCCGGCCGGCCCGAGCCCCGCGCGTTCCTCCAGCCCTGGAGTTCTCCCCTCCGCTCTGCGGTGCTGCTACAGCCCCACAGAGCCCTCCTGACAGGAACGGAGCGGGGTTTGAAGCTGAAGCTTCCCCTCTCAAGGGAACGTAATTTCATTTTTATGTATAAGGTGTGTGATTTATCGAAGGCGAGTACTGCAGCGTGTGCGTTTATTTATTGAACTCTTCAATCGAGTGCCCCATCTTGTGCCCTTTAAAGTCCATGACAAGGGTTTCATTGGCTCGGACGGGACAAGATCAGTTCCTTCCACTGCTCTGTGTTGCTCTTTCATGCGGTCTGAAAATTTACTATTGGAGCTCTTCAGGAAACTTGGGAATTGAGACAGTCTTAAAACTGTGAACTTAATCTCACTTTTAATGTCATATATATGCTGGATATGTTTAATTGTCTTTGATTTTTTATGAAATCCGCTTGAGTTGTAGTTTAGTGTACAGGCTTTTGATTTTAAAAGGTCAGTGTAGATATTCCTTGTAAAGTTGTATGGCTATAGTAAATGTTTCAATTAATTAATTTTCTACTTTTTTTTCTTTCTTTTTTTTTTTCTCTGAAAAAAGGGAATTGACGTGTACAGCTGTTTTGAAGTTTTCCATACAGGAAATGATGACAAATGCCATACATTGTTCTGTAAAATTCTGTCCAGGAGTTGAAATTGAAATATGCTAGGCAGTATTTCTGGAAGGGTAGATCCTTTATTATTGAGCCGTAGTCTTCAATGAGCCTCAGGTACTTAATAATGACTTGTCCAATTTAAAGAAGAAAGGCAATGGAATTCTGCCTTCTGCTTTTTTTCCTTGTTTTTCAGCCAAGCTTAGTGCTGTAGCTTTGTCACAGCAGACAACCTCTGTCTTCTTAGTTTCAGCATTATAGAAAGGGAAGTTTGCATTCATTAGGTAAAGTGCAATATCCCATGGTCTGGTTTGAAGTCCAGGCAGGCAGTCTCTTGTGGGAGGCAGGGTCTGCTGATTACACCTGCAGTGTTTGTATTGGAGGGGGGCAGGCTCATGCACCCTCACTAGGCTTTTGTGACCATCCAACAAGAAGACAATCTCTGGTTATGAAAGCTTTAAGTCCTAGTCAAGTTTGCATATTACAGTGGTGTGCATGTGTAATAAAATGCTTGATGGGGAAAGCTATTTGCAAATTTTTAGGGGAAATTGAATTTTCATTATTTTACCATAAATTGTCAGGTTTTTAAAAGGTTGCTTCCCTAGCCATTATTGCAGATATCATGTAGTAAATAAAAACAGATTGTATTTTATCATTTTTTGTCTTTGATTGCATAGCACTTTGGTGAGTGTTGGCAATTCTGTTGTCCATTTCTGTGAGGGTTGTTACCCATCTGAATTTGACAGAAAGCAGAATTACACAACTTGAGAATCACATTTTGGCTATTATGGTTAACAACTGTGATTCTTTTCCCTTTGCTGGGTTAATAGGTAATTCTGGGGCAGTGGGTCTGCTGGGACAGAGTGGGTCTGTGGAAGTGTTTGCTTGGCCTTTTGACTGATGGCACAGTTTTATCCTGGAAATCAATGCAGTGTGCTTGATCCTGACAAGGTTCATTACAGTGAAAGAAAGTCTGAACTAATCTGCTTTTAAAAAAAACAGCAGGGGAGAATAATCCTCCTTGGAGCTGCTGATACAGCTGATTGCTGAGCAGTCCTGGAGACAAGAGTGCAGAACCTCTCTCTGTACTAAACAATAGATGGTACAATCCAGGCTAGAATCAAGCTTTTTGAGTCTGATACGGAACAGAAATACATCCCTTTCTCTCTTGCATTAGTCTTTGACAGCTCAGCTGCCTTGAAGAAAGCAGAAGTGATTCTTTGTGATACATATATATTTCAGAAATGCTGTAGATTTGCTGCCTGGGGCTTAAATGCAAATTACAGTATTTTACTAATTATTACCTTTCATTTTAGATAATGCAGTATATAAAATAGGACATACCATTATGGGCTTTTTGGTTAAGAAGGAAACTGCTGATTGCGAAGTGTAATGGCAGAGAGCCAAGGTCACTTCTATCAGACTTCAATCTTGCCCAGTTCCTTGGACTGATATGTTAGAATCACACCAGGGATCTGTTTCTGTGAGAGTTTTAATTAACCTTAGAAGACAGAGCAGGGTCAGCCTCTTTGTTGCTATCATGCCTGTATTTTGCTTCTGCACCTTATACTTTGGAGAAATCTTCTTTGCATAGATGCTATTTTCTGAAATCAACACATGTTGTTTATCTTGTGGGCAAAACTCTGTGAGATTTGTATTTCTTTATCGGGTCTCTGGCCTTTCTTTTTCCTTAGTTTGTCACAGACTTGGTCTGTACAGACTGCTGAAAGCCACTGTAAGAGGGGCTGAGCTGGGGGTGAACTGGCACTGGTGCTGTTTCAAAAGTTGTCCAAGACCGTTTTTCAGAAACATACCTGAAATACTGTAGGTGTTTGGAGATATGTGATGCACATCTTCAGTATGAGAGATGTGGAAGTGGCATGTACCTACTAATATATGATTGATATGATTGAATAATATTTGTGATTCTATCAATATATAATGGTGTAACCCAATGCCTCTGTTTCAGCCTGTAAAAAAAAAACAACAAAAACAGCAGTCCTGTTCTAAATGATATTGTGTATTTTGAGATGTTCACATTAAAGCTGTTTAAATGCAGAGTACGGTATTATAAAAGGGTCCAACTGCTGAAAGAGCACACTGGAAGAATGAAGGAAAGGAAATCCAACAACTGTGTGCCCACCCGCTCTGGGAATAGACAGGAGGCTAAGAGTGGTTTATAATGGTAGGCACATTACTCACAAGGTTATAATTTATTGGCTCCTCTGTTTCCATTACCACTGACGAATTGCTTGGGGAATTCAGGTTCTGTCAAAGTAAATGGCTCCCATAGATTGTTGAGGCATTATGGTAAATCTGCTTTCTTTACTGAGTGTGGAGTTTGGGGGCTTTTTTTAACAATTATTGCAGTTTATCACTTTTTTTTCTTTTCATCAGTTCTTAAGATCTAATAGCCAGCTAAGTGCATGAAGTCTTTAGTAATTTCCTCCCAAGCCAGGCGTCCTCCACTCCAGGTGCAAGGCTTATTGCTTGTTTGCTCATAATACAAACTGAGAACAACATTTGCATGAAAAAGAAGCAACCCAGTAAAACAAAACACATCCTCTTTCCCAGAAGAGAGAACATGGCTGAAGTGATGGATAGGGAAGTGGTGTCTTACCAGATAGGTTGTAGGTACTGGTGAAGAGTAAGATGTGCACATAAGGAAAATGATGTGTCAGCGTGCCTGAGCAAAGTGACGGATGGGCTGCACTCCCATGTTGCACGGGATGCATCTCATGTGTGTCAGCTTGGCAGAGCTATTTCCCTCTTTCAGGAGGAATGCTGCCATTTTCTAGCCCTTGGCTTCACGCAAGTTTTGTAGGCAAAGGGAACAGCATTAATTTGCTAAATAAGCTTTTCAGCTACTCTGAAGGAATTCTCCAAAAGAGACATTCTGTCACTTTTTAGAGTTCTACCTCATCCTAGACTGGATACTGTGGCTTAAAGGACTAGACCTCACAGTATTTTGCCACTCCCCTCTTTCTTTCCTTTTTAGTTACATTGTCTGTCAGGTGAAGATCGCAAAAGGAAGCAGATGGAGTCTGGCATTTATATGCATTTATATATAATATAGCAGGAGAGGAGGGGACACACTTTGTCTTGGGGAGAGGGTAGTCTTCAGCTTGCCTTTTTAATGGTCAGGCTTGCACAGACTGGAGTGCTGTTCAGCAGTGTGCCATGTACATAAACCCAGGGACTTACCTTACTTTTGTTCATTCTCTTTGATTTATTTGCTTCTGATGTTGTCATTTCACTGATCAGCACTTGAACTTTGTCATAAAGCCATCTAAGGAGTGATGTTCCACATGTCAAAGGCTCTGATCTTGAGGATTTCCTTTTTGTCTGGCAGATGGCTAAAAATGTGTTTTGACACAGGAGATTAACTACCATACTAAAGAGTATTGTGAAGAATATAGCCAGAAGTATTTAAAACCCCAGCAGCTGAAGCTGTCTCCACAGAAATAAGTGAGCAAAGGAGAAGGGATTGCTGAGGGGCTGTGTCAGAAAAATTCATCATTCACTGAGCACTTGGACTTTACAGAAAATGTGCCATTTGCAGGTGTCATCTTTACATCCGTTATGTTTTCCAAAAACTGAGTATTTTTACTCATTATTTTTTCTGTCTGATGATGTTATTTTACTTGCAAGCTAGAAAAATATGTGATGGACCTGATGTGACCAAAGGGTGCCAGTGCTGACAGTGGACTTTTTCTTCTGAATTGGCTCAGTGGCTCAGTCACACCTAAAAAAGTTGCGGGACAGTGTCATTAGCCCCAGACCCTCCCTATTAGTTTGTATCAGTGTGACATGCCTCTGTAGGACTCCTCCTGATGTCAAATGTGAATGCTAAGTTTAATCCCTGCACGTCATCCTTCTGAATGATTCATGATGAATGCTGGTAACGTTTAGCATATGACAGGGTTCCGTGTTTGGTAGCTGGTTACTCAAAGACAGATGGATAGGCTTGCTCAGCTCAACCCTAAAGATCTGCACATTTCAACTGTGGCAATTTTTGCCCAGCTGCCCTAAAGCTCTGCTGTGGTTTCAAGGCATATGTAGAACATGGTCATTTGTGTCTATCAAGCTGCATGACCTTTCTGGGCTTCACATTTCCCAGCTGGAAACCTGCCCCAGTAGCATTAGCCCACTCTCATGTGCTTCTTAGTCTTCCAAAAGGAGCTGCCCTATGAACACAGGATTCTTACTAGAGAAGCTGGGTTTTGGGGAAATTGAAAAGTTCTGGCTGTATACACTGTTTTAAGCTGCTGTGTGGGGTTTGGCAGAGATGCTGCACTTGGTTTGCAGGGAGCGTCGGCACAGGGATGCAGCGATGTATGCTGCACATGAACTGTAATAGTACACTGTATTCCTTGTTTCTAATCTTATCACTTCATGTTCAGGCAGACTCCTGCTTCTGGCTGGGTGCCCAACAGGTCAGACAGGCTGCAGGCACTGGCTGGTAATGCTGGGTGCCTGTACCTGCAGGTCAGGGGGGAGGCTACACATGCTCCTTCTAGATGAAGCTGTGTCCATACGATCAATAAGCTGCCACATAAAGTGCTACAGCAATTTTTTATTTGTGCCATGGAGGATTTCTTCCTCTGAGAAGGTGTTTTCTTATACTTATTTTTTTCTTCTGTCTCATAATTTTGGTTTAGTACTCCCATTAGAATTTCATCTTGAAAAGGCTGGGTAGTTCTTGAGTTTTGCACTGTTGACTTTATATGGTCCCTTCTAATTTCACTATTCTGTCCAATATTTCATATTGTTTCTCTTAAGAAACAGTGCTTAAATTTCAGCTAAAAACCATCGTTTACTCTTGCCCTTCAGTGACCCACCTGAAATATCTTTCTTCAAAGCTGTAGCTCATTCTTTCTTAGAAGCCTTTCCTTAAGCTTCAGGAGACATTATAACTAATATTTCACTCTGGTTAATGTCTTTAAGCATTGCAACCTTGTAATTGACGACCTCTAGAGCACTGGATTCATTCATTGTTCAGGGACTTCTACAGACCAAAACTGCTGGGGGTGGACACAGTTTGATCTTTCCTGCATTCACTCATCACATATCAAGCTAAATTTTTGTAAACATGTTCAATGCAGTCCTGTTAAAATCTGTTATTTTACAGCAGGTTTTCCCAATCTGCCATGAGCTGTCATGAGAAGAACCCAGGATTAGTTCTAATAGGACATGAGCGCCTGGAAAAGGATAAACTTCAGGATCTGAGAAAGTTGCATGACCTTGGCATTGCCCAGCTCCCACAGCAGCTGTGCCTCTGCAGCTGGGGAGTGAGTGATGGGGAAATACAGTGCCAGCTGAAAGCTACCTATTTATCCCTAGTCTTGCACCAAAACAAACTGCTCCTAATGACAGAAGCCTCTTGCTTGGAGCAGCCTGGTACTTTGGCTGGAAAGTTACTGGTCTGACCATTTTGCACCACAAAAAAAAAAAAAAAAAGGATAATTAAACAATGAGAAAAATTTCTAGTGCATGATGCAGATGGGCTTGGGAACAGGTTCTCCCCATATACAAGCCCCATATCCTCTTTCTTTTGCTAATTTGGATTCCTCTGGCAGCTTGAGCCATGCCTTTTCCTGACTGTATGGGGTGGCAGGGGGGTTACTGATGTGCTAGTTTTACTCACTTGGCTCCATTACTGTCTTCCTCAGCAGTAATGTTAAACTTGTTACCTCCTCTTTGTGGGAAGTTTTTCTTATGTTGCTAGAGGATTGCTAAAAAAACCTTTAAAATTGTTTGAATAGCTTTAAAAAGAAAAACCCAGAGCACGCACCTAATAATTTAATCTAATTGTCTTTGTATGTAATTTGAATGGTTTTATTCCGTTAGACAGAACAAACATTAATTTAATGATGCATGTACATGAGATGGCTCTTAGGGGAAGAACAGAAGGAGAGAGAGTATTACTTTTGGTATTAAAAAGACATTTTGTTTTCAAAAGCAGAGAGAAAAATGTAAAACATCTGGAATCGAGAGCACTTTCTGACCAGTCTTTTGAGCATAAGTTCCATTGGTTCCACAGAACTTGCTGCTCACTGATTGCTATCAGCTGGGGTGACCTGTGAATTCAGGTGATGGGCAGCTGAATATCTGCCCAAGGGAGCTGATGGAGCTCTTCGGGTGTCAGTGGAAGGAGTCGTCACTTGGCACTGGGCTCAGTCTTTCACATCTGCAGGCCAGCTATTGAGGGGTTAAACAGGGAAAAACTTGCTTGGCTTTGTCTCACAACTGGTTTCTGGCACTTTCAAAGCATGGGTTGGCCCCTGCTGAAGTTTGGCTTCTTGTCCTGTCGGAGTGGTTGGGATTTTTGGTGTGACTGGTCTGTTTGCATGTGGTTGACCGAGGGCAGGGGTTTCTGAGGGACACAGATCCTCATGAACAATTTAAAGCTGTTTCTGCAGCAGGTCTCCATCTTGTCCCGTTTTGGAAACAAGAGGGCTTAGCTGTCTGGTTCACAGCACTGGGTGCAGGAGAAGAAGGAAGGCTGTGGGATTTGCTAATTTAAAAAAGGGAAAGATGGAACTGTTTTCTTTCACCATGGTGTTTGCGTAATATAATTTGACTCAGGAATGCTGAGGAATTTTTGTCCACTTGCAGGTGGCAATGGGACAAAGGTGCAAAACCCTTTCCTGCTTTGCAGCATTCAGCCTTGCCTTTTTTTTTTTTTTTTTTTAGATACCTAAAGGATTTGTGGTAGGGAGGAATTTGTCCCTCATGTTGGCTGTCAACAGGAATATGATTTATCAGACAAGTGAAACTAATGCTGTATATGGTTAAGGAGTGCCTTTCTGTGCACAAAAATGGTATTTATGAGAAGAGATTGCTTCTTAGTCAATGCTTAGAGTGTCTTTCCACTGCTACAGCAACAAGCACAAGCATCTGATTATTCAGGCAAGTTAGCATTAATTTTTTTCCAAGTTTTTTTAAAATCTGATGCAAACGAATATGAATTTGCCATTGCTAATTTTAGAGTGGTCTGCTTGTATAAGATAACAAATCCCAGTTTTACTTTAAAGAGAAAGTATTTTAACAGAAGGCTGGCCAGATTTTTATCAAAATGCTAATGATCATTTCTCCTACAGTCTCAGTTATTTTCAGAGGGAGGACTAGAATAGATACATAATCTGAATAATATTGATTTTAATATGTATTACTGTCTCATTAAGCTGTTACAGTCTTTCCCCTTCTGGACAAAGGTTCATTAATTGCTGCAGTTGATGTATCATTGAAATGGGTTTAGGTGCAAGAAGCATAGAGGGAAAGAGAGATTTAAAATGTCGACTGTGCAGTACTGGATGGACCTTTGGGTTAAGATATTACAGCCCTAACCAAATGAAGGGGACACTGCTGTGTTTGATGTGCTGCCTCCTGATTGCCTTCACTGCAACAGCCAAAGAGTCAGCCAAACACAGGCACTATCATATTTACTTTCCTAAATGATCATTTCAGTAAATATTATTGAACATGCTTATTTGTGGATTACTTTCAGGCCAGTTCCAATAAAAAACTCCTCTGTGACTTACTATAAAAAGACATGATTTTATAAATTTACTTTTTAATTTCTAAATTAATTTTGAAACAGCTTTAACAGCTTTTAGTAGGCTGCCTCTTTACTCGCTGCCTTCATATGTGTTTTGAAATGCTTTTCTTTCAGCTTGTACCAGGTTTACAATATTGTTGTCCTTATAAACAAATCAATATGTTTTCATTTCCAATAACAGGAATAATTTATGAATTCGCAGTGAAATAGAAGGAAGATTTTGTTTTGATTGTGTTTTGATTGACTTCAACTTACATTTAGTTGTCTGTAAACACTCAAATATAGGTATGTATACTATATATATCTATCTATGTCTATCTGTATATCTATCTCCCTGAATGTATATTTGTCATGTTGGCCTGTTGCATGCATTCTCATGTCCATATGTAGTAAACTGTGCGTTATTGTCAGACACAGGTGTGTGTTGTGTCACAGTTCAGTGGCTGGTCCGGCCACATCTCCGGACACGTGCTCGTGGGGAACCCCTGTTTCAGAGTACATGTCCTCGAGGGATCGTAGA
Organism: Chloebia gouldiae; assembly: GCA_003676055.1. Lineage (NCBI taxonomy): Eukaryota > Metazoa > Chordata > Aves > Passeriformes > Passeridae > Chloebia > Chloebia gouldiae. The sequence goes on along the minus strand of QUSF01000007.1, from coordinate 23,886,281 downwards.
AGTGCACACACACAGCCTCCTGTTGCACCCCAAAAACACAGACCTGTGCTTGTTGTGTGAGGGAGAAGGAATGTCCAGCAAGGGGTTGGCTGGAGAGGAGGAAGGGGAATGGGTCCCGATGTGCTGCAAGGTGCCCATTCCTCGAGGATGCTGGGACAAGTTGTGACGGACTCTTCTGATGCTCATTGCTGAGCCTCCTTGTAATTTCATGCTAAAATGTGATGAGATGAGGCACAGAAATAGCACAGACTTTCCTGACAGAAGTGGGGTCTGTAGCATGTTGAGTGGGCACGAAGCATCAGTGCCGGGGCTGCTGCTGCTTGCCCAGCTCTGTGTAGGGAGGGTGCAGCGCTGTGGAAGAGGCAGGCGAGGACATCTTTGTGTTCAGTCCAGAGCATCTTGCATTTCAGCCAAGAGTTTTTGTGTGGAGAGCCTCATTCTTTTGCATATGCTCTTTCTAAAACAAATCATAAACCCTCTTGGGGAAATAGAGTCATACACACACGTCATAAAATGCAGTAAAATAGTAGCTGACAACTATGAGATGAATTTTTTTGCTTATTCTCTTCTGCTGTGTAGGTAATCATGGTGTTAGATCTTAGTGGGAAACATCTGACTCTTTGTATTTTGCAGTCATACAGCAATGTAAAATCTGAACCAATTACACCTTTTTAAAAATTAGTGATTTTTTTTTTATAAAAGGAAAATATGTTACCTTTGATCTATATTGCAGAAGAGAAAATTCATTTTATTCCTAGAGTTTTATCTGTTCTTTTGATAAACACAGGACTTCTTTTATGTGCAGTTAGTCTCACTTCTGTCTCAGTGTAAACTTCTATGATGGTTGCTACTGTTAAAAATAATTCAGCACATTTTAAAGAAGGGGCTGTGGAAGTTTCATCATCTCTAATAATATTGTTCAGCCAGGGACATGTCATTTTCTGCTTCCTAAAAAACAAGAACTTAATGCCCAGGATTAAATGACCATCTCCCCTTCATCCCTGGCTTCTAAAATCAGGAAGCAAGTAGCTAAAGGGAAGCTTGGTGTCTTCCTCCCTTTGTCTTGTCAGCAGCACACTACAAGAAGTACAGAGGTGTTCAAGAGCCAGTTTATTTCTCTCTCTCTTTCTTTCTCTTTCTTTCTCTTTCTC
>QUSF01000007.1:23817674-23885030 GCA_003676055.1 Chloebia gouldiae | reverse complement strand
TCTCTCTTTCTCTCTCTTTCTCTCTCTTTCTCTCTCTTTCTCTCTCTCTCTCTTTCTCTCTCTTTCTCTCTCTTTCTCTCTCTTTCTCTCTCTTTCTCTCTCTTTCTCTCTCTTTCTCTCTCTCTCTTTCTCTCTCTTTCTCTCTCTTTCTCTCTCTTTCTCTCTCTCTCGCCAGTTTGCTTTCCAGTTTCTCCACTCATAATGTTCATTTTATATGAATTTTATACTGCTGAAATCACTGTTGCTAAGAATTGGTTTTACCTTTTGTAATAAAAAACCACAAAACAACAAGATACAGCATTTAATTTGCTGCCTTGTATAGTGTGTAGAGCAGAGAGACAAAGCCCTGTCTACCCCCAGAAATGAGAGCAGGAAATAGTTTTGGTGCCTCGAGCGCTGTGATTATCTGGAGGACTGGGGGGAGTTTGTTGTGCTGTTTAATGCATCTCCTCTCCCAGCTGTTTCACCGACCTTTAAAAAGATACAAAAAATAGGAATACCAGAAGCAAAGTGCTTTGTTGGTAGTGGTAACAGAAGATCCAACAAAGGATCTGTGCCATCATGTCCTTCCTGCATTTGAAGACGTCGCAGTCAGCAGTGTGCAGGAGCAGTCTGTCCAGGAGCTGAGCTCTTGTTCTCCTGTCCTCGTTCTTCACATGAATCCTCACTTTTCAGTGGGCTAGGGCACCTGCCTGTGCCTTCACTCCTGCTTGGTGAATTTTTAACCTCCCAAATTAGTACATCCTTTCTAGTCTATATTGCAGAACCCACTTTTCAGGATGAGCATCGTCACCTTTTTGTCTGTGTGAGGAGCTCAGAGAAGGACCCAGAAGATGAGCAACTTTGACGTGGGTGATTAAGTGCTTCATGAGTCACTGGTGGTGCTCGTGGTCAGGGACCCTGGGAGAGGGGGATGCCTGGTGGTAGCTAATGATAGAATGACTGTACCAAGTGGAGTCATGCTGAAAGGCAGCACAGGGCTGGACAGAAAATGAGGGAGGAACATTTTGGATGCTCGGTTTCCTGTGGGAGTAGAGCTTATGTGATAGCCTCATCTTAAAAATATGAGGGGAGTGTTTAGGGAGAATTTGCCCTGACAGCATTGTAGGTTGGTTTTCAAGTGCAGTCAATAATAAGATTTGGAAACAACACTTTCTAAGTTTCTGTACCCCGTTTTCTGAGCTCAGAAACCTGTGCTGCACCAGGAACATGATCAGCTGTTGCTGATGAGCATCTTCCTCATTGCTACAGCAAGAAAGGAGTTGGTGGGCTTGTGCTTTGTCATCGAATTAACACTTCCAAGACTCAGCCTGCTTTGACCACTCTTCACATAGGCCACCACTTAGAAAACAGGGGCAGGGGCAGCTGTCTCCGGCCAGTGAACATGGGAGGAGAATTCAGGGTGCGCAGAGGTGACAATAAAAGGAGTACTGTACTGAGGAGAAGAGGTGATGTTCCCAATGGCTGATGTTCTTCATTTCTTTGTAGTTCTTTGTTCTTCATCAAATGAGGCTTAAAAATTCCAGGAGGTGTTCCATTTTTTCCAGCTTCATTCATGTGTTTTGGCTTTTTGTTAGTTTGATTTTGTACAAAATAGAAGTTTAAATTCTTCCTTTCTCAAGTGAAGAGATGAAAGGAAATTACCTTAAATTGCACTAGGAGAAGTTCAGATTAGACATTAGAAAAAAGAAATTCACTGAAAGAGTGGTTAGGCATTGGAGTGAATGGAGTCATCGTCTCTGGAAGAGGCATCTGAATTTTTCACTTGGGAATATGGTTTAGGGGTGATCATGGTGGTGCTGGGTGGATAATCTTGAAGGTTCTTGGTGATTCTGTGATTCCCTCAGCAAGACTCTTCATGTGGTGAGTATTGTGTACGCTAGAATGCTGTCATGCCAGAGAGGGTTTTCCTATTTGATAGTTTCAGAATTAATTCATCTGGTTATGAAAATTGTGGTGAAAGAGGGGTGTTTTTTTTAGGATCTTGGATGTAGGAGAAGTGTATTTCCTTTATACTCTCCATAGTTATCATTTGGGAGACTTTGTTGATGCAGGGACTGGGGTGAAAAAATTCTAAGCTCACAATTGAATTAAGAGATAGCAGGAAATAGGATAGATTTGAGGTTCCTCAACTGGTCTGATGCTTTTGATGAATATGTGCTTCTTTAATTGAGTCAACTCATGAATTTTGGGTAGTGACTTCTCAGATCAGTGGTTCCTGTTTAGTGCTGGTGAAATAAATAGAAGCTGAGCACTGAGCACAGACTGTGGTCAGCCTGCAGTTTTCTCATTAGTGTGTAAACTCAGAGCAGTTGGCAGCAAGCAGATAAAGACCAGAATGAATCTCAGGTAAAGGTTACTTCAGGGGGGTTTTTTGGTGGGTTTTTCCCCCTTCCCTGAAGAGTTTAAAAGAGCATTAAATGATGCCTCTATAGAAATATTTCATTTTTTGATGTCATGTAGTTGCAGATCCAAGAAAGTAAGGCGTTCAGTAGCTTTGTCTGAGCTTAAATATACACTCTTCTGTTTTTTGTGGGTCTTTTTTCAGTAATTAATGAAGGAATGTGAGTAATCTGCTACTTGACAGATCTGCTCTTTAGGACTCTGACTCTGTTTGGTGGGAGGTGTGAGAAATCACTACCATAGTAAGTAACAATATTGTAGCACCTCAGTAGAACCGTTTTGGAGAGTGTTGCTGGAAGGCAGTATTGTCCTTCCTAGGAATAAAAGCTTGGGAAACATCATTCAAATAGCTTTGCTTCATTGACTTGGTGAAAATATTATTCAAGATAATGGTTTGCACAGATGGAGTTGCTGTATTACTTCACTGTAGGTCTGTCAGGTGTTACTATTTTCTGCTCTGCATGCCATGAATAGATTTGCTTTTCCCCTCTTATTTAATGTATTTTCTTTCTTTGCACATGCAAGAAGCAAAAGGAAACAATTTTGCCAAGAATAAACGTCTCATATGGAGACTGTGTCCTTGTCACCATGTTCTCCATGGGTTCAGACCATGGAGGGGTTTGCTTCTGTTGGGGTGTGGGAGGATGTTTTAACCCAGGCTTGATGGGAGGTGACAGCTCTGTGCCCCTGTTATGTCCCGTGCTTCTAGTGGCCCTTGCTGCTTACATCTGCCTGGGCAGCAGCAGCTTAATGTCCCCATTGCCATCTCCCCTTGACATTGTCTCTGCCCCATTGCCATCACCCCTTTGTCCCAGGATCCTCTCTGCGTGGGGCAGCAGACAGCCTGTGGAGCAGATCTGTTTCTGAGCTTTGACACGCCCTATTCATTTTGCATGTGTGCATCATTGGAGCAGAGATGGACCAAATGTATGGCTGATGTCCAAATGGAGATGTGGACACCATGTGGTGCTCCTCAGGTTCTTTACTGGGACCAGTACTGTTCCAGTATCTTTATTAATAACATAGACATAGGATTTGAGTTCACCCTCAGCAAACGTGCTGGTGACACATGTCAAGTGGTGCCATTGATACGCTTGAGAGAAGGTGTGCCATCCAGAGGAGCCATGGCAGGTTTAAGGACTGGGTCCATGTGAACCTCATGAAGTTCAGCCAGGCCAGGTGCAAGGTGCTGCCCCTCTGGAAAACACCACTATCACTACAGACCAGGTTACAAATGGACTGGGAACCACTCTGCCTAGAAAGACTTCAGAATACTGGTGCATGGAAAGCTAGCCATGAGCTGACCATGTGCGCTTGCAGCCTGGAAGTTCAGATGTGTCCTGACCTGCATCCAAAGCAGCGTGGCCACCAGACTGAGGGAGGTCATTCTACCCTTCCTCACTCTCAATAGACCCCACCTTGAGTACTCCAGCTCAGGGGTGCCTCATACAAGACAGATGTAGACCTGTTAGAGTGGGTCCAGAGGAAGGCTGGAGCATTTCTCTTATCAAGACAGGCTGAGAGACTTGGGTTTGTTCAGCCTGGAGAAGAGAACATTCCAAGGAGACCTTATTACCTATGGTACCTAAAAGGGGCTTGTAAGACAGATGTATAGAGATTTTTTTCACCAGGGCCTGTAGTTACAGGACAAGGGGTAACAGCTTTTAACTGGAAGAGGGTAGATTTAGATTAGATATAAGGAACAAATTCTTTGCTGTGAGGGCTGATGAGGCACTGGAACAGGTTTCCCTGAGAAGTTGTGGATGCCCCATCCCTGGAAGTGTTCAAGGTCAGATTGGATGGGGCCTGGAGCAATCTGGTCAGTAGGTGTCCCTGCCACTGGTAGGGGCTTTGGAACTAGATGATCTTTAGGGTCTCTTCCATCTCAAACTGTTCTGTGATTTTGTGACTCCATGACCAGAGAATGAGCACAGTAAATAGGATGTGGCAGACACAGCTGTGACAGCAGTTCTCTGGCCAAAGACAGCAACACATAACTTTCCCAGGCCTTTCTGGGAAAGGCTGTGAGAAGATCAGAGAAAAGAATGAGAAACAATTCTTATCTTCACTTGCTGCACCTATTATTGTGAACATGTGGAATTTTATGGAGATTTGTTTACCAGAGGGTGGTTTCTTAATTAGCCAACGGTGATGGTGTTTGGATTGATGGACCAATTAGGTCCAGGTGTATCATTACTGTCTATAAAAGCTATGGGTTTATTAATAATGATGTAATATAATAAAGGGACTGATCAACCTTCTGTGAATCATGGAGTCAGTGCTAATTATTACCTGTCCAGGGGCCCGTTGCAGCAACACACAGCTATAGACAGTGAAAAGTAAATATTTCAGAATGCATCTGTATGTGTTTCATGAGGTTACAGTAGTTCACATTTCTACCATTGATTCTTTAAACATTGTGATGTAGTATGAAGATGCTACAAGGAAATTTGTATTTTTGTGCTGAAAGGTTTCTTTGGATGTAATGCTTCCAAATTGAATATAAAATTGAATAAAAATAGAGTAATTCTCTTATCTTTATTCCATCACAGCTTTGCTGGAGGAATTCCTTTGATATGCAGAAAAAATTATAGTGGAAAAATCATTTGACATTCATAACAAATATAGTCTCATCTTTAATGGATCATTTATATTTTGCAATGGGTGTTCTTTTTCTGAACAATAATAGTAAATTCTTGACCTTATGTTACAGTTTCCAGTTCTTCAATAAGTACAGGAATCTTTAGTTAGTGATTCTTAACTCCATAGAATCCCTCATAGAAAACAGCAAATATCAATGATCCCGCTGTGGATCAGAAGTTGAAGCATGACCAGAGGGACCCACTGCCAGCACGGCAGAACCAGGGAGTGATCACACACCTCCACACTTGGGCACTGTGCTGTTGTGGCACTTGATTCACTCAAGCTCTTGTCATCATCCTCATGTTTGGAAGGAGTGTGACAGACACGTCACACGAGTTCCACTCCTTTGCTATGTGCTACAGCTCTGTTTGGCTTATAGTCAAGTTTAGTTACTTTAGTTGCTGAAATTGTTTTCCTGTTCTATTTCCTAATATTAAATTGCTGTAAAATTAACTGGAAAAGTACTATTATGTACCCTGTTTCTTTCTTTTGTCTTCACATTCTGGGTTGTTTTTTTTTTGTTTGCATATTGTTTAGTTTTCCTTTTTCTCTTTTATTGCATCTGTGAAGCTTTTGTTCTCAATTTTCATGTCATTTGACATATGAGAGAAGCCAAATAAAATATTTCCCTTTTCTGCTTCAAGTTAAAAACCAGTTTTTATGCTGAACAATAACTGTATTACAAGGAAGCCTGATGTGCCCTCAGTGCCATTACAATATGCTGAATAAAAGGTAATTTAATGGAAACAGCGGAGTATTTGAAAGTTCACTGCATGAAAATTGGATTTTTGCCTTTTGTTATTTACATTGCACCTTATTCATATTTAAGGCCACAGGGATTATCATCCTTCTTAATGGCTTTATTTAATAAAGACTTTGCATTTCACAGTATAGGATCGAGCACAGGCTTCAATCTGTTATCAGGATTTCAATTAACTAGCTTTAGCTTCAGTTGACCTATAAATCCGATAAATATATCTAAATAATTAATTTGCTTTCATTGGCTGATAGTGGCTACTTTTAAATACAGTTGCTATGTACTTAGCTGCTGAGTGGTACAACAATGCTTATAACTTGATTTTATTATGATTCTAAAGATTACATATATCTATTAAAGCGACTGACTAGGCCAGGGCTGGTCTCTCAATTTAAAAGACCTTGTAGAGGGGCTGCAGTTATGGCTGAGGACCATTGCAGCTGGGATGCAAGTGCACCTTGAATTTTGGAAGCAGAGGCTAGGAACGAGTAGATGTTATGGATCAACACGTCCCTTAACTGGACTGAATCATCCCCTGGCTGTGATTATGTATTTTGGAAACTAAGGGTTGTATGTAGTCGATTCCAGGGTGGAGGAGTGGTGATAAATACAGGAGACTAAATGAAATTCTGTTGCTCTTACATTTGAATTCTGTTGCTCTTCACCTAAGAAGAGTCATACACCCATGTAATTTTGCAGACAAGGTTGGGTTTTTTTTTTTTTTGAGTCACATTTAAATCTTGCTAAGCACGCAAAACAAATAATGATGTTCATTTTTTACAGCACCCTTTTGGGTATGGAGAGAGACTGAAATTTGACTTTAAATGAGCATTATAAACAGACAGGCTTGAAAAGCAGTGCCTCAAAAGTACAAAGATAGGGTCTATCACTTCTAATATTTCCTCCTGTAAATTCACTTCCTGCTGATACCCTGAATTAAGGAATCAGCCTCGTGCTCAGCTCTGGGGACAAAACAAGTACCAAATAATTACTTTGGTGGGACTCATGAAGGATGAGCATAGAGCCAGCTCGGCTGCCCACTAAAGCTGCCACCCTGCCCAGAAGAGAGGAGCAGCCCATGGCCCCGAGCTTGGTGCTGCACACCGGCATGCTCAGCCATCCACCCAAGAGCAGCAGGATGGCATCCAGACTGGCAGCTGTGCAAAAGCACTGCTGGTGTGAGGTTCCTGGTCTTTTCAAAGTTATTCCAGCTGGCTCGCGTCCTGAGGACCAAAAATTTGAGCCCTTCAGGGACCTGCAAAGACCAGCACACCAGGCAAATTTAAAATGCTTAAATTACAATACCTCAAGCTTTAAAGATATTTTCTGCCTATCAATGCACGATTAACTGAGAGTATGTACTCAAAGAGAAGTGTAATATTTATTAAACACAGTTAATTTAGACATTTTGGCATTTGGTATGCAAAGATTATGCATTTTTCCCAGGAGTTATGTTAATTATTTCAGCATGATAAGTTTAATTTTAAAAGGGTTTTTTGTTGCTAAAGGGAGGGTTATATGTGCGTGTGTACAAGGAGAACTTTAATTAAAATTTCTGTTCTCCATTGTTTCAGGAGTTTAGAATGCACTTTCTCCTCTGTGAGTCAAAAATACTGCTTAAATTTACAGGGCTCAAAGGGTTAATGTATGAAAATGAAGACATTCAAGGTTATATTGCTGACAGTGCCATTGTTCTGGCAAAGGAAAAAGATGAAACACAGCCTCAATTTACTTCTCACGCTAAGTAGTATTTTGTTCTATATTGTTAGAAGAAATCATTCCATATCTGGAGAAGATGGAAAACATGGAAATTATGATGCTGCCTCTGCTGACCTTAATAAAATTTTATTTTTAACTATTTCTCTCCCAGACATCCTGAAAGGTTTGAAATAAAAACAACTCTGTTTTTCTGAGGAAGGTCTAAGAATTTGAAATATGATCCTCATTTTTGGTGCCAGCTGCAACAGATAAAATATGAGAATTTCTCCTAATGTTTGTCAGTACATCTGAACACGGGGAAACTGATGCTCTTAGACACATATTCCTTGGGAAAATAGGATATGTTCAATAAGTATGTAAAATATTAATCACTTGATACATTTAATTTAGCCATGGTATAGGAGATTGTTGCTCGAGTTAGAGAATTGATGAATAAACTGGGGCAGAGGGGGCTAGGATGGGGAAAAAGGCAAGGTAGGAGTTTGTGCCAAAGCTGTCTATTTCTTGTAGGTTCCTAAAAGTTCTTCTGAAAACTTCTATGAATTTCAATGAAAAATGAGATATCCTAAAAAATTATTTTTTTTCAATTTCTTTCCTCTTAGCAGATGTTGTTTATAAGACAGTTCTAATAAAATTACAACTGCTGTAAATCAGTATTTGTCCAGAGCAAGCTGCAGCCATGGAGTATAACAGCCCTCCAGGGGATCCAGAAGGGACACCAAGAGTAGCTTCTCTCCTTGAAACCTATGATCAAGAAGCTGAAATCATTCACTGGGAGATGTTCACTTGTGCCTGCACCGCCCTCTCCTGTTGAAATTCTCCCAGAAAAGTCAGGAGATCATCATGAATGCCTCTGCTGCTGCAGATGTCACAGGTTTCCTTTGGTGGTGTTCTTGACGGGGCTGTCACCTGTCCTGAAAGGATTTGTCACACAGATGTTATTTGCTGAACCAGTAGCCCTTAAATATCATGTCCATCAGCAATACAGGTCAGAGAACCACATCACTGGGAGCTGCTCATCTGCTAACCACCATCTGGCAAAGCAGCTCCTGTAACAACAAGAAAAGCAAATAAAGAAGAACATAAATGTTTTGATTCAGAAGTTGTATTTTTCTTTGAAGGTTGATAGCAAGGGGTCAGTCTATTAAGAAGGAAACTTTGGTCCCACTTCAACTCACTGCCTCAGTGAACCTTTATTTTGTTATTTCATTTCAAAATAAACGTTGCTATTTTTGCCTCAAGAATAACAAATGTTACTGATTGAAAATTATTTGCTAAGACAAATGTTCATCTATAGCTTGTAGAGCACTGTTGCTCCTTCTGTACAACACACACACATCTTTCTCTTGGGTGTTTGTGACCAATCTGTTTTTCTGCAGTTTGTCAGTGGAAAGGTCCTGGCTCATTTCTTTCTATTGAATCATATTTTGATTGTCTCATTTCCTACTGAAGTGAGTGAAGTTGATTTGGGCATACACAGACTGTAACTTCTACACATACCTCTGCTAAGCTGCAATGCATATTAATAAAATTTCTAAAATTAGCTTCTACTATGAACTTATTTAATGCACTAAAGCCTTCTAAATTACTTCAGAATAAATGATAGGGTTATCCACACTCAATACTTCTTACCAGGTGGAGGCAACATGCCCTGGGTTTTTAGCCCAGGTTGTGGGCCAGGGGACCAGGACTCCCAGGTGCACTGAGGAACAAGCACACCTGGAAGGATGAGAACAGCCCAAAGGGTCCTTAACAGGTACCTGTAGAGCAGTACTGAAACAGGGCTGAGGTGCCTCACGGGCTGTGTAGGGCAGTCTGGGTCTGAATATGAGGAGCGTGTCCCTGCACACTCCTGGTAGATCACAGAGTCACAGAGTGTTTGGCAGGGACCTCTGCAGGGAATCTGATCCAACTCCCCATCTCCCCTGCCACATGAACAAGGTACTGAACAAGGAACATGAACAGAGGTACTGAACAGCACGTGAATGATGCAGGGACTGTGCAGGTCATAGCAGTGAGGATAGTGGATTTAGAAGTAAGTAGTCCTTAAAACTGTAAACCTGTTGTTCTTGCATTGTTAGGCTCTCTGTTAATCTTCAAAGGATGCTTTTGGTTAGTTTCTTAACTGGGTGTATGTTTTAATGTTCATATATGTGCTATCACCAATTGGAAGCAGAGCTGGAAGGTGCAGCCACTTCAGACACTTAGATGTGAGAGTCTTTCCTTCAGACTTTGGAAGTTGTCACCTATAGTTATATATATATATAGTTATAGTTTGCTTTGGTGGCTACTGTGAATTAATCTGAAGTATTTATAGTTATTATAGTTGTTTGATAAACAGGTTCTGCCTAATAAGAGAGAAGTCAGAAGAGCAGATTAATAGCAGGCAGTCCTTTGTTTAACTTGGCAAGGCTCATCACAAGCCATCAAAGGAAGCAGTCACTTTGTCAGCAGTATTGAATGGATGAATATTATAAACAAAAAGGTTACCAAGTCTTACAGTCTAGTTTTTCTAAGAAACAGAAGGGCTTGCCAAACAGCTTTAGCATTAGAATATAGGTGTTTTATGTATTCAAAGCATATGGGGTACATAACTGCTGTTCCCTTTGGTATTGGTGAGGTTTCTGAAAATACAGGAAGGAAACAGGTTTTGAAGGAGCCCAGATGTGACATGCAACCCATCTGTTTTTCTGAACCATTTCTCTAAATTAATTCCATTGCTTCCCAAGTAGAGTTGCTATTAGGATGTTGAAAACAAGAGTATGTCAGAACCAGTTTGGAAAGGAGTTCCCAGTAGCCTGTTAGAGATGCAGGTATTCTGACAATAATTCCCCATTCCCAAGTGAGGTATTCACTTAAGGCCCTAGTTCAACAGAGGCTTTAAAAATATGCTTGTGTTAATCTCTGTTACTACAGTTTTGCCTGTGGTTAGCTCTAGTAGTGTGTTCTCAATTAAACATGTTTCTGATGTGTCCTCTGCAGAAATAAAGGGCTGACTTGAGGTTAGAGACAATTTCCTCTAAGTAGCTACTGAACTCTGTCCAGGCTGTACCTGTCTGCATCTGTTTAGCACAAGGCAAGGTGGTGACATACATCCTCCTATCAAGAATTGTTTAAGAAAACAGCTGAAATCTTCAACTTGATTAATTCATAAGAGAGGAGCTGAAGGAGCTATGCAAAAAGCAGGACTATAAAATGTAGTTTTGGGGTTACTGCTCTTTGTCAGCTGTTGCAGGAACAATGAGCATTTCAAGTGTCATAGGCATCTTTAATTATATATGGCCTACTTCCTGAAATATTCATAAGGAATGGAGATACAAAGTGACAGTTCTGGTTGGAAGGTATAAAGGTTATTCTTAAGTATCAACAAGGTGATTTCCCCTACCAGGTTCTCCATCTAGCAAAATAACTGAATTGCTGTGTTTACAGGAAAAAAATGTCAAAGCTGATCTTTCACCCATGCATCTTCTTTCACCCATGCCTTCTTTGCTATCCCACAGTAATGACTGATGTAGGTGTCTGAAGTCCTAAGCACTTCAGGTGTGAAAAAATCCTGGTTCCTGATGAGGAGCCAGGGAGTGAAGACAGTGATTTATAGGACAACATAAGCATTGCAGAATTCAGAAGCAAGAATACTCTCCAGTTTTAGGTTTGATGAGTCCTGTGAGCCCTGCAGGACTGGTGAGCCCCATAAACCATATGGCTAGCAAGTTGTGTGGATTCCAGCCTGAAACAAATGCAAAACCAGAAGAATGGGTTTAGCACTTTGTTTTTTACTGCCTGTGCTTACATTAGGATTGTGTTAGAAGCACTAAACTTTTACAGCTGGCAACAGGTGGAGGAAGATGAACAGAAGGACTGTGTTCTGGATGTGCAAGATGCAGATTGTGGGGCTGAAAGGTGCTGCTGTTTTAAGGATGTAACTCATTTAAGTGTGGCCCAGCAGTAACCCCCTAGGGGCAGTCATCAGTCATTTCTGCACACTTCAGACTGCCACCAGCTCAATGTCTGTCCCACTCCCAGCCCCTCACTCTGCTGGACACACGTCTGTGCTGGAAGGGGAGGAAGGGTGAGCCAAACAACTGCAGTGTCATCCTAGTCCCTCCCATCTCTCAAAGGGGAGTGCCTTTCACTGAATATTGTTGCTCATCTCTTATGGAAGCAGGGAATAACCTCTCTGCACTACCAGCCTGCACTGCACACTAGCAGTTCAGACATGGCAGCATTTGTTTGAACCACTGCTGCCCTGTCCCCTGCTGGCTCTGCAGGTTGCTAATGTGTTTCTCTGTCCCTGACACTGGCTCAGTTCTGTGTGACCCTGCAGTGCTTCCTCCCTGTCTGCTCAGTTATGTTGTTCACTGCAGGTGCCCTTATTCACAGACACATTTAGCTGCAGTCATACCAAGCCTCATTAGGCCCTCTTGAGTGGTATTTTGAGCCAATTAATGGTCATTTTTAGGAAAAGATCTCAAACTTAAGCCTTACTTTAACCAGATTACTTGCTCAGAAATTTACTTGTAGGATGCCTGGTGTTTACTTATTCTGCCTAGTGGCTGCTGTTGTCTTACCAGCAAGTACCTTGGTGCACATGGTGCTTCAGATGGTCTTAGAGACCACTCCTTCCTCAGGGGTGACACACCGTGACCCTGCAGGACCCTGATCACTTTTGGTGCCTCCTACCAATTCACATGACCCTCCTAAAAGTGGGGAAGGCAGTAGAGCACTTTTGGCCTATGCTTGCCAGCACTGTAGACATGGATGGAACCACATGGTCATTGCCTTCAGCCTTCTCTTATGGGAGACAAGTGCAAGAAAGAAGTCATTATGAAAAGATCCACAAAACACCTGTCTCCTGGTGACCTGATTCAGCAGAGCCTGCAAGTCACTTACCAGCACTTTTTTATTAAGTATAAATCAAAACTCAAAAGGAAACAGTAGGAGCAAGATGAGCCCTGGTAGTGTTTCTAGATCCCTAGGATAGAATGGAAAAATCCAGTACAATATAGCCAGACATCCAGGAAATCATCTCCCCCAGCTGGGACTCCATTTGATGTGAGCGTGGGAACAGAGTATGTCAGCCCAACATGTGAGGGGTTTCAGTGCCAGGGTGTGCTGAGCTGTGCCCTGCCCAGCACCATCACTCCAGCTGTGGAATTCTGGACACTGCAAAACCCATATTTTTAAATTGTCACAAGTTAGCATTTTGAGAGCTGCCTCCTCCCATGACTTGGAAGAGCAGCTGATTCCCACCAAGCCTCAGCACTAGGCAAATTGCTGCTTTCTCTACCCGTTTGCAGCCCTTGGAGGTCAAACTGCTCAACCAGACACTTCCTCCTGCACCTCCCCCAGACCTCATTTTAGGTAAGTCCTTGCTGGCATGAAGGGCTGTAGAAGTAGTCTCAGGAAAAGAGTAATCCTGACCATGGGTCCTGCCTGGCTGCATGGCATGTGAACACTTGGTTACAGCTCTTAATTAAAGCCTGGATGATGATGGACCATAAGGGGTTTTTACTAGGCCTCTTAGGATTTTAATTTTTTTTTTTTTAATGACAAGGACAATAGGAAATAATTGCCAGTAGTCCACATCAACAAAGTCTGGAGCAGATGATAAGGACAAACTGCTGGATCTCTAATTTGTCCTTTATCTCAGCAGTGGTCCAGGTGTCTGGTAATGGAGCAGTCAACATATTAAGTGTTGTCTATTCTGCAAAATGTGAAGAAATGCTGGTGGTTTTTCCCAAGTATCATTCTTCTGCCTGCTTTATGTGGCTTTAAGTATATATGTGCATATATGGGGACAATATAGTTAAAATAATTTTAAAAGGTATGAATTCTCTGACTTACCATGAAAGTTCAGCCTGAAGTCTGGCTGTTTCATTTGTACAGATACATTTAAGGTGAGGGAGGCTGATGTTATTTTCAGGTAAATGGGGTGCTCTGCTGTTATTGGCACCAGGTAGTTTGACAAGGGATAAAGGGCTTTTAATTTTGTGACCAAAGCTATGCTTCATAGAGAAGGTGAAATGAGTTGTGGAGCCAGAAAAGATTGTGATCCTTCTATATGCTTCTGCAGTGGTGAGTGTTTAACATTTATGCTGGTAAGTAAATCTCTTTTACAAAAAGCAAGCTTTAAAGGAAAAAGAAAAGTGTAACTGTTTGCAGCCTCAGACCTGACAGCACTTTGGTTTTCATTATTATTTATCTGCAGGCACCATTCTTTGTAAGAGATCCCAGTTTCTCTCACACCTGGCAACACAATGCTGTCAGGAGTCTGTAGGATATGTGTGTTTTAAAAAACGATGTGTATTGAAGTTTTACAGTAAAAGCATCATGTGTTATATTTCAGATGTATCAACCAAGGGGAAAAACATTAAAAAGAAGGAAGGAAGAAAAAAATTACATCAGAGCTGAATAATTTTTGTACTCGATTGTTTCACAGTAAAATGTAGTACAGCGAGTGTGCGTAATTTACCTCTTCTTGTTGACTCCCTTTGCAGAACTGTATCTGAATCATTTCCTGTTAGTGAATAAAATCAAGAGGTTTTCAGGGTTGTTTAGTCTGGGCAACTGGGAGTTGGTGTAGCTAATGTGTTCCAGGAGGTTAACCACTGTGAACTTTCTTGTCTGAGCTGTTTCCCTTTTTTGGGTAGTTTTCTACCCATACAGTTGCCTTTCAGGTAGCAAGTTATCAGCTGTCTCGCCTGTAATGTGAAAGAAATGAATCTGTGGCAATGTAAAATCTCAAAAACATGTATTGTCTGTCTCTACTATAGCCAGGGAGGGGGTGAAAGGAGAGAGATTCTTCTGCAGCAATGATTTTTACTCCCAGAATAAAGACATTCATGCTTTATGTGCAGTAGTTTTTGAAAGCCTAATTTTGTATTCACATAAAATCATGGTAACAGGCAGGGTATTTATCTGTGATTCACATCTTTAACTCATGGGAATGTGTTTCCTCTGAGGCATTTTATTTATATGTACAGATAGAATCCAAAAATGAATAGAATTTTAGGTGATGCCAACAATGGGGACTAATTAACACAGATTCCTTCTGACCTCTGTGGTACTCTTGCTGTGGAAAACTGGATGCAAGCGGTGTGGCTTTATGCTTTCAGGGCCATCTGGAACGGGTGATTACACAGTTTGCATTTGGCTCCTGGTGTCAGGATGCTCAGGTCAGAGGGTTTCTTCAGCAGATCGGTTTCTGTGGCATCAGGTCGCTAATCACGCACGGGATGCCTGCGGGCGATTGCTGCTGGCAGTGCTTTCTTCAGCATTTAACCTGGGCGGTTTGCAACACCGGTGCTTCTTGTACTTTTTTTATTAGCTACCCTTGGGGGTTTTTCTTTGTTTCCCCCCCCCCCCCCCCCCCTTTTTTTTTTCTTTTAACTGCAACTGATGTATTTGTAATTAATTATTTAGTGGGCATAGTATGACATAAAAGGGAATATTGTACAAATGGTTATATTTTTTCTCCTTTGTGTAGCTTTTTTTTCCCTGCTCTCTTGTGATCTCCCCACAGCTGATCTCATAGATGATGACAGTAACTGCTAATGGGCTTCCACTTGTCCACAGTTATAGGTGTGCTACATTTCAGTCCCTGTATGGAGAATAAATTCTCAGGTTCCTTAATGGATATTTGGAGAGTATTTTTCATGTGTAATAGAAACATGCTAATGGACAGCAAAAGCCAATTATATTATTGAGTTTCAAATTAATTTGTATAGAAGCTCTAGGTTTAATTCAGTTCAGAATGTAGTCTTAAATCAGTAAGAGGAAGAATGATGAATATGGTGAATACTAGAAAGCTGATGTTCATTATATTAATGTTTAGCAAAGAAATGCATTCTTATTTGTCATACAGTTCACACTAACAGCATGGCTGCAAACCGTGGAACTCCATTGTAAGTTCCTTACAAACCTTTTATTTCCAAATTTCTGTTTGACTTAAAACATTAATCAACCTTTTTGCAGCATTTTAAAAATGCTACATAAACCCATCCAGAATTTTGTGGTAGGCTTTTAATTAGGCTTAAAAATTTTTGTTATTTGTGTGTTTAACTACTCCTGTACCAGGTCTTACTAGCCTGAGAGTCCAAAAGAAGCACTGACTGAATAATTTTATTTCTAAATACATGCATCTTGAAATGGCAGTTTTTAATGGCAAAGTTTCATTCTTTATGTATGCTGGTATAATATAAGGGTGTTTCAGTTAGCTTAACAAAGGTTAATGCAAATATGCTGACAGTGATCTGTCTGTGGTGTTTACAGAAATTTTCAGTTAGCTTCTGTACTAATTTTCACCCTATAAAACCAGAGAGGTCATTGGATTTGAATAATATATTGCATTTTATTAACACTTCTTTTATGAATTTACTTTCATATGTGGGTTTTACATGCACCCAACAGGCAAAAGAAAACATAGGAAGTTGTGTGGCAAATGGCTGTCTCTCATCCTTACTTAGGAGTTGATGGTCTTGGTAGGTGAGGATGCGAGGTGGGACCATGCTGTCCATCACATGGAGCTGTGGCCATACCTGTTCCTGGGACCCCTGCCAGCTCTGTTTGCTTCTCCCCACTTCAGATTGTGAATTTAAAGTGATGTCGACAGCTTCAGACAGAAGCAGAATTTATTGCAGGAATTGAGCAGGTTGTCTGGGGGAAAGGGAGGAATGAGAAGAGACCCCAAAGCTGCCTGGTGCAACTGCCTTCTGTTGTTCCCTTCTGTAACTTCTGGTTAGGCTGGGAAAATGGAGAGATCAATAGCCTTACTTCAGCTTTGGGAACCCTACCTGAATGTTTATTAATTAGACCTCCTCTAATACCTTCTGTTTTCTCTGAACAGCTTTGGACAGTAGTAAGGGAGATGCATCCTCACTCAAAATCTTGTTGTCTTACGTGCTGTTTCTAAAAAGTTTGCTTTAACTGCCCTATTTGGGCTCTTGCAAAAAACCCGAATGAGGAACACTTCACAAATATGAAGTGTATTTCTGAGAAATAAGTTTTAAAATTGGTCCATTTGAATGATTAAGAAATGTACCTAGTGATGATTCTCCAGAAACAGAACAGTGTGTCCTTTGCTGGCTGTACTGAGGGCTCTGCTCATCAGCTTTCCAGTGTTTACAGGACACATACCATTTTTTCTTACAACTTAGAACATAAACTCCTGAAAGCCAGGTTCCTGATTTAACCTACAATGTCCCCTGTTAGAAAGCTGTTTGCAAAAAAAGTATTACCAGTAACAACAGCTAGTTGTAGTGCAGTAGTGCTGTTTTCCAGTGCTGCCAGGTCATTCAGGTGAACTCGCCTTACCTCAGTTGCTCTGGCTGTGAAGTTAATGTTACTTTGCTTTCTTATCAAGAGGAGAGTCTCTAAAGATTCCTTCATGTTTGCAGGTTTCCATATAACATTTTTCTAGCATGGTCTTGCTACTTGTGGGTTGGGCTTTTTGAGAAGTCTGTAAAAAAAAGTGGGCATATGGTTCTAAATGAGCTTTTACTGCAATAGTGTTTCGGTGGTTTTTTTTCTTTTTGTTTGTTTGCTTTGGTTTTTGTTTGTTTATTTAGGTTTTTTAGTGGTGTGGGTTTTTTCCTTCTAGGTAAATTTCTTGTTTAGAAATTGGTTTAATAAGCAGGAAAACAGCAGGCACGGGGACGATGGTTTTTTTCCTTTTATTTATGTAACCACTGCTTTCCAGAAACCTGTCATAGGATGTTTTTAGGAAGCAGCAAGGACTTCAGATTTTCACTCTTTTGCTGAGTTTGTTTCATACAGGCTCATAGGATTCCCTGGGTACAAATTCAGGTGTGAAGTTAGGTATATTTTTGAAAATATGCGGATGGGTGTTCATAGAGTCTCGAGGAAGCAGCCTGCCTGCTCTGTTTGCAGTGCACAGAGCACTTCAGCAGCCAGAGTTTTGCAGCAAACTGATGCCACTTTGGTAAAGCTAATGGAATCACTCTTGCACCAACACAACGCGTGCTTCAGGTATGCTGGGGGTTCAGGAATACAGTGTACTGCAAGGATGCATCAACAGGATTACATCAGATGGAAAACATGATTTCTTTTCAAATGCTTATTCTTAGGTTTGTAAGATGAGATTTTATTCTTCCAGCCATGACAAACTGTTGAGTTCCTAAGGTCTTAAAAGAATATGAGAAGTGGAAGTGTACTGAATATTGCCAGGTCCTACAGTTGTTTTCCAGCTTGTTCTCTAGCTCTCTCCATTTTCTATGATACTTTAACACAGCTCTTAATTTCTGGTACCTATGCATCTGGGAAGTGGTGGTGCTTGAATTAGAGCTTTAAAGGTGAATAGTTTTTTTACTGTCTACTGTAAATGCTCAGTAATTTAATTATGGGAACACTACCCTTTGGGTACTTGTGGGTATGCTGCAGTTACCTGGAGCTAAATCCCTTTATAACCTATGGAAAACACATGATGTTGCTAACACTCAAGGAATGTGGAGTGTTGAAATTAGCTGTACAGGGGAGCTCAGTGCTCAGCACGCTGGCAGGCTGTGGTCAGAATCAACAAGTTTCCATGTGTGTCACCACAGAAAGTGCACTGTTGGGTTCTGGGTGCTGCAGCCTTTGGGGGTCTGACCTGGCTGCAGTGCACCTCTGCTTGGGTCCAGCGTTTCCACAACCTCCTGTGGTGGGAGTGGGCATGCCATGATTAGAGACACACAGGAAAAAGTCTTCAGGTCCCTGGGACCTGGCATTTGGTTCCTTGGCACCAAAATCCCAGGTAGCCAAGAAGGCCAATGGCATCTTGACTTGTGTCACATGAAGTGTGGCCAGCAGGACCCAGAAGTGGCTGGTCCCCTGTACTCTGCACTGATGAGGCCACACCTCAAATACCAGATTCAGTTTAGGGCCCTTCACTACAAGAAAGACATTGAGGTGCTGGAATGTGTCCAGAGAAGAGCAACGGAGCTGGTGAAGGGTTTGGAGCTTGAGTCTGCTGAGGAGGAGATGAGGGAGCCGGGGTTGTTCAGCCTGGAGAAAAGAAGGCTCAGGGGAGACCTATCAGTCTCTACAATCACTTGAAAATCTACAATCACTTGAAAGGAGGTGTAGTGAGGTAGAGGTCGATCTTTTCTCCCAAGTAACAAGTGATAGGATGAGAGGAAACAGCCTCAAGCTGTGCCAGGGAAGGCTTATTTTAGATATTAGGAAAGATTTCTTCACTGAAAGGGTTGCCAGGCATTGTAACCAGGGAAGTGGTGGAGTTGCCCTTCCTGAAATTGTTCAAAAAACGTGTGGATTTGGCACTTGAGGACATGGATTATTGATTAACATGGTGGTGGTGGTAGGCTGACAATTGAACTTGATGACCTTAAAGGTCTCTTTCTGTCTTAATGATTGTATGATTCAACAATCTGTCCCCTTCTGCCTGGGCACTTGAGCCAGATACTAGGAACTGCTGCTTTGCAGTGTTAGAAGACATGGATTTTGTTTTCTGTTCTGCATCAAACCATGGTAAGGACCATGTTTTTTATTTTGTGTCATGGCCTTTGTTAATCCTGAAGTGCAGTTTCAACAAAAAAAAAGCATATATGAGACATCAGTAGTTTCAACAGCTGTTTTAAACACAAAATGGTGTATTAGAGAGGTCATAGAATCACAGAATGGTTTGGTGGGGACCTTGGAAGTGGCCTCAAAGATCATCTAATTCCACATTCCCTGCCATGGGTGCCAGGGACACCTTCCATTAGACCAGGTTTCTCAGAGACTCATCCAGCCTGATGCTGAACACTTATGTGTGACCACTCATTTTTACTGACCAAGGTTAATGAAGCCATGATTTTAATTCCAGGTCAAAGGTGCAGGAGGGTTTTTTTCATGTTGTCATTGGGAATTGTAACCACTGTGCTACCATATGTGGAAATTACTCAGCTGTTACTTTTATTTTGTTGACCATCTGGTCTGCTGCTGCTGGGGACCTCAAGCCTTGCAAGGGTACATTGAGGTACCTTCCATTTCAAACTGCATTGTTGAAACCTGGAGCAGTAAGATGCTTAATGAATGGTTTATTCAAACCACTTCAGCAATTACAGAGTCGCAATGGCGTGTCTAAGTGACTGCTCTGTTAGTAGGAGCAAATGTTTACAAAATGTTCATTTGGTCCTGGAAACTTGCATTGCTGACTTAGGGAACAGGCTGGCCAGGTTTTCTGCAGACTGGATTAAATAGTAGAAGATTGCTCAAAGGTTACTCATTACCTTGTAATGTTACATGATGGTGGAAAATACTTTAAGGGTTAGATAAAATTGTCCTGTGGTCTTGAAGGCTGTAGGAATTATGGAAGAAAGAAGTAAAGCAAATGAAATTTGATATAGTTCTTATGTGTTTGGTGTAAAAGGGATTTTTAGTGTAAGGTGAATTGTTGTACCATTCATCTTTCCAGAGGTATAGATGAATTTCTATAGAAAGGATAATATTGATGCCAGCAACGTGTACATTCACTAACCCATGTACTGTGATGCTTGTTAAATAAGCCTGAGGAATAGTGGGATTTCTTCTGTTAAGAAGTAGACACACTTTTCCTCATCTGTTCTGTTTTCTCTGGAAGACACAGTTGGGCTATGTAGCTTAATGTGGTTATCAGTATCACTGTGCTGCCAGGACTAGAGATTAGTCTTGTGCTATGCTTTAAATAGGACTTAATTCAAGTTTGAGACAAACTGTTTGTGTTTGCTTATGGTGAGAATGTTTTTGTTTTTAAATAAATGGAAGCAAATAAAAGAAAAAATAAGTAAACCATTTATGTCTTTGTGCTTGGAACTGCTTTTACAAAGACTGCTGTGATTTTAGAACAAAGCCATATAGAAAGCAAATGTACATTCCGCTTCAGTTAAACTTATCTTTTCCAACTACAGTAGGCATTATAACAGAAGGAGTACTTATCATGAAATTTATGATACAGTCAAACCTTATGGAAATGCTTTTTCTTCAGATAGAATTAAAAAAATAAAAATCACAGAAGCAGAATCTAAACATACCTCATCTGTCCAACATCTCTTGGAGGCAGGCTGTTAGAAGTAATGAGAATAATTCTTGCAAACAGCTCAGTCTCCTTCAGGCTGTTTAAAAAGCTTCAGCTTTTCCTACACAGTCTTTATGCTTCAATATCCAGTACAGGATAGGATGCTTTTCTTCTCTTCACTGCCTTTAACTTGTGTGCTGTGGGTTTCTCTTCACAGCACACATCATGCCAGCACATTCACACCATTCTTGTAGGGATCTCCAGTGACAACTTCCCAGCTATGTCATGCCAAAGCTGCCTCGACCAGACAGATTATTTACCAGGAAGACATGGGGATCAGCTTGAGGTCTGCAGTTGTGTATGCACTGCTTTGTGTGAGCAGCCATGGAAAGGGGCCCAGTGCCAACCTTGTCTCTTATCTATGCTGTTGTTTCTTGGGAGGGCACTGGTGGGAACACTGTGGGTGCTGTAGCCAGAGTGTGGGGCTCCTTGCCTCTTCCAGCTGTCCCCTTGTATTCCATCCATATTAAATGGGTACCACAAGACTTGAGTTGTAGCAGACAGAACAGCCCAGGATCCTCCCCAGAAGGATCTCTGTCTTTCTTAAAGCAAAGACAGATGGTATTTGTGATTATCTGGAGCACAAGCTGAATTGTGTTCAAAGTGTCAGTGCAGAGAAACATAAACCTGCAGCTCAGGTAAATTGAGATGTTGCCATTGAGACTAATGAAACAGCACAACTCAGAGCTACATTAAACAGAAGTGTCTTGAGATACTCACCAAATCCACTGACATGGAAATGTGTGTTAAGAGAGACATGCCTCAGAGGCTTGCATGCAGCAGAGGTGAGACAGGCAGTAAGCAGCTTTTGAGAAATAAAATTTCCAGTTCACTTGCTGCAGTCCTAACTTTCTTACCAGGATGGCAACATGCCACACTCACACCTCAGTGTGGATGGGAACAGCAGCCCTGCCAGTGGAGATAAGAGGGAGTGAAACTGAAGTCCCAACACAGAAAGCAAAAGCACAATAGAAATAGTGTTGTAAACTGCTGTTGTTCTGGAAATAACTGTGTAACTGTGCATTGTATTATTTTGTCAATAGAAGTTCCTGATACAGGATCATTTATAAATGTTGGGTTGAGTCCTTGCTTAAATAGCAAGGAGCTTAGAAACACCTCCATGTGCACATGTATTCTTCTGACCTGCATGACTGTTGTAGAAAGCTGAAGTCTGACTGCCATGGAACTCTGCAGACAGTCATCCCCTACAGGTGTATTTTGAAGGTCAGTAAACATGGCTTTCCATCAGTTCTACTGCTTTAAGTAATTGTGATTTGATAATACACTATTTTAAGATTTCTGCAAATTTAGAGAAGCGTTTTCTTGCAAAAAGGAACATGGACTGTGATCTTGTGGTGGACTGGTGGCATTATAGACAAGACTTTCAGTGCTGGGGATTTTCTGTACTGGGGACAGCACCTCTGTTAAAGGTAGTGCGAGGCTTCACCTTTTGCATGTGCCACCTGTGTGGAGGGAAAGAAAAGAGCAAGCAATTGTGATGTCTTCAACTAGAAAACTATTAAAAAAGCGCCATTATGATAACAAGCCCACCATTATGCAATAAAGCAGGCATCATGCTTCTCTTTTGCTCAGTATACTTGTTCCTGAACTTCTTCTGTCTGTTCCCATGTCACATTCTGTGAGACATGTCACAGCATCAGCTTTAGAGTCACCAGGTTAGAGCTCACCTTATCTCCTTTCCTATGTCATAAATCTCATTTCTATGGGGATTCACTTTTTTTGTTTTAACTGCTGGCACGTTAGGATGATTTGACAGGAATATTTGTAAGATAAATGTTCCTCCTGCAGATAAGGATAAATGTAGGTGTGTTACGGAAATAACTAATAGTGAGAACTGTAAAACAGCGGGGAAGGAGTGGGGACAGATGGGTTTGTTTTTCCTCAGGGAATCTAAAATAAACTTGATCTGTCTTCTTTAAATCCTTACACTCAGTTGACAAAAATATAGGAAGTGATGTTTATTCATGTAATAGAAATATCTTTAAAAACAGTTTACATGGGCTAAGGAAATTTGGCAGGTCAGGGATTTATTTATGTATGTATATATGTAACTGGGTTTAAGGGAGGGCTGAAGCTTCCCTGTACTCTCTCTGATAGTAACATAATCTGTTTTATTTTCATAGATGAATCCAAAATCTGTATTTGGCATTCTGTGTGTTCTGCAAAGGGTATTTCTCTCTCAATTTAGGTCAGAGATTTTCAAAGGCATGTACAGCAGATAGGCACTTAATTTGCACTCATGTTAATAGAATTTGACCAGTTTCTTCTTTCTTGCTTTTTGGCATTTTTCATGTCACAGTTTTTATTTCCATTGCATCTGCCTAGTAAAAAGGTGTAGGCAACAGAGGTTCTTGTCTGCCAGCTCTACTGCTTCTTGTACTCTTGGTAGACTGTTGCTTTACACATTACTTTGACATATTGCTGTACCTTTTTTTTTTTTGTCTTGTTTTATTTTTTGTTACTTGCCACATTTCTGGTGCCCAGTAAGTAGGGTGAGCAGTATCTGAGACTGGAAAACTGGAAATCCAGCACCGCAGAGCCAGCAGCTGCTGGGCGCTGGTTGCCAGTCTGAGAGGCTCCAGACACATCATGCTCCCTGCATCTGCAGGATGAATTGCTCCCAACTCACATGATAAATGTGACATGTGCAATGTATGGCAGAGCTACTGTGCATGTGTGGATCAGGTACACAGAATACCAAAGACATTGCCATGATTTTGAATTTATGGTAGAATACAGACCGGCTATCACCTAAGTCTTCCTTGCTCTCTTTAGGATAGATTTTTCTTGTACACATGTAAAGGTTCATATCTAAAAAATGCCATAAAAGCCTACATTGTAGTTAAGTTTCTTAACCACACTTTTCCTTTAGGTGTGCTACTTGCAGAGATACCAAATTACTCACTCTGTTTTTATCTTTTTTTTTTTGGCTATTTTAGTTTAAAAAATAATTTCTGTGGTTGTCCAGATTGTGCTTAGCCATCATGCCTGTCAGCAGTGTGCTGTGGCGATCAGCACTCAGCCTTGCCTGAGGGAGTGTTCATTTGGATGTGCAACTTTGTCAGGATGGAACACATTCTGGGCAGGATGTGAGCTCCCAGCCCCAGGGCCACAGCAGATGTCTCAATTGCTTTGGACTGAAATTGGCTCATTATTGCCAGTGTCCTATTTAGACTAGTTTGAAATAAGCAGTAAAAGAGTAAATTGCTTGAACTGTGTTGCAGTGAGGGTAAGTGAATTTTTACAAACATTGGTGTTAGTAATGCATTGTTTAATAATTAATACTTTTGATGGACAAGTAGACATTGCATAGCTATATATGATCATGTAAGCATGATTAAATGTTTTTCACATATGCTTACTTTATGTGACAAAACACTCGATTCGCTGCCTCAGTCGTGTCATTGTTACTAACGTGGATCATATACCAACATATGGAAAAAACACAAAGTATTTTCAGTGAGAACTAAAGCTTCTCATCTAACCAGATGCTGTACCTGTGTATTTATGGTGCAGTTTTTCAGTAGTTATTCCATAAAGGACATGTAATAATCTCAAACCAAATTAGTAAATTTTTTCGCTTCAAATATATCTGTGATGTCTTAAAAATAATAAAAAAGTGAAGAATTCGACAGGCACTGTTGCTCGCCCTTAAACATGATTAGGAAAATGGAAAATATATGCATTTAAAAGTGTAGTATGTACAGATTTGCATAAGGATATACAGGTACTACCTGCAGTTAATTCTGGCTCGTGCATGAGGAGCACAGTGCAGAGGAGCTCCATGGTTGCACTTGCTGCCAGTGGCCAAGTCCCCTTGCTGCAGACCAGGTTTGCTGTGTGGTTGGTCTCTGGTGGCTTCTGACATGCTGAGCACCACTTGTGCGTCACAAAGGATTTGAGGTGAAATTCCTATTCCTATCCATTGAAAGAACTGTGTGTCCAAAACCCTTCTGTGACCCCAGTACAGCAGTAACCTGTGACACTGTTCTCTTCCGTATGAGGGACTGGGACAACTCACCTCAGACTGGACCTCTTGTCATCCCAGCATCCTTCCCAGAGTCCATCCCAGCGGGGACAGCATTTGCTTTGACTTACATCCACAAAATGGTGGTGCCCACCCTGGAGCCAGTCACTAGCACAGGCTGCCCTTCCTTCTGTCCTTCCTTGGAAACCTGCCTGCTGTCCTGCCTGCAGCCTCAGGGATGCTTGGGCAGATCGCCTGGAATGGTCAAACTTCAAGCAAATCTTTTTGTTAACTCATTGCAGAATACTGCTGGATTCCTTTTCCTGTGGGTGAGATGGAAATGATACAAAATTGCCCTGTCACATCATATTCCTTTCTTCCTGCTTCAAATTGAACACAAAATAAAGGATTAACAATGAAGAAGGGTATGGTTACTTTTGGAAATCCAGACAACAAAGAAAGATGCAAACTGCATTTGCTTACATTATTGTTTAATATACAAAGGTTCTATTCTCTGTCCTTAGCCTGAAACCCAATAATAGGCTAAATCAGATTTGAACTGAACATGTTGTCTCCAGTTTATTTGTCCATTAAAGTTTACTGATAAATTGATCTTTCTGTAATGGTTTTAGTGTAAGAGATAGCCTATAAATCACTATTTTAATGGAAACAAATACAATATTGATGCTAAGTTCTTACAAGCAAAGCAATGGAAGATAATTATCACGATTTATTAATAAACTAAAACAAACAAGGATCTGGTGTACTATCCAAGAAACTTGATTTCTTTTGTTTAATCAGACATCGTAAATACGTTTTCATTATTGTTTTATAACAAGGCTTTGTATTTCTGAAGTAGTTCTCCCTTTGATGTCTTCATCAAACTAGCCAATATACAGCTCGACTCCTATGCTGCCTTTTTTTCATTTTGGTTTTTGTGCCCAAGTACAGAAAATTACATCATTTTTTTAAGATACATTTGTGCCAAAAGTAACAAGGTGTCTGGCTTGGAGCAGACTGTACTGGGCAAATGATGTTTGCCTGACCAAGCTCTTAGCAGGTCCCCGTGCACTGCTGCCTGGGAGGTAAGGGTGGCTCCCCAGCCACAGTGAGCCCCGGGACAGCAAAAGGAGCAGGACTATGAAAAAGAGTGATTCAGACCCCATAAGGCACTTCTTGTCTTCCTGCCCTGGGGGGTTTCCATGCCTTACCTGAATTTCTTATGTTCATTTGGACCTCACAGATATATAATGCCTGGGATAGCAGAGCCTCTATTATGAAGGACCACGTAAGTCAATGGATTTTGTTTCTGTTATGTCAGTGCTTGTACTTCAGATTCCAGCTCCACTATTCAGTTTTGCAGATGCTTTACAGCTACCACCTTGTTCTCTGAAAGTATTAGGAATTTTCTCATGATTCTTTCATGTTACCCAAAATGTACTAGAAAGGCTTGTCCTCTCTCAGAAACGGGCATGAGTGTCAAAATCACATCCACTTGCCTATGTCTGAACATAATATAATAAGATAATTTTAAAGATAATTTTAATTTGCCATTTCCTGAAACAGCCCATTTATGTTCCTTGTAAAAAGACCCTGATAATAGCTTTTTGAGGAAGCCTGCATAACCAAAGAAAAATATGTTTAATAATTTCCATCTTTACACAATAGCAGTTGAATTAAGCTATTTTCAATCTTGGTGAAGATTGGAAGTTACTCAGGATTCCTGTTTTGTTAAATACAATTCAAAATTCCTGTTTGTCTTGACTGCATAGTCTCCAATGTTGTACTTTGACCAACTTAGACTGGTGTGCTGTAGTACACAAATTATTAAAAAATGGAGTTTATACCCACAGCTACACATAAATGTGCACAGAAATCAGAGAAAAATGCCAGGCTCTGTTTCTTCTGCATCAAACTACATTGCATCCCTCATTAACTGAAATTGCTGTTTTTCCTCTTCTGTCTTTGCTTTTCTTGAAACACTTTTTCTGAGCTCATGTAGCTCTCAGCCTCTCATTTACAGATGTACTCTGTATGTGGAAAAAGGAAGATAGGAACTTATACTGCTAAATCTAAAAGAAGCTGATAAAGCCTGAAAGAAGAGATGACTTTGGAAGGGGATAGAATCCTTACATTTCCACCACTGCCTTAAATGAATTAAGAAGATGATGCTTAAAAGTCATGAAAGCAGATTGCAAAATGTCCAAAGAAAGTAACCAGGGCAGTCAGGTCAGTGTGGGTCTGGAGCTGATGTCCATGGCAGTTCCCACCAGCAGCTGTCTCTGCTGGGTCGTGCTTTCAGGGACACTGGAGTTGGAGTGATGACCAATACTGCACACTGGCACAACCCTCTACCCCAGATACCCACCCTTGCCCTGTCATTCCTGGTAGCTGGGTGGGTTGCAGGTTTAGGTTTCAAAGCTGCTAAAATGCCTAGGAAAATTTTTTTTGCCTCCTTTTTCTTTCCCCAGCTTCACATAGTCTGGAGTGTCCCCCTGGTCAGTGAGGGCCAGCTGTCCTGGCTGTCTACTCTCAACTCCCTAACTGGTCGGGTGGGGTGAGAGGCAGAACAGATCTTGCCTCTGTAATAAGCCCTGCTCATGGATAGCTAAAACATCCTTGAGTTATACACATAGTTTCCAGCACAAATGAAAAAAAGAAAATTAACTCTATCCTTGCCAAAAACCAGCATAGGGTGGTTGTGGGTTTTAATGCTGTAACACAAAACAAATAGTGTGTTTTCTTAAGGCACTCTAGAAGTGAGTTTGATGATTTGGATACTGGGAAAGGGCATCTCCTTGCATTTTTATACCTCCTTTTTTGAGTGAAGTTCTTTAATTTTTTATTAGTGTAGGACTTCTCATTTCCAAACTTAGCAGGTCTTTAACAGTGTTTGATTATGCTACAAGATGTCCATTTCTGAGTTAGAGCTGTTTTTTTCAGTACATTAATACATCAACAGGGTGTAGCAAAGCTTTCTGGCAAGGCTGAGATGCTGTCTTTGTATCCACTGCTCTCTTGTTGCAAAGTTTATGATGTCTGTTTCAAGTCCCTTGAAAACTAAAAGCTTTTGAGAAATGTTGAAATGTCTGTTCTTTTCTTTTGTACCCTGCGCACAAATCACCCACCCTAAGATAAAACTGGAGTCTAAGGAATCATAATGTAATCTTCTCTTGAGATGGCAATCTGCTTCAGCAAGTCCTTCAAATGTCTCTTGCAGGAGCCTGCTAACCTTCTCTGAATGACATATTAAAGAACAATAGAGCCAGCCACGATGCCTCTGGAGCTGCTGCAACTTTGAGGTCAATTAATTGTCACTTAGGATGATATATCTGAATTCACCATTAGTTTCTCAGCCTGCAAGGGACTGGGGGCAGGCATGCTTGCCTTGCACACGGCTTAAAGGCCCTGATGTCCTTGGTGCTGAAGCAAAGACGAAGGGCAGTGTCACACAGTCAACAGTCAGCTTTATAAACAGAGTCACTTATTTATTTCAAGGAACTTTATGCTTCTTTCCTGATGGTGAGAGACCTGTGTGAGAGCCTGTTCATGGTGCTGTGTGGGCAAGCAGCAGTCTCTTGTCCTGACCATTTAACCACGTGATGGGCTGCAAACTATTAATTCAGGATCCAACTAAAGATGGACATTTGTCCTATGTTTTCCTTAGCAAGTGTTTAGAAACTCAAAAAATCAAATACAAAAAAGCAAATTTGTTCAGCCCAGTCTGAACAAGTAAGGTTGTTCTCAGAGATTTCTCAATGCTGGTTAATGCCTAAAGATGGTTGAAAAGCTCTTTTTGGAGACACAGGCTCATATATAAATAAGTTGAGGGGTTGGTGATTTTTTCCCCACAAGAAAAGCAGAATTTCTTAGGTCCATAGAGCAAATGGGTGAACTTGCACTGTCTCATAGCTTATCTCCCTAAACTGCCTCTGGGTTCTGTCTCTAGACAGAGAGGGGCTGCTTCATATGTACTGTTCTTCTTCCAAGCTGCCTGACTGACCCAGCTGGCTTCCTCTGAGAAAAGAGTTTTAACATGGCCTGGGAACAGGCCCCCCAGGCTGTTGCCTGCTGGCAGCTGTACACTTGGGCTCTGGCTCCCTCCTTTCTGTGCTGTGCCATCACTGTTCCTGCAGCTCTTGAAGCCTGCCATCAGCCCAGGTCCTGGCTGAGCCTTGCTGACTTTCCTGGTAAATGTAGCAGAGGAAAAGTAGACATTACTGTGATTTGGAGACTCTGATGCAGGAACTGATTTGGGAGGATGAGATTCAGTATTCAGTCAGCTGTGTCCTCCAAAGGTTTATCCATCTGCCTACTTGCTATGCAGAAGGAGCCTGAAAGAAGTTTTACTTTTACTCAGCTGTTTAATTTCTGTGGAATGCTGGGACACTGATGCTGGAGTAACAGCTCTGGAACTTTCAGTGACTACTTAGAGCTTTTCTTCAGAGGGTATATTTAATTACATCAGGTTTTAAACTGCTATATTTTCAATAATTGTAATGTTTTAATATCACAGTGTATATATTTTTAAAGTGCTCTATTTTCAATACTTGTAATGTCTTAATATCACAGTGTACATTTTTTTAAGAAAAAAAGCCCAAGTTTTATGGGGTGCAGAAAAATGGAGAAGGATCTAGGAGCCATCTGCTTGTTGGAAGTCAATCAGTTATTTTTAACATTATTTTGGTGTTGCCCTGATTTTTAAAAGTGTTAAGTTTTCTTTTATAGTTCTTTTAGCAGTTTTAAAGTTCTCATAAAACTTCTTTAGCTTTCTGATAATGTTTACATATTTCTACTGGAGTTTCTCACGCAGTGTTCATGCAAATAATTACTGTTTTGCATTCTTCTTTGTGGGAGGAGAGAATTGATGGGCTGTTGGTTTGACCAGTGTGATTGGAGAGGTAGCAGTTTCATCCTCCAATGCACTGTCACTTTTGGAATTCTGTATATTGTGAGGTCAGAAATAAAATTGGCTCTTTTTCTCTCTTGAACTCACCAAGCTTCTGTGTACTCATTTCGTGTCCAATGGCGACATTTTGGAGTAGATGTTGAATATCTACTACAGAGGGGGATTGCAATGGTGATTCACTGAAATATGACAATAGGCATTGCAGAGGAATTCACAGCTCACTGTCCATGTCTCTGCAGTGGTGGTTCTGCAGCCTGTGGCAGCTCCAAGAGGCTGCTGGGCACCAACAGCATCAGATCAGCCATCCCTTGGGGTTTTCTCTCCTTGCTGCCTTGGCAGAGGCCAGCAGCTCATCCAGCTTTCTCTGACACAGAAATACTTCCAGGCTTCAAAATTGTCACTAACAGTTGTCACACACTTGTCTCATCTGGTGCTCCAGCCTTCAGAGGTGAGTTAGACTGGGGAGAGCCAGAAAACAAAGCATCTGCTTCACTAACTAGTGAGTAAAATGGCTCATGGTGGAGCTGTGCCAGATACATCTGTTTTTTCCTACCCCCAGAAGTGCTGAGGCTGCTCAGTTACCCTCCAGGTCAGGAAGAGAAAAACTGGCTTAATGGCCACTGCTCCCTTGCTGCCCTAGGGAGGGCTGTGACACCAGGGATGCCACCCGTCAGGCAGGAGGTGATGCTTGTGTTCCCTAGCCAGCACCAGATAACTATCTCTGATTGTGAGACTTGTTCTGGTTGTCCAATGAAACAGGCAGTGGGTGGTGATTTTGTCAATGTTGATGCGAAATGATATTTTGAGACATTTGGCAAGAGATGAGTGCTACTTGTGAAGGGTGTATCAAAATGAAAGATGAGAAACCTTTGGGTTTTTATTTTTTAAAAAAGTGGTGAAACAGAGCAGTTGGAGTTCTCTGAAATATTTTGCAATGTAACACATATCAAATATTTACCAGATTTTTTTTAATTCAAGTGGAAGTTGTGAATCCTACTAATGCTTCTGAAACTGCTTGTTTGACAAATAAACCCTTCATCCAAAAACTTCACTTGACCATCTTGTTAGCACTGTAGTATGTTTGCACTGCTAACAAAATCATCCCACTCACTAATCCTGATACTTGCACTCTGCCATTTTCTAAAGTGGCAGCTCAGTTTGAGAGGGGAGCAGAAGTGAACATAGTTCAAGTAAAATCTGCAGCAAGGACAGAGCTGCACAAAACCAAATCTAGGCTAGAGCGCTGCATAAATTTGCTGTCCTACCAGTTTGTTATTCTCCAGAAGTCTTAGGGCTTCTGAATCTGCTTGCTGAACCATTTTGGCTGAATATAAAATAAAAGTAATAATTTTGCATTGGTTGAAACATTTCCTTTTAACATTTTCCAAACAAGATCAAGTTAAATTCTTATTTTGAAAATGCCATTCTAATTTAATTAATGTGAGTTTAAACTGAAGCAAAGTCAACACCCCCAGATAAACTTCTGTAACTGGAAGATACCCATCCTTGCTCCCTGGCTGGGGAATTTGAAGGTTGTTACTGTGTCAGTGGGACATCTGATGGCAGCATATCCATCCCTGGTGTGGTGATGCTGCTGTTGCCACAGCTGCTCCTTATCAGAGTGGGCAGGTGGGGCAGGTGTCATCCGTGGGCCCTGGGGAAGGGTCAGACAAACCCCAAGCCAGTGGCTGGAGCAGAACTCGTGTTTTCAGCCAGCATTCTTACACAAAGGGAGCTTCCCATTTCCTGAGGAAACCTAAGTGCTGAGGGTGCCCAGACAACCTGGGCAAGCCTCTGTAGGCAGTGGTGTCACCCAGGTGCTCAAGAGGAAAAGTTTGAAGAGGTTCCACCACAAAAGGTGCCCTCAGGAGAAGTTCTGCCTTAGAAGTGCCTTTCTCCCGCTGGAGCCAGATGGGGCAGAGGAGAGCTACATCTGACACTGTCTTCCTGCATTTTGCAGCTTTTTTTCCTGTATCTTGTTGTAGCCCCAGTGCTGCTGCAGCATTCAAAGTTGGAAACAAACCCACCAGCCTCCCAAGCCCTGTCCCTGGATACCCCTGTCTTTCCCAGAGAGTGGGATCACTCTCTCCAGATGTGATCATATCTATTAATCACATGTTCAGAGGCCAGTCATCTTTCCTTAATGTCATTCTTTCTGCAGATACTTCTCCATGCTTTTCCATAGTGGTTTCAGCCAGGCCACAGCACAACAAAGAGTCAAAAAATATAGCTGTTCTCACTCAAAAATTTCCATTTTTGAGTAGTAGGACCATTTAAAATTCATTTGCAAGCAGACATGATATGGGAAAGCTTTTTTTTATGCCACACCACACTGAAATTTTAGTGGTGTTTGCCCAGACACGATTGTAATTCAAGGAAACAGATGGGAGCTGTACTGGGTGCAGAGTCTCTCTATGCCCTGCTGCCAGCCACCGACCAGTCTCCCTTTGCCCTCAGCCTGCAAAACAGGGACAAGCTCAGTTGCAACTACCCCAGCAAATCTTTGCATTGGAATTAAGAAAATTTTCTAAGGAGCTGTACAAATTTTTCCCCAGTCTCTGTGTTAGGAATAATGGGGATACCATGGTAACAGCTTTCCCTTGCAAGAAGGAAGTGATGTTTTGATGAGGGCTGCTATAGAAAATGGAAACAAAACTGATACAAATGCTGTGATTTTGAAATGAACTTAGTAAATTATAGATAAATCTTCTCTGGAATGCATTGTATAGTTATCTCTCTTCCACATATTTTATCCTTTTATGGATTTTTATAAAAGGAATGAAAAGATCAGGATTCACGGGACAAATAAAACAGGAAAAGCAATAATGAAAAATAATAGTTGATAATTTTCATCTACAGAAGGACCAGATTTAAGGATTCTGCAAAAGACACTGAGATTGTTAAAAAGAAATGAAGAACAACCCAATCTTACTGTAATCCCTAGCTATTGTAAATCTCTTGCAGTTTGAGAAAATAGATAAAAAAGTCTGTTCACAGATAAGAAAAGCTTATTTGAAAACAGTACAGAAAAATCATGGATATTAAAGGTTTTTAATTATTCTGGTACCAACTAAAGAAAATAACTGAGAAAAAAAAAGGAGGTTTATTTTCTGTAAAAACAGTGAAAAACTGTTTTCCTACATAATTTGAATAAAAATCCTGCAGAGGCTAGTGAAGACATCATTGAAGGAAGTAACAAAGCTCCAGTTACTAATGGTTCCTCACTGTTCTGGCACAAACTTTCATTCTCATTCATACTGAGCTCTTTTGCCATCTGTAATTCTTCCCTCACAGTTGAGGGCTTAGGACTATCCACTTTGCAGCTGGAAGGACTGAAGAGTGGAGACATGTTGTCACTGGGTTACATGGTGAATGAAGTCAGGTGTGTGTGAAGTCAGGCTCATGAAGCCGTGTCCAGTTTTGCTATGTGTCCTCATCGTAATGTATAAAAAGGGAAGGGATGCAGATGTTTTCATCCTCAGAATCTTTGTGAGCAATGGAGTATATTAAGAGAATAGTTGTTTAGGTATTTTTGTCACTTTCATACCTAATGAACTGAGGCACAGACAGGCTTTCACAAAACCTGAAAGTTGGCCTGCTGTGCTAACCATTGCGTTCTGTGCAGAGAAAAGGGTTTTACAATTGCTTTGTAAGGGTTGGTATTGTTAAAAGTTCAGTGTTAGCGACAAAATAGTACTAGAAGAGGTCAGATAAGAAAGGCAATGCAGTTTGGAGTTGTTACAGGACTCCTGATAAGCAGCAAGGAACAATGCTTTCCAAGAAGTATGAAAAAGGATACTAGGAGTTACTAGCTGGACAATGTGCTTTGAAATACCGAATGTCTGTCTTGCTGGCAGACAAAACAAAGGAGTCTTTTATCTCTCAAACCCACTGGACTAACATAGAAGAAAGACAGGGACTAACCTTTAGCCCTGAGGCCAAGTCACAGATTCGTTTGCACCTGTGTTGCCTATAGTGAGCTCTACCCAGAGCATACCCAGTGCATCCAGCCCACATAAAACTTAACCATGAATCTCTTTGAGGCCCATGTGGTGTTCTAGTAGCCCTGAGGTATAAGCATGGTGGATTTTATGTTTTTCTTTTCTATTTGGAGTTTTTCTTTTCTGTTGGAGCAATGGTGTTATTTCATGAAGCTGAAGTTGCATGTTGCATGACTTGAGGCATGGCATGAGGCTGTAAGACCCAAACTGAGCATACAAAAACTGTTGGATAACATTACAAAACTGCATGGGGAATAGACAGCCATGCCTGTTGTCTTCTCCATGCTTTGTAGGAGAACTCACCAAAGTGAGTTATTCCCAGGAGGGTGCTGAGGCACTGGCTCAGGAAGAGCTGACTGGAGCAAACAAAACCAGAACCAGACAGAGCAAAAAGTAAGCACTGGGGATCAGGACTCTCATGACTGACTTCACTCTAAGTTAATCCAGAAAAAGGGGGAATAGATTGTAAATAGTTAAACGTACATGATCAGGAAAGAACAGCTGTCTTCATCAGGTAATTTGCTTTTGTATTCACAGAAGTGGTAAAGAAGTGCTTCTCAACAGAAGAGGCTGGGATCACTCAGTGCTGGGCTGGAAGCATCTGATATGTACTAGGGATGAGCAGTGCCCCACCAGCCCCAGCCTCGAGCCTCAGAGCCCAGCCCCAGCTAGTTTTGCAGGGAAAGAGTGGGGCTGCCATCCCCCAAGGACTGAGTGCAGCTCCCAGCTTGAGACCTGTGAAAAGCCATGTGAGCACCTGAGCCTTGGACAGGCAGCACGTGGGTGCAAGGGGGGCACCCTGGGGGTGCGACTGGGAGACAGAGCCAGCCCAGTCCACCAACACGTGCCTTCACCACCCAGTCTCACCCTGGGCCTGCATTTACACCTGCTTTGGGAAGGGGAATGGCTAGAAATGGCTGTTGGGTGCCTGACATGGATTATCCATGTGGGCTGCTTCCTGACATCTTGGAAAGCACCCCTGCTCTAGGCAGACAAATGGTCGTGGGGCCAACACAGCCAGCTGGCCTCTCTGCCTTCTTCACAGTGCCCAAGTCAGGCTTTGAGGATTAAGACATTGCAAGATACTGGAAATAAAATTTCTGATGGAATGGCAGTTATTTGTGCATTCCTATGCAGCTCTTAAATTTATACTTGCCCTGGTTTGGTATGGTTGCAATGCAATGAGACAGTACAATGTCCAACTGTTTTCTTTCTTCTTTGCTTCAAATACAATGCTGTGAGTTTCATGGCAGAAAAGCAAAAGCCAGAAGGAAACCAAATCCACTACCTTAAGAATTAAAAAAAAATAAAAAAAGGATCAATAAATTATAAACAGCCTTAAAGCAGATTTCTAGTGAGCAGATGGTAAGAGACAGTTTTTGTCACTCAGAATGGTAGTGGTTAATTGAACACAAAAGATAAGAAAATAGCAGATGCATTTATCAGTTAATTTGCTTTTCTATTCAAAGGCAAGAAAAATTATAGTGACTTTAAGTAGGGGTTGTATCCCTTTTACAATAGGAAAGGGCTTATTTAGAAGACAGCAAGAATAGAAGGAGGTATTAAAGTGGATGACAGAAAGCAGTAACCGGCTATATCTGCTGAAGTTTCCATTTTTGTTGTTCTATCATGAAAAGTCAGATCCCTGTTGATGCAAGAGGATGAAATATGTTTGTTAATTATGTTAAAATAAGATAACAAACTGTGATCTCAAAGCCATCTGTAAATGTAAAACCAGGTGGCTGAGCAGCAGAATTAAGATAGCAAATAGAGGATCATAAAAATTTGGGGTGTAAGAACCACTTGTATATCTAATCTGTTTATGAAAAAAATGCAGCAGAGAGTTTCTATATTTGTAGGCTTTACCTCGAGAACAGAATTTCTCAGGAGTCCCTTTTGCTCTTTGGCCCTTCTTTTTATCGAGAAAATTAAGTTTTGTGCAGGCTGCACTGTAAGCAAATTCTCCCTGAGGTGACCTTTTTTCAGTACAGCCAGGTATGTTATTACCCCCATGTGACCTCCCGTGCTTCGCCAAAGATGCCACTTGAGCCCCTTTGTGGAACATTCCTGTGGCTCCTCTCCACAAGTAGTGGCACATGGGCACGAG
This sequence comes from Chloebia gouldiae, assembly GCA_003676055.1. Classification (NCBI taxonomy): domain Eukaryota; kingdom Metazoa; phylum Chordata; class Aves; order Passeriformes; family Passeridae; genus Chloebia; species Chloebia gouldiae. Next base: position 23,849,452 of record QUSF01000007.1, on the reverse strand, counting down.
TGTGGCAGGAGATGAGACCTTCACACAATCAGTTGTGAGGCTCATGAAAAACAGTGCTTCTTATTTCTCTGGTTTCTTCCTCTGACCTAGATTTTAGGATTTACTCCCCCTCCCCCTTTGGTTTGGGTTTGTTTTACTTATTCCTGGAAACCTGCTGCGATGATCTGAGCTACGGAGGAATGCTTGTCCTTCCAAACCTGAAGTCAAAACCCCTTTTCTGCACTGAGTGTGTCTTTTCAGTGTTTACCTGTCCCTCTTTTTAAAGACACCAAAATTAACTAATTGAGATGAGACTTTACACACCATAATCTTTCATAACACAGAACTAATTCTTTTCTGTAACAAGTGGGTAAATCACATAGAATGGGAAGAAATACTTTGGAAAATGAAAAAGACTGTTTTTCAGGAACATTTGTATATTCTTTTAATATGAAATACAGATTCACATTTTTTAGAAATCCATAAATCTCGATCCTAGATATTTCTAGTAAGCAGAAGCCATTTCTATACACTTGCCAAACTTGCATTCAGTTGATATGTGCTTAAGGCATGGATATGTGAAGTATAAGAATGCTACCAAAATAAGTGTATACATGTTCCCTTTGTGAACATGATGTGCATATCTATTAAAGATCTGTTATCTTTGTTACATGAAGTATGTTGCTGCAAAACTTTCCTCAGGGTTATTACTTTAACTAGTAAACAAACATGTTAATTGTGTTGCAGTTAGAGCAGAATAAGATAGAAGTCAGTGTCATTTAATTGAACTTCTTGGGTTTGGAAACAAAAAAGTATTCCTCTGCAGCATTTTAACACATGCTTTGGAAAATAATATGTCTTTGTGAGTGCTGAGAGACACTGATATCCAGACATAACTTGCAAGAATCTTGCTCTGTGAATTGCAGGCATCTGCAAAGCTTATATTATTGCAGCCCCTCCCTGAAATGAGGAGACATTTAACATTGCCATGGTTAATGTTAAATAAACAGTGCTGGAAAGCAGCTTTTAGAGTGAGCTCTGCAGTTTGATATGGAGGAGTTGTAACTCTGTAGGAAACTTCAGGTCGTTTCTAATGTAACATTCATTTTACCCTTAACCACAGTGGGAGCATGGTATATCACTGGATCATGTATATGGCTTTAGCTTGGTGTCAAAAGTAACCAGAAAATTGGAGTTAATTGAATCATCATGTGAAAGGGACACAGGAAAAGCAAGAAGTTTTGAGATGACATGAAATTTTGGAGAGATTTGATTTTTGCCTCATTGTGGAAAGTCTAGCCTTTCCAACATTTATCATAGTTTCTTGAAGTTATATAAGGTGTTTTCCCTTCTGAAATGCATGAATTAATTGATCAACCCAAATTTCAGTTTAATTAAGCTTTCACTTGTGACTTACTCTTTGATGTGTGTAAATATATTCTGTATAATATAAGCTTTTTTTCATGCTGATTTTGAAGTCCTTTAAAAGTGAGATGGGGATGCCTCTAATTGAGGCATTGGCTCTGTATCTCTAAAGTATCATGCCTCCTAATTATTTATTACTTCCCTCTAGAGAACTATCAAAGTGATATTTTGAAATTCTGAAATTCAGAATTTTCAGAATAGACACTTTATAAAAAAATGTTGGAAAGCTATTTGCAAGATTTCTTAAGCAATCAGAGCCCTTTAGGATGATTTCTGAATTGGCCGTTACAGTACATGACACACACAATGAAGTCAAATTGTCATTATTAAAAATTAGCAAGTAAAAATGAGGCAGAAGCATCTATGTGGAGTGTCTCATTGCTGCAGATTCAGAATCTGAAATGCCTGTCACATCTGCAGCTCATTATGACCCGAAATGGGAGAATGCCTGGTACATCTGCGAGAACAATGCCTGGTGACTGCTGGCGCAAGTGGACGTGGCTGGTGCGGGGTGTGCAGGGTGCCAGCACGTCTTTATCCTTGATGTCACGTCCCACATTACCTCCGACAGCTGGCACAGAAGGTCATCATTGCCTTTGCAGCACTTTGTCTCCATTTGTATTGGAAGCACTGAGAAGCCCCATTATTTCTGAGGAGGGCATTTTCACGGGTGGCTGGTTGTTGCCCACGCGCTGCCTGTGGGACCAGGGTCTTGTTCTTCATGCCTGTGGCCAGTAGCTGCTTAGCTGTCTGCATCAGGGATGCAAGGGCACGAGGCCAGGGAGCATCTAGCATTGTTAGGGGTGTGTGCAGTGGCTTTGTGGTACCCCTTTCCCCTGGGTTTTCATTCCAGTGTCACAGATGTGGGTGTTAGCGTCCACAAGTATGGGTGATGGTCTTCATTCCACGTGGGTCGTGGGGCTTGGAGGGATTTGAATACTCAAACTCAGTGGAAAGTTCACAGGAACAGAGAGAGGTACATCTTACTCATACAAACACAATGCCCCTCTCAACAAACAGATATGCTCCTCTCCTCCTGTTTTCAACTCTGAAACAAAGAAAAATTATTAAGATTTTGGGTATAGTACCCACAAAAATTGTATTTTCCCCGGCCTTGTTTTCAGGAATAGAAGAATCATTTTAATGAGCACATCAAATGAAACCAAAGCAAAGTGCTTCCTTGGTATATGCCAAACACCTGGCAGGGACACTGAAAGCCTGTCAGTTTAAGTTTGGCACAGCAGTAAGCAACTGAGGGCGGGTGGGAGGCAGCACCCAGCTGCTTTTCCCAGGAAGGACTTGTGCCAGACCCAGTCCACAAACCTCCTGCAGCCGAGGTGATGTTTGCAAGACAAGCAGAACTGCTGTGAAGGTTTCCACTTACCTGGGTCACGAATCCCAGACCTTGCTTCTCTTGTCTGTAGTGTGCCACATGTGAAAGGCTGCCTACAGGACATAGGTATTTACTTCAACCTGTTGCTCACCAGAGAAATTTAGGACTCAGCAGTACAGGTGGACTCAAACTGAGCTCACCTCCATTCATCCATGCACATGTAAACAGGAATATAATTGGCTAAATGGAACAAAAAACACCACCCAGCTTGACTTGACAGAGTTTGCTTGAGCTTGTGTAGGGAAGTGGAGGTGGGGGAGAGAATAGGGGCCTTGTTTTGCAGGGATGTACTGGGCAGAAAGCAGGCAGCATATTTGCAGTAGCTCACTTCAGTGAGCACAATGCACACAATTACTGAAGTAAGAGATGTCAGTGAACAAACGCATTTGGCAAACTATTTGTGCTTAATGTATGCTGATTGGTGAAGTCTCCGGTGGTTTTCTTTGTCCCTTGGGAAAAAGGAGGGGGGGAAGAGAGAAAGTGTCCAGTTGCCATGACAACAGAGCAGGGCTGAGGAGAGACTTATCATATTTTCATTTTTGATGCTCTATATAAAATTATGTAGGTAATTACACATATACTGATTTGCCATGCGGCAGAGCAACTTCTTTTTAGGACACTGCATATCATGCAACACCATGCTGATCTCCTTTTAGAGCAGAGACACAAATGTATTGACATTTTGCTGGGAATATTGCTGGAGAAATTACAGCAGCAGGAACGAAAGAGGGCGTGACAGCAGCCCTGCTCTCCTTTAAGAAACAGAATAGGAATCAATTAACAAGTTGCCAGTGGAAACCTGGCTATAATTATAGCTCTATTATGCTGGCCGTGTTGTTTTCCCATAGAAAATACAATTTTTAATTAACTTGTGGATTTGGCACTGACACCTACGCACTCCCTGGCAGGAACAAAGTCGGTGTTTCCCTGCTCAGGATTGGCACTTCATCGTAACTGAAGGTGCCAGTAGCACCCACGGAGCTGCCCTGAAGCTGGATGATCTGGGCATGGTTTTTCCCAGTCTGGAGGGAAGCAGGTGTAACTTCTCCCCACATTGTATTGTGCAGATAAGAAAGCAAAAGATGCTTTCCTCTGTGGAAATGTTATCCTTCGTGGAGAGTACCTGAACTGACTGGTCAATGGAGGGATGGAGGGAAGGAGTAGCTGGTGTTCCTGGGGGAAGAGTGGGGTGGGAGTGGATGTCTCAGTGCCCAACAGCTGTGTCCTCCATGCAGTCCATGAGAGGCTTGGTGCAGGAGCTGGGGAACTACAAATTCTGGCCAATAGCCTGAACAGGACTGATTTTGTTTTGTCAGGAGAGGTAGGGAGGAAGCCTCTGCCACCTAGACCTCACCAAGATACCCATAGGTATCTGCTGGGATTTTTTTTTTCTTCCAATTCTTTGCCTGCCACTTTTTCTCAAAGGCAATGCTGAACTACTTGAGGGAAGTAAGACTATTTCAGCTGTGGCAAACATCCTGCTTTTAAAATGCAAATGTGTTATACGTGTATACACCAGGCACTGCTGCTGCTTTTCTTCTGGCTCCATTGCCTTGAGAGCAGTTCAGTTTTTGAGTGTAATGCAAAACCAGGAGGGGTTTTCCTACAGAAATACATTTCACTGAGTAGCGTGTTTCTAACGGTGACCTGTGTGGGGTGCTCAGGGAATGAGTCTAAAATGGAGGATGTTTTTAAAACAATTTTTCTCAGTGGTATATTCTGCCTGCTGCTGGCAGCCAGCAGCTTGGGAGTTTCCCAAGCTGGGTGTCGTGTGTAGTTTGGAGGTCAGTAATGGATTTCTCTCTGAAACCCTCTGAGAAACCTATTATTTATTCTCTCCTTTTTTTTTTTTTAATTTTCACATACAATTTTGGCTATTACCACATCCTGTAGCATTCAGTTTCAGTTATAATTATGCTTTCAGTAAAAAGATAATCCTCTGATTTATATCAGGCCTGCTGACTGATAATTTTTCACTGAACAATTTTTGTGCAGTAAGAAACTGTGAATACTCATGCTGCCCAGGCTGAGTCTGTTCTGTGTCTTCTTGTGTGGAAGGCTTTCCAAGGCCCAGCCTATCCTTATTCTTCTCAGCCCTTTTCTCATTCCACTGTGTCCTGTCATTGCTTGGAAGCTCAGTAAACTCTGACTCACCATGCAGGAATTAATGGAACCAAACAATTATTTTGAATTGTGTGATGCTTAGATTGCATTTTTAAGTCAAGTTAGAGGAAGAAGGTTTATCCATGTGTATATAGTTGGAAACAGCGAGCTAAGAAGGATAATAAATGATACTGTAAAAATAATTTCTGAAACATTTCCTCAGCTTTCTCTGTGTGGCCAGTGAACTACAAAATCATCAGTCAGAGCAAGCCAATAGATATAAAAGGTGGTATGGAACTAGATGATCTTCAAGATGCCTTCCAATCCAGACAATTCTAGGATACAAAAGCTGATGGGTAATTTACTCTGTATTGAATGTTTCTCCACCTGAAATCCATTGTTTTCTTAATTTAATGTTTTCACCATATGTCTTTGAGTTTTTTGGTGTTACTTTATCATCTGTCTGTGAAAGAGATTACACCACTAATAAACAATAACATAAATATTGAGCTGTGGCCACACAGCAGGGAGAGATCCCTGTGTCCCTGCAGACTCATAAATAGTTCAAGGGTGTTTTTCCCTTTTGTAGTACCAGAAAACAAACAAAATGCAGAATCTGCACCATGGACATTCTAGGCAGGCGAAAGCTGTACTGTGCTTAAGGGATTCTCTGAAGCACTCACAAGCCTTGAGCCTTGAATGAGCAATGGGGATGACCTGGAAAGAGTCAAAGACACTGCTCTAACTACCTCCCTGATTCTGGAGTGGGGGCGTAATCAGACGAGCCCAGGGATAAAATGCGGTAGGATGGAATAATGCAAGTTTATTTTCCCTCCTTCAGAATATCTCAGGAAGAATTCCTTGCAAGGTGAACCTCAGCTGCACTAGACCACCGCCTTTCCTGGCAAGGCTTTGAGATTGGCTGTTTCCAAACCTGGATGTGCTGTTGCTGGGTCAGGACTGGCCAGGGAAGGAGCACACTGTGGAGTGCTTTTATGGGACTCCATGTGGGATCACAGGACACGACTGAGAGTGCCAAGTGACAATTTCAGGTGTTACTTTTTCTGATTTCATGTTAATAGTTGGGGAGCCCTGAGAAATATCCCTCTAATATGAGAAAGGAGTCCTGGGGGAAAAAACATGTTGGGTTTTAGTTTGTTTGGGGTTTTTTTGTTGTTTTTTTTTGTTTGTTTGTTTGTTTTGGGTGGGGTTTTTTTGTGTGTTTTTGTTTTTTTCCTTTTTTTCATTCTAGTACCTGGAAATGAAAAGGAAAACTCAGTTTACAAGCAGGTAGCAGCCTGTAGATTGCATTTTGGTAAATCGCCTGTAGTGCTGTATTTACGATACTTTAGCTGAGCTGATTTTTATTCTCACAAAGGTCAGAGGTGCTTCCAGAGCCTCAAGGTGATCTGTGAGCATCAGGGTTGGGGTGCTTGGCCTCAGCAGCTCCCCAGGTTTTTGGGAGCCTGGCAAGGCTCATGAGAGTGATGGCAGCATGCTGCTGAAGGTCTGTTTTCTTAAGGCATGCCATCGCCCTGATGCTGTTTGGATGGGAATTGAAAATTGTGGTGAATGAAGTGACTGTGGCTGGGAGGAATGGTTCGGGTTTTTATATAGAACAGTCAAAGAAATTAAAAAGGAAAAAAAGTTTCCTGGTTCTGATCACCTTGTTAGAGTTAATGCAGTGTACCAGAGCAAAATACAGAGCTTTTGCAGAAATTGTTTTCCACCTGGTAGAATCACTTCAATTCTTTTAAGTCAAGGAAATCCTGTGTTTCCTCAGCAGCTGGTGCAGTAAAGATGAGTGGTCACTTTGCATAGATCTTTGTATTGCTGGAGGTTCTTTTTCACTTTATCACTGAATGGCCCTTTACAAACAACAGATATTCAGCTTCTTAAGTAGCTGGACATTTGACATTATGTTTCTTGAAATCTTGCATGTAAAGATATTTGTATCAGAGATGAATGACCATTATTACATGGCTAGAAACAGCAGAAATGCTGAATAAAAATGGCAGCATACAGGCTGTAAGAGAAGAGACTAGGATTCCAGCAAAGTTTGATGTCTGGGACATTTTGGCATAAGACATAGAAGCAGTCTGAAAACAGACTACACATTCTTACTCTGAAACAAGGCACTAAATAGGGTGATCACAAATATACCAATATACCAATAATGTTACAAAAGTGTATAAAAAGAGAAGAATCCTAATTTTGCTTGGAATATGGAAAAGTGGGATTAGGTTTAGAAAACAGGGGCAATTCATGGAAGGGAAATAATATGAAAGAAAATAAAAGAGAGAGGTGGAAGAATTAGCCTAGTGATTTTGCATTTAAAAGTTGCAAAATCCTCCCTCTCTCCTGGGTCTCTGGAGGGTACATGTCAGCAGATCTGTGTTTGCCACATGGTGGGGGACATGTGACATGTTGTGCATGACAGGCACAACCTTTACATTAAGCATCAGTAGAGAAACTGTTTTGGCTGTAAGATGTCTGCTGTATTTTTTAAATCCTGTTGATAACAAGAGGAAGGGCAAAGTGGACCTTGTCTTTTGGGCAGTATGTCTTTTTAACAGGAATGGAACTGACAGAATTCATGTACTTTTCTGCCATTAAACGGGGCCATTAATTCTGAGCTTCTGCTTCAGACCTTTTGTTAAAGTTGAGATGCTCAGTACTCCAGCCCTTGTGTGTTGTACAGTCGTGAAGAAAGCTTGTGCTTTGCTTGTCATTTTTCTGAACTTTTGACTCCAGATAAGTGATTTCTGGACACATGCCTTAGTGCTTGTTATTGTATTTACCATGGGCCAGTGAGCTTTAGGGCTGCCAGTGATTTTCAAAATTGTTTCTGTCCTCCTATTTGACCCTTTTCCAAAGGCTTTGGAGACTCAGCAAAGGTGACCCACCACCTTTGTAATTCCACTTCAGGAATAGAAGATGATCTACTAGTAAAGTACCTACTAATTATCTAAACAGCTGTGTAATTCATCTTGGCTGTCTTCATATGACAGAACTACATTTTTGTGGGATTTTTTTTTTGTTGCATGGATTTTGTTGTTGTTGTTGTGGTTTTCTGTTTAATTTGGTTTGGTTTTTTATTGTTTATTTGTTTTTTGGGGTTTTTGGGGGGTTTTTGTTGCTGTTTTTGGTTTGGTTTGGTGGACTTTGTTTTTGTTTTGTTGGGGTTTTGGGTTTTTTTGGGGTTTTTTTCTTTGGTTTTTGGGGTTTTTTAGCAGTGAACGATAAAAGGTTAAATTTTCTTGTGGTTCCTTGCGTGACATTTCTGGCTTTTGATAGGCAGTTTCAGGTGTTGCCATAATAAGGAATAGGAAAGTTACTTAATTACTGTCATTTAATTAGAAAATTGTCAAGGTTTTTTGCTGTTCATTGCCTCTTTAGTCGGTGTAGTTTAATGAAATTCAATGGTAGGATAAATGCCTCTTGGGTCATCACAATATTAAGTGTGTGAACCCTGTATGCAGTAAGGTACTGTGTAATTGTTTTTTGCTCCTGTTATGTGATGGATTTTGTACCTTCAATTAGGAAACAGAAGAAGCTGAATTACATCTGTGAACAGATGGAATTAGAGCTCCTCAAGCTGCTGTGTTCTTTGGGAAGACACAGCAGCAACATACCAGAGAGAAGAGGGTTGGTGAAAAAATGCCTTTCAAGGAGACAGGAGAGATAAATGCCAGGAAAAAGGGCAGCTAGCTTTTTTACTCTGGGGGATTTTCCAAATGGGTCTGGTTTGCAATGACCATTCAGAAATTTAGACATCAAGCTAAAGTAAATTGGTTTAGTTCATTATTTACCAAAACCTGCAGTTCAAGGTAAGATAGAGCTACAGAATTGGTTCAGTGTTTTCAAAACTGTTTATGTGGCTATAAACTAAATGATGCAAAAAGGTAAAAATATAAAAAGAAAGCAAATTGAATCATTTTTTTATTCAAATGAAGGACTTGAGTAGCATGGAAATATTTTTTTTGGTTGATTTGTTGGTTGAGTTGTTTGTTTTTGGGTTTGTTTTTTTTTTTTCTGTTTGTTTTAGTTCAATTTGGTTTGCCTATTTGTTTGAGCAGGGAAGGTTCAGCCATAAAAGAAGAGAGTAAAGTTCTGTTTAGCTATTTTGGTTTCTTTTTTCCACCCAAGATATTCTCCCTTTCAGGAGAAGCCTGGGTAACCTGTCTACCTGGAAACACCAATGAACACAAATGTTTTACAAATGTAGTACTTGGATCCATCAGTCTTATTCCACTCTGGCACTTTGTTGTTGTTAAGGGAAGGGCTCACGATCTCATTCTTTCTGACTTTTCTTTCTCAGTTGAAATAGCATTTCTCAAATCATACTAATATCAAAATTGAGACATTCTGTTGCTTTGCATGTATAGTACTGTCAGCTGATCAACATGAAATTTTCTTCTCTAAATCTAGCTATAAGTAAATATATATGAATTCTTGGAAAACACTGTACTGTAACAGTGGAGTGCTGTAACACACCATGAAAGTTCTTCAGAACTGTGCAAACTAGAGGAGGGCCACTGTTAGACTGAAGCTGTCTGATCCAGACAGCTATCGGAAAAAAAAAGCTATTAACAAATGGCTAACCCTGAGATACAGATATATGGTATTTTGCTGTGCAGAGTGGCACTTCGTATGCATTCTTCTGAAAAATCTGGTTCAGTGTCAAAGTACCTTCCTGCTCTTTCATAACAGAAACTCAAACAGGAGTAGCATAAGTCTGTGGCAATCTCTTGGAGGCTTTACTCCTAGGAAATGTTTTGCTCCCCAAAGGTTAGTAGTTACTTCTGTGGGGGGAGCTGTTTCAGAGGTCCTCGTATGCCCTTTCTCTGCTCAAGTGATGTTCACAGTCAGGAGCCCAGTGCTCTCCAATATGGTTCTGATTCTGAACAATTGGTTGTGCTGCAAGTTTTAAACATTTCACATAAGCAATCAGCTGCTGAAAAACATGCTTCTATTTTCCATATCACAAAATTGAAGAGTAGTTTGCTTTCTGTCCTCATTTTTGTTTTCCTTTCCATGGTTGTGTATTTATGTTTTGTCCACAGGCCAAGTCTGTGTGGTTCTTGGCAGGCTGCTCGGACCTTTTTCTACTGAGCTTTTATCAGAGCATCTTAGTCTGGGTTATACATGAAATAATGCAGAAAGGCTCAAAAAAGGAAACCTGTACTACAGCCTTTAATTAACGCTGTGTGTGTGTGATCGGTGATAGGTGAGCCACAGATGCAGTTTCATTTTGATGCTGTATTGCTTTTTTGCTCTGCACTGACATTAATAAATAGATGCAGGCCAGCATTTTAGATTTCATTACTGCCCGAAACGCCTTTACTTTTGGGCTTGCCCCAGTTCTTTTATGAAGCATCATCATGCTCAAATTAGAAAGAAACTAAGCTATATGTCACTGCTGAGAATTATTGGATTATTCAATTACTGTGAACGGTGCTCATAGAATAAAATATTCAAGAAATATTGAAGGAAAAATCCCTAGATAACCTAGCTACATAAAGGTTACACGTTCAGGCATGGTTATAGTCCAAATGTAAGGCATGGGGGTGAGATTATGGCAAGGGACAGCTACAGAGTTGTGCATTGTGGCTGGTGTTATTTGGAGTGATGAATGCTGCCCTGGCCCTTCTGGTGAACTGTCAGTGTGATTTAACAGAGGAGGGAAAAGAGGTTCATGAGGCATTTGGGGCTGAGATCTCCCCAACAGTTTACAGGGGTGCTGATGGGAGCAAGGGGTGTTCCCAGCCAGCCAGGCCCGGGACCAGGAAAAATCCCATAAGACTACACTGACTTCTTTGTCACCTGGCAGTTCAGGGAAATGGAAGACAAATGGCATGTGGATACCTTCAGTGTGTGTCTCTTTAGAAAATGAACCTTTTTTTTTTAGCTGAATGACTTAAGGCAGGAGCTAGTCACAGTTTCCATGATGAATTGAGCTCTGGGTTACCTAAAGATGAATATCTAAATTATTTCTATTGCCAAGCCTGCATTGGCATCAAATATGGGATTAGGCTGTTTTGTTCATGTATAGGCTAGAGTCACTGGTTTGAACCAAATATAACCTTATTAGGATTATGTCTGTACTTGCACTTCAAACTTTAGCCATCTTTCTCCCAGGAAATCTGTGTTTGTTTCATTTTAACCACAACTCCTTCATGGTAATAAACATTCCTGTTTAGTGAAGAATTTTAGATAACTGAGAATACTCTGGATGGTGAAAATTTACCTTCTGTTGCCTAATAGACAGTACAGAAGTAGGTAAGTCAGTCAACAGCAAAATAAGTATTGCAAAAAACCGAAGCATGAATTCATTAATTTTAACGATAATGCTGCTGTTTTACACCAAGCTTAAGTGAATATAAATGTAACTTATTGAAGAGTCACTGGCAAAAACCATCTGTGCAGGTTTTTTGAATCACATCTGTGCTTAAACTAGTTCTGCATTCTAAGAAGCAGCAGCAGCAGCAGCAGCAGCCACCGACCTTCAGCTGACTCCCAGCAGCATTTCCCCTTTCAGCAGCAGCAAGCAGCGGCCAGCAGCTCTGCCGTGGTTGTTTGGGATGGTGGTAAAACGTCACACCTTTTATTTTTACCACTAACACCGTCTTCCATGTTTATCAGCAGGTGGTTTGGCAGGACAGTACAGATTTGATGCTTGGAGCAGAGAAATGGTGAATTGATCTAATTCTTAATAAGGCTAGTTATCCCTTCACTGTTATTTGCAGTACTGTGGTTAACAGGGCATCAGGACTCAGTCCAAGAAGTTGAAAGAATCAAACAAAAAGCCCATTGTCTCCGTAGTGATGAAGGTTATTAAAAGAGAATGAGACTGAGGGATTCTATGTGATGCAAATCATTATCTTTGAGCTTTTCTTACACCTCACACCTTTTGACTCAGATGAAGTTGACAAGTATTTCTGCTCTATAAATTTGGTTCACATCTCAGTGATGGCTTTTTTGCTCATCAAGGGATGCAAAAGGGTTTTGTTATGGTCACTGATTTTCCAAGAAATCTTAATAATTTGCAGACATCTGCATTCATTTAGATGCACAGAAGGAAAAAGACTATTTCATCTTGCTTCTTTTTTGGTGACAGATCTCTGGCTTATTTAAAAAAAAAATGCACCCAGGGAACAGATCCTTAGGGAAATCACCGGAAACAGGTCCATGTTACATTTATAGATCCAAATATGTTATCCTTGGCCTTTTTTTAAATGCTCCAGTGGGATGTATAGATGAATATATCAAAGGTAATAATTTTGATGAAGTTAAAGTGATATGGAAAACTGGCTGGTGTAATTATTCATTAAAAATTTTTAAAGCTGCTGTGAGCATTGAATCCCGAGTCACACTAACAACTGCAATACAAAAAGGGAGACATGCCAGTTTTGAGAGGTACTGTATAAATGGTATTTATTTGATTGAGAATGACATAAGTCAGAGTTGTCAGCATCTTCTGAAGGATCTTGAAGTCAGACTACTTGTATTTTTTGTTACAATTATTACTGAACTTGACTTGAAGGGGAAGAGATCATTAAATATGTTTTTAATGCTGCTCCCACCCCCACACACTTCCAAGCCAAGGTCAGAGGGCAGGCAGATAGCTGATTATTTCATCTCCCACCCTGCTGCACAGACAGTGTATTAGAGCAGCACTAATGTCTGTGCTAAGATTAGTAGTGAGCCACTTTTAATCTTAACTTGCAGTTGGACACGTCTGACCTATAAAGTGTAGGTGATGAGAAGTGATGTCAGATTTAGTGGCTTTCCTCTGCTAGAGCGGAGATTGTCAATTTTGTGGCATTTAAAACTGTTTCTGCTGCGAGGGATGACTTAAGGCAGCAACTAAAGTCAATGAAAATGCAAACTGACCTGCAAATACTCATCAGCAGCCTGGCTGTTCCCAGCTGGGGGAGGCAGTCCACTTTCTCCAGGGCAAGGAAGTGACTTTCTCTGCTTGTGAGGATTAAGTTTATCAGGGTCATTAAATTCTGATGTCAGATGTGACTTTTAAGACGTGATTTTTAGAATCAGCATGTCTGTGAGAAACTTTAAAGCTTTTTTTTTTCTCGTTTCATACCACTTTCATAACACATTTCTTTGCTCAAATGGTGACACAAAATAATACGTTTGAGGCCAATGAGGTCTTTTGATTAATGCTTTCTTTTATATTCTTTGTGTCTATAAACTCCAGGCTGCAGCATCTCAAATTCAAGAAAAAATACAGAAGGTGTTTTTTGATATGACTGGCTTACAAAAGTCACGCGTTTCCAAAGTAATAATTACATTATATTCAATTTTTCATGTTCATTTTGTAAAATAGTGCTGTATAATCCTATGACCTTGCTTCTTTTCCAAAATACCACCATGGAACACATGATACAATTTCATCCTATTACTTGTTTATTGGCATCACTTGAGTATATGGTAATGTTTCTGAGTGTGCTACTAGGACTAAATAGTTGGTCAATAATATATCCACTCTTTAGTTCAGTCTTGCAGTGATCCTAATCTTGTTCTGATGTTGGGGTAGCTTCAAGCTTCACAGCCCAGGCCTCTCTGTAGAGAGATATGTGTTAGTGCAGATACACCTTTCACAGGTATGCACAAGTCTGCACATGTGTTATTGAGAATTTTACACAGGAAACCTTTTAAGTTGTCAGTGGCTCACATGGTGTCATCCACTAAAAGATGGCCTCCTGTCAAATGCCCATTTTTTCTTTCTTAAAGCCTGAATATAGAGTCAGATTCCTAGCCTGTCTCAAACGTGATCCTGGTTCCCATGTAAAGATGCTGGCTGCAGGTAATCCCCTTCTGAGCAAGGAATTCCAGAGCATGTGGTGCTGGAAAGGTCAAACTCATTTGCAGGGAGTTGTGTTTAACTGTGCGATGCAGAAGTGATCTTCATTACTTGTAATTAATCCTCTCGGTTCCTGTATGTCAGTTTACAGACACAGCCGTGAAGGTAGTCCATGGAAGATAATTAATATTTGTTATTCCTGACTTTGAAAAGACTCTGGATAGCAGTGTTTATAAGTCCTTCCTATTGGGAGAGCCTATGAGGAAATTCCCTGATTAAATCATCAGTGCAGTTGTCTCTGCCTTAAACTGTTGTTTTACAGTAATTATTGCCCTTTCACAACAGAAGGGCATGGGGTGATATGGTGGAAGACATGCATTGGCAGATTTTCACAGTTTCAGAAAAAACATCCTTTGGGGAAAGGTTAATGCAGTTATCAGGCAGGTTAATGCTCTGGTGCTCCCTGAGGGCTGTTCATTGATATGAGTATGGGGTGGGGGAGTTCCTTTATAGTATTTTTATTTTAAAACTCCTAGGCTGCTCAAAGAGAGTGAATGAAATCTAAAAATACATGTTTTATTAAAAGAAGATATTTCTTTTAGAAAATATAGGTCAAATTCTCCACAGTTGTCAGTGGGAAGTTAGAGCAGCTAGTTGTAGCTGAAAGTAGAAAATATTCTCAATTCTGTGAATTTCACCTTGGGTTCAGATGAGATTTTGAATCCCTATTTGCATAGCAACCTTTGCATACAATCTTACCATTCTTTTTCTGTATTGTATTGTAGACTTAACTGAAAGATTAAAGGAGAGTGATTTTCATGCTTTGTAGGTCCATTATCAAACAGAAGACACAATCTTATTTTGTGTTTTGATGTTGATGTGAAGCATTTTTCAAATTTATGTAAACTCTGCAGCTTAAAAATATGAAGACGAATTTTTGTGCAATTTATGGTCTGCAAACTGAGAGATTATTTAGTACCTCATACAAAATTTTACTCTCTATAGTCCAGCTCTTTCATTTCTTCCTTTTTGCCATTTTTGTAGGAGAAACAAATATACAAAAGGCTTCTTCACTTGCTGGAGATTTTAGAAAGTATTTCTGGATTAATGTAGTTACTCACTGGGTTTTGGCCAGTTCTTAACATGTAGAGTTTTCTGGTTGGAATCACAACTTTCTCTCATTAGAGTGACTCTAAATTACTTTGGAAAGAAGGAAAGTAAGTTTTGGGAAAATACTTCTGTTAGTAAAAGGGCTTCTTAAATATGAAATAGCCTATTTGATATATACTGGTATTTTATTGGTTTATGAACTAGGGTCAAACTTCTTGGCTATGAATTAGAAAACTTAACTGCCTGGATTTTAGTGCCATCTTTCTGGCAAGTGTTCAGTGATCCAGTGAAAAAATTTAATCTTTTTTCTACTTCACTGGTTTGGCCATCATAAGCAATGTTATTGTGGACTCTAAAGTAGCAGCTTTTTGTCTTTTGTGACCTAGTATTCACATTGTCAGAAGTGCTGCATTTGCCACCTTCATGGTACTAATTAGTATGTTTATAATGAGCCTCCAATACTGTAATCCTCATCAGTCTGCACACCTGACAGCAGCTTGCATCTCTCAATGGCAGACAAAGTCAGGGAGCTAAATTCTCTGCCATATGGAAGTTGGCTATGAAAATCCACTTCTCTCTAATTCTATCCCAAATGTTTTGATGTTTTGAAATGTACCCTTTCTTTGTGGATAATGAGTTACAAACATTGCAGAGTTTTTATGCAGAGGTTTTAAGAAGAAAGGAATAATATTTTAGAGCAAGAAAATAAATAAATTGATAGATAGGATTATAGTCCTAAAAGTTAGTGAATGGAAGGATTTGATTTTCAAGGTTTGCTGTAAAGTTTGCTCTCAGTCATATGACAGCCATAAATGTCACAGGGTGCAGAGTTGTAATTTCTGCAGGGAAGTCATGTTTATTGGGACTGGCTTGTTTGCCAAAGTGTCAAAAAAAGCTGACAAACTGAAACATCATGTTGTCATACAAGGGATATTGTTGGGAAAAGTGTGTGGTGGAAAGTGACTGAAAAGCTGAGAAGAGAGAAGGAAAACTCTTTACCTGCAGTATACTGGGATACCTCCATCCAGTAGTAACTTTATGGTTTTGACAGTCCTCATTAGAGGATGGGTTGTTTTGCAATGTGTGCAGCATCACCCAAGCAAGGTGGAGCAGGTGTGGGCTGAGCATTTGGGATCAAGCAACAGTTGAACTTCTGGGGTCCCCCTGGGTGTTGACACATGCCACTGGTTCTCCCAAGTGCTGTGGTGATGTGGTGCTGTGTCCTCTGTGCCAGCAGGATTTATTTGGATCCACAAAGATGGCTTGTCTAGTCCTACTCACCACCAGCCTCCCTTCTCCTGCTACCTCTCAGAAATTTGTTTACACTAAGTTTGGGGCAGTGATGTAAAATATAAACTTCCCATCCAATTTATTTCTGTTTAAGGACATAGGACCTGAAGCTGTTTTTGCCTCTGTCTTAAACATTTTTATGCTTGTCCTACCAGACTGCTTCTAGGCAGGGGCTCCCGATTTCCTTACCCCATGTATTGCTCTCAGTGCTTTTTTTCCCTCTCCTTTCCCTTTCCTGCCACTGCTGGGGTTTGCCCAGCTGCATCAGGGAGCAAAACCAAAGGGAAATTAATTATACTGCATCTTAGGTTGATTTTCACATAGGTTGGTTCCCTGACCCAGCTCACTGCACAGCATCCAAATATTCATGCTGGCAGGAGCAGAAGGGAGAGGAAAGAGCAGCTGCAGGTGTTGAAGAAGGCCAGAGCATCCTCTCCAGCAGCAATACTGATTTACACTGGGGCTTTGTACTGCTCTGTCCCAGCATGTTGGACAGAACAACCTCGGGAAGGGCGTTTGTCACTAGGATGTTGCGCCGAGGACTGGGACAGCCAAGACACAGAGGTGGCTACCACTCATAGAAGGCTGGCACTGTCCCAGCCCACCACACCAAGGATTGCCATGATCACCTTCCTTCCCAGTTTTCACTGATTTCTGTTTTTTTGAGTCATGGAAAATATAGATAAATTCTTACTCTCAAGGCTTTTTAAAAGGAGCTGCACTTGCGAGAAACTTCTCTTAATAAGGTCCTGTCACCTTTCAGAGTTTTCCAAATCCATAGTAAAAAGAAAATCTGTGATTTCCCCTAATAATAACTTCTGTATGTACTTAATACTTGGTTATTATTCATGGTTTTATGTTCTTATACTGTGTGAATTACACTTTACTGTGTGTCACCTTTTATAAGAAAAACGACTTTTTCCTTACTTTTTTTGTGAAAGAATGCACTGTAGTTCTTGAGTTTTATAATTCCCTGGGGACTTTATGAATATTTAAAAGATGAGCTTGCTGTCAACCTTCATACCTCTGCCTTTTTATTTGAAGATACTATTGGCATCTTTATGTCTAAGCTCAGGTAGAGGAATACAGTCACACAAATTTCATTCAAAGGTTATGTTAATGTACATTGGATATGTAATAGTAATACAATTTCTTTAGGTAAATAATACATTTACTACTTGCAAAGCACAGACTTTGGGGGAGTTTCTTAAGGAATGGCTATAATAGGAGTTCTTGGGATTAGCTTTCTTTATCTCTGTCAAAAAAGTAGGGGGTTTTGTTTCAGCACCGGGGATGTGATGTGCACGAGGTGCTGTGCCTGGTGTATGTGCAGGACCCAGCATTCTGATATGTGGGGTCTGCCCCAGAGCACTCTTCAGTGTTGGCTGGTTGCCAGCCCCAGCGCTGTAAATGATCACCCTGGGGCGATGGAGGACAGCAGAGAGCTCTCTGAGGTCCCAGTGCCCACTGCACTGGGGATGGGTTTATGCAGTGGCTGATGGGGCAGGGAGCTGGAATGAGCTTGTGTAGCAACTTGGTGGGCAGGGCTGGAGTGGAAGGAGGACCCCCAGGAGAAGGGACCACCTCCTGTTGCTTCTAATGGATGGCACCTCTTTGCAAGTCCTTCTGGAATCTGTGTGTGTGCTATCTCCTCATGGGTTTGTGTACATACACACCTAAAAGCCAGACTGGTTTCACAGAACTCTTTAACTTATTATTTCCTGACCAGCAGTTCGTTAATGCAAAGTGCATGCATGGGAACGCAGAGGGCTCTTGACCTACCTGGTGCCTGGCAGCGAAGTTAAGCGAGCATGAAATCATTAACACAAGACTGCATTTGTCTGGAATTGCAGTATAACACAACCCTCTTGCAGTGACCATGATGTTAATGGACGTAAAGAGGTTGCAAGTGCTCAGTGGAGGGGCATTTTTGGGTACGTGCTATGCCCAGTGCAGGCAGGGCTGGTCCTTCAAACCAGGGGAGTTGGTATCAGAGGATTTTCTTGAAGAATCTCCTTTTCACCCACATCCACCCTGGCAGTTTTTCACTAGGTCTGGCAGCTCTTTGCTGCTTTCATTCACAGATGAATTTGAAACTGACTTTATGCTGAGAATCCACTTTTTTATGCAATTAAAAATAATGTCATTAAAATAAAAAGTCTTCATCATGTTTTCTGTTGGAGAACAAGGCTTCTGGGAGAAGCCTTGTTTAAAGCAAATCCTACAGAGGGTTTTGCAGAGGTCTGAAGAATGAAAAGTACTTAGTGAATGTTTTCCTCATTTAAAAAAAAATTCTGTTGGCTAGGTATAACTGTGACTTGGCGCGAAAACTCTGAAATTATTTGGCTCTGTTGATCTTGGCTTCGGCATGAATCTTCTGCTAATCTTGGAGAGTTAATGAATTAAGTGCAGTTACTTATTAAAGCAGCTGCTGACTTTGCAGGGAGCCTTGCAACCCTGATGCTGGCCTCAGGAGGCTGTGGGGCAGGGGGAGCTGCTGCTGGGGTTACAGGAGCCAGTGTCGGGCAAGGGGAAGCTGTAGCAAGGCCAGAGAGGACCATTCCCCAGCATCCATCTTTTTTTCACCACCACCACCTCCTTTTTCATCATTATTCCTCTGGTTTTCATCCTGCTCAGCTCCATAGCTTACCTTACACTTGTGAAAGGGGGTTGTGTGTGCCCAAAAGTGTGCCCAAAAGTGTTTTCCCAAAGGTGCATCTCTCTACCAATCCTGCCTGACCTGTATCCTTAGATGGTCATGATTACAATGGATGTGTTAGTACTCAAAACAGATAATAAGCACTTAATTTACCTGCAAGTCTTGTATTACAACTGATGATGTTTTGCAGGAGCAGCAGCTGAGGGCTTCAGGACATCCCCCTGCATGCTTTTTTATCTCTGCTGTACCCCTTCAAGGCCTTACTATATGGTGCTTGCTTCTTCGTAGGAAATTGATCTTTCAGCAGGATGGTTTAGTCAGCATTGTCTCTTCAGGGAAGCCTCAAAGAACTTTGTATGTCTGTAGATGGGGATTTGATTTATTTTTAATTTTAATGTCAGTTTTTTCATGTCTAACAGGTATGTGCCCCCTGTATTGGTGCAACCCCCCCCCCCCATTTTTTGTTGATAACAGCAAAGCAAACAAAAAATTCTTTTACCTAGGAAAAGGTCTTGATATGTTACATAGAGACTTTTAGTCTAAATCTAGATTTGCCATTAGATATTTCTATGTCTTTTCCCCCTAGGTTAAAGCACACTTTGTGACTGGGAACCTCTTTCCTCTGTAACAACCTAAATGTTGTTAACAAGTCACCTCTGAGCTCTCTTGGGCAAATAAGAAAGTCTTTTGGTATTGTTTCATTTCCTCAATCTCAGATAAATTTTCTATCATTTTCCTGAATCCAAGCCCTCTCTAATCTGTCAGTGTTTTCCCTGGATGCATGGGCAGCTGTTGGGACAGGGTACAGTACCTGCCTAAGGACTTCACTGCTGCCACAGACCCTCATCCTTTATTCCTTGACAGTACACCTGTGATTTTTCATAGGGCTACGGGGGTTTACTGTAGTTCAGAAGAACCCTGCTTGTCAGGCAAGATAACTTAAATAATTGGCAGATCCACAGTTGTATTTATCCACCCTCCCAACCCCGAATTTTGACTCTTCTCCAGCTGTTACTGAAAATTGATTGGTATTTTCTTTCAGATCATTCATGAAGACACGAAGCAGTTTTGTAACCAGATCCCTGTAGGCCCCATTAAAAAAGCTACTCTCAGATGATGCAGCCCATTTGTGATTAGAGGGGTTTCATTCATGTGTATGAACTCATTGTCAGCTTCTTTTTAATCGATTTGGCATCAGCTGCATTGATTTTGTGTAAGTGCTTTTAAAAACAGTCAGGGTTGCTAGTTATGCATGAGTCTGGGTGCTGCACAGAAGTCTGTCCTGGGATTGTAAATTGCTTCTGCCCATTGTTCTGTCAGAAAACAGCAGCAAGTTTGCTTGGCCAGACCTGTTTCCTGTAAAACCATGTTGATTAGGGTTAATTAATTATGCTATCATCTTTTCATTACATATATAACTTGGACTGCTGTGTTTAGAAGGTAATGTTTCATTTGTTTTACAAAATACTTAGGATCCTGACTCCAGCCTGCAGTTTATTATATATAGGAAACATGGTTTATTTGTTTCTCACAGGCTTTCATCCATAAATTCAAGAGTGTGTGGAATGATGAGCTGTGATTTACCAGCCAGGCCATTACTGAGTGTCTGCCTTTTCTTTTTTTCTCAATTCATGTCCTCCAAAAAAAAAAAAAAGTCAAGATACATTATGGGTTTTAAAAGGGTGTTTGTGTGTGTTTGTTCCCCTTAGTTCTCTTTTCTCTCATCTCTCTACTTGAGAGCTTGACAGACTGTTTTAGCATTACTGATTGCAATAACACACCCACCAAAATTCATCCATGAAACAGAACTATAGTGCTGATTTCAAAAGCTTTAACAAAAGGCATCCCATCTGGATCATTTAAAGCTCTCGTATGGTTTGTTTCAGAGTGTGAAAATTGAAATGCTCCATTCTGAGAACCCAGAAGTAAAATTGGTTTTGATGTATAGCGAACTCAACAGTTGTTTTTTAACATGCCTGTTTTTTCTGTTCTTCCTCATTTTGTTTAGTGTTATAATTCATAAACAATTGAAGATGCCATTCCATTCCCTGCAATTTTTATTTTTGTTACCTTGTTTATGCTGTATTAAACCTTGAATAAAACCAAAATTTATGTGGTGACAATAACACTGGATTTGATACTGCTCCAGACTATTTTATTTTATTGATAGAGACATTTATTATTTCTATTTCTTTGATAGTTTTATGATTACCAAAGATATTTTCTTTTTAAAAGGCTAACAAAGCACATTGGTATGGCACTTTTCATCCCCTGATCTGGAAGAACTTTCCTGACATTCCTCATGGATGGAGGAGACATTGTTTTCCTGATCCTAGCATAAGTGAAAATTAGGCACAGATAGGATAGATATGGGACTCAGAAGCAGAGGGAAGTGCTTTATTACCCTTACTCTTACCTTACTTATCCAAGTCTGTGACCTAGCACAGGGGAGCTGGAGAGAACAGACCTTGCATCACACTCATGTCAGATAATTATTTATATATATTTTTACCATAGAAAATATTTAAACAGTTGAATTGTCTGTGCTTTATTCAGTTCAATGGCATGTATTTCAACCTGAAGGAGTAACTCTCTGAGGTAAAATAAATCAGGGATGTTGCTGCAGGCCAAAATGGTGTTTTGGTCATTGAGTGGTATGCTTTGTGACTTTGGTTGACAGTAAAACACAACAAAAAGAAAGAAAGTTTTATATTTGAAGTGTTCCGAGCTTGTGTTTCCAGCATCTGAAGAAGAGAGGACTTGACAAAGAAAGCTGTGGACACACTGAAATGGCAGCCACTGTTCTCTCCCTAAGTTTACAGGGTCTGTTTTGGGAAATGAACTGTACAGTCACGAGTACACTGAAAGTGCCAGTCAGTGATGTTTCGTAGAGAAGTCTCAGATAGCTCAAATTCAGGTGACAGTAAAGAACCTGAATATTGAAACAATTAAATAGTTGCACATTTTTGTTAAACTTACAGTAGCAAAATGCTCCACCAGTCTGGGACATGAATCCTGTGATTTAGTTTTCAGAGAGAAGAGAAATGGGAAGGTCACTTAGCAATGCAAAACTATCTAAAAACTAATTTTTGGGGTTCTATGTGCTTGCAATGAGCAAGTTTCCTTTAAAGCTCTGCTTAAGGCAGGGGGTTGGGGAGGATATATTTGGGCAGCATGGCTTGTCCGAGAACTTATGAAGGTAAGCAACAGCAAGGCACCAGCATTTTCCTACAGCCAGTGCTGCTGTGACTCAATCTCAGTTCAAATTTGTGCTGTGTCTCTCATTTCTTAATGCAACCCCGAACAGAGGGAAGAGACCTGTGATGTGGCAAATGTAGACCTGGTATGAGTGGGAGCAGCACTCATTTCAGCAGTACAGAAGTATTTCTGCCAGCTCCACAGCTTTCCCTGCTGAGCTTTACAGTTTTGTTTTGCTGTGCACGTGGCTTCATGCCCTGTTGAAAAGCCTTTCTCCCTGTAGAAGCATCCTCCCTGCTGATGCTTGCTTGTGGTACCTTAGGGACACCCTTGCTTTTCAGTATAGTGGTAATGCACAGACAGCACAGGGAAGCAGGAGAGAGTTTATCTGAGTGTGCACTGCTGACTAGTTTACTTGTCCAGTTTCTTCTTTGCTAATGTGAAAGAGGTATGGTGACACTACTTTCTACATTTTTTGCTCTCATTCTAAAAGGAGAATATTAGGTAAATTTCTGTCAATATACAATCATCCTGTGCATATCTCCTTTTTAAAATGTTAAGAGCACGGATTCCCTTAAAACAATGCATCTAGTCTATTAAGACAGAATTTCAAGGTGTTTTGTCTTGGACAACACTGAGGGAAGTGCCCAAAGAAGAGGTGAATTTCAGTGTCATTTGCATTGATGTCTGTCTTAGTGGATACTCTGAAAAGAACATCTTTTTTGTGTTGAGGATAGTTGCTCCCATAGAGTGACATGGTGAGTTTCATGTTTTATGTAGCTACAGCAATGATGTTAATGCCATTCTTGATTAAGGAATTTGTGCACATTTGTGCACAGATGACTCTCCTTTCTTCACCTCATGTTTACCAGAAGTATATGAAGTACCACCTGGGTGTTTTTTCAATGCAAGCGTTCATGTGGTCTTAAAAGGTGGGGTAGTTCGAACTGATACCTTTTCATTTATGGATATCAATGAATGGATAACACAGTGGGTTTTTCCCCAGCAGCTAGCAGAGAAAAGAAATTGAGGCCAAGAAAGGTCAGCGATTAGAGAGGAATGCCTTGACCTCTATTCCAGACTTAAGTGAAAAAATACGAGAAACACCCCCTAAATGGCCAAAACCACCTGTGGATAAGTGGTGGCTGTGGTAGTTAGGCTGTCATTCATGAAAACTGAAGAAATGCAGAGAGATGGCTGTTTACTTTAAACATGTTAGCAAAGAGAGGATTTCCATGACAACACAGAGTTAAATGTTAGCACTGTTAATAACAACAAAAAAGCCTCTTTCAAGATATTTTGCCAAGTCTCCTGATGGAGGTCCTCTGTCACCTAAACAGTTTAAGTTTAGGATGTTGAACAGGGCATGTATGAAAAGAATTAGCAGAAAATCTTTGAACTTGTGGAAATGTGCTACAGCATCAGTACCTTTATGGTTAACTGCTAGTACAGAAAGATCAAAAATTTTTGCCAGTGATGTGGGCATTTCTGTTCTAAGATTTAGCCCTCTGCAGAATGCATTAAATGTTTCTTTACAGAGATGTTGTGCAAGGGGTGATCAGGCATTGGAACAGGGAACAGGTTGCCCGGGGAAGTGGTGGAATCACTGTCCCTGGAAGTGTTCAAAAAGCATGTAGATGGCACTAGCTGCACTAGGGAATGGTATACTGCTGGACTTGGCAGTGTTGGGCTAATGGCTGGACTTTATGGATCTTAGAGGTCTTTTCAACTCTTACTGATGAATGATTCTCTGATTTGTGTCCCACACAAATCATAGGTATTCTGTGAAATTACCAATGTTTTAAAAAGTAAGAAATTCCCAGATATTTTTGTATAGTGGTTTTGAAGATATCAAAGTCATATTTCTTGGGGGAGATAATGCTGAGATAGGCAAGGGAGTTAAAATCCACGCAGTAGAAAGTAGTCTGCTACATGCTGTCCCTCCTGTGTCATTCCAGCTATATGTATCATCAGCTGAATGGGAACAATTCTTTTATAGAAAGAGTGACAATAGCCTGACCTGTGACATATAGTTTCATTTCCCTATGAAACATTTAATTAACAAGATCAGAAGTTTGGTGCATTTACATGTTTTGAAATCCTGGTAAGAATAAGGCAAGATATGGCTATTACTGATCAAGGCGAAAGAGTTTTCTTACCAGTATTTTTGCATGCTGTTGTTGTCAGGTCCCAGAGTGAAGGAGTTGGGGAAAAGATCTATATTAGACCTTGATGAACATCTTTCATTTACATATCAGCTGTGGGAGAGGTAGTGAGGCCTAGAGATTTTGGACTAATATGTGTGTGATCAAACTTCATCCATGTGCAGGGTACCTTCCTCCTTCCCAGCTGTCCCAGGCTCTGTCTGTAGAACCCTTTACCCTGCAGTTGCTCTCCTGACACAACCACGGTTTCACCTTCCCATCCGTGAAGATGAAGACTGTTAATCTGGGTCAAATACACCAGAGAGCTGCTCCTTTGTAACACATTTAACCACCACCATACCATTACAGTGTTGGATAACTGGATAGTAAAAATGTTGTCAGTTGCCAGTTTTTCTGTCTGCCAGTTGTTTTAGTCCCCCTTTTCTCAGGAAAAGATTTTCTGGAGAGTGAGGGGTGATTTTACTTTTGCAGGTGGTTGTGGGGCCGTACAGCCACTTAACTCCCATCACCTGTCAGATGGATGCTGCATCTGACCCTGTCCTCTGCTCTCTTCCCCTCCTCTTTTTTTTCCTCTTTCCTATTTGCTACTTTATTTTAATAGTCCGGTGTAACTCGCCAAGACCAGCAACGTGACTGGAATACAAGGACAAATTAGAAGCAGTGCTTTCAACTTTCTGCCCGTGAATTTTGCCAGGTCTTGCTGAGACACATAAGGCCATATTAACTCTCTTTAATGACATTTGCTAAATAGTAATTTTCAAGAGAGAAAGGTGCCCAAGGAAAAGCAAGTATTCCTCTTTCTGGGAATTTCTTTCCCTTTGTACTTTAACTTAAAGGACTTTCAAAAACAACTTAAGGTCAACTACAACTCTTTATTTGTTCCCCAAAAGAATTGTAATATCCTTAAACACCACTTGAACTAACTGTGGTCAGTGGATACATAGATATATGGAGATATGATTTCTCCATTAAAAACAGTGTCATTAGTAGAACCTAATTATTTTATGTTTATTTAGCATATTAGCATTTATTTGTTAATATACTAAAAGTTTTGTGTGTGCATTGCTTGTTTAGTAGTGAAAAAAAACAGAGAGCTTGATATAAAATAGCATATTTATTCATTCTTTAGTTCTCTGACAAAGAGCAATCAATTGTGAAAAAAATTGTTTAAATCAAGACAAAGAAATTCTTTCTTGACCCAAAAGAAAGAAAAAACCCCATGCATCTTGTTCCAGTGTTTTTTCTTTCTCTGTGTCACATTTCATCTTTAAGCTCTGAAATAAAAGCAAATGAGATAAAAGCCTGGATTAGAAAACCAAAGAGGAAGGGTGAACCCATTGCCTTTTTACTCAGTTGAAGATAATTATACCACTAACCCCAGACATGAGAGGCTCAATTCCCTCTACTGCCTGGGGGAACTTGAACCCATTTCCAGGAACAGTTCCTATAAACATGAATGGGAGCGCCTGATCCCAGAATACCCTTTTTGCTTTGCCAATGGTGTTCCCACTTCGCACAGCTTACTTAAATATTCATTAAATGAGGAAAAAAAGCAAGCTCTCTGCAGCAGAGGTGGAGGTAGAGAGGGGCTCAGGGAGCCTGTGGTCCTTGGCTCACCAGCTGCTGCCAAACAGCCGCCACTATTGCATGGGGGCTGCAGCATCACCCAGACCCCAAAGCTGTCCCGCTCTGGGGCTGGAGGTAGTGCACTTCCCTGTGCCCACAGACTGCTCTACTCCACCCAAGAGAATCTGGTCTGTAACACACAACCTTGTGTGCAAGGATACTGCACGAGTAGTGGTCAGGCGTTCCCCCATTTCCTGTGAGAGGGGCAGCTGTGCTTCGGTGACGTGCAGCAGGCTCTGCAGGTGGATGCTGAGATCTGCTCCCTGCCCAGGCTGGTGCTGCCAGGCCATAGGGTCCTCACCAAGTCCTGCTCAAAGGCACAAAATTT
Organism: Chloebia gouldiae; assembly: GCA_003676055.1. NCBI lineage: Eukaryota > Metazoa > Chordata > Aves > Passeriformes > Passeridae > Chloebia > Chloebia gouldiae. The sequence goes on along the minus strand of QUSF01000007.1, from coordinate 23,823,352 downwards.
GCCATAGCTGCTGAGAAACCCGGCTCTTGTACAGAAAGTGCATTTCCCTCTGGAGCCTTTTCTCACAGCATTTCAGGAATCTGTATCTTTTCTGTCTTTGTTTTTATTAAATGTGTCTGATCATCAAAGCATTCTGGAAACAGTGCTGTGAAAACTTGCGTGGTTTTTTTTTTTTGTAATTTTACATACGGTACCTTGAAACTTCATTTCTCAGTAAATTGCTCATGTCCCAAACCTAATTAACAGGCTAGTATTGCAGCAGTGGTCAAGGCCTTTAAAATACTCTGGGTAGGAAACATCTCTCCCAGCTTTATCAGCACATTATATCATCCAAGTCCAACCTTATCTTTGCACTGCTCTTAGTAACTTCTCTTCTTTATCCATAAATACACAACCCTTTCCATCTATACAGTCCCTTTTACTTGGAAAAAAAAAAACACAAAAAAAACCCCAGTGAAAGATAGCATGTTGTTACTTTGTAAGTCCTTAATGGGAATGAGACCTGCAAATTATTACTGCTGGCTTCTCTCTCCATCTGGACAGGTGGTCACTTCTGGCTCCAGGGACTGCAATTCTATATGGGTACCTTGTCTCACCATATCATTATCCTCATGTCTGTCCATTTGCCTCCTGCTTTCCTTGACATATTTTAATATTGTTTCTTGCTCAGATTCTGTAGCTAAGAGGAACTCAATGCCGCCTTTGGAGTTCCAGATGTTGCATCAGTAAAAATATTTTCTAATGTGTTTTCTATTCTGAGAACACAGGGAGTTGTTTCTTAGCTTTGTGTTTACATGCAGTCTGTAATCTCTCTGGAAATAACAATGGCTGCTAATGTAATTTATAGATAAAGTGAAAGCATTAACAAAGTTCATAAGCAGTTTTGCTAGTATAAATAATGTAAATTCATTATTTACATGCAAATATCATGGGGATGTTTCTGTTTCTGATAATGCTATCAGTACTATGTATACTTCCAGGTGTCCTATCCTCTGTTTTATCATTGCTGTCTTGGTGATGTTAAAAAAATAACAATTGCAAATGCAAAAAGCATTTTGAATTTTTTTGCAAACAAAAAGTATTGTTTACATATAAAAATTTTATATTCTTTTGAAACCCACAGAATCGAAAACCTGGTACAGAAGCAAAAATCTAGTCTACTGCAATCCATACTGTATACAATGATGCTTTTAAAATAAGTTTGATACTGGATTCAAGTCAGATTAATGTAAACCAAATGCACCAGCTCATAAAATAAGTAATTAGCAGTTCTTCTCTGTGAAATGAAACTTTCTAGTTTAATAGAGTCACTCTCTTCTCAGTCAGCTGTATTTAAAATAAAATATATCAAAATCAGATTTAGAATCTTTGAAAACTGAAGTTGATTATTCAAGTCAATAGAGCCACCTACAGATTTGACCCTGAATATCTGATGAGACATAAAACTCAAATGTTCACAAGCACATATATTAGAAATGTGCGTGCAATGCAAATAATGTTTTGTAATAAAATTTATTTACTGGTAGAGTGGATTTTTAGAAATGCAGCCTTCAAGGACTTAATACCTACTCCTATGCTTTGTCACCCCCATACTGCTCACTCCTCAGAGCTGGCTCTTACACAGCCAAAGACTTTTATATGTAGTACTTGGTTTGACAGTGAAGGGTGGCACTGAGACAAAAATTGGACCTGTCACACCTGAAGGAATTTCAGGCTCTAAGAAATAAGTTCTATTGCTTTTCCTGATACCTGACTGCAGATAGGACACTTAAAAAAAAAAAAAGCAACAACAACAACAACCAAAAAAAACCCAAAAACAAACAAACAAACAAACAAACAAAACCAAAAACCAATCAACTAATCAACTAAGCAACCAACCAACCAACCAACCAACCAACCAACCAAGTTAATGTTCTAACAGCTTTGTGGAGTGCGGAGTTTGCCATGATAGTTCACTCTGGAGGTTAAAAAGCTGAGGATAGCCATGGAGAGGTAGGTGTATATTTAAAAGCCTCAGCTGCTTTTTGCAATTACAGATGTGAACAAATAGTTGATGCTCATTTTTATGAGGAAGCTGGCGATCTACAGAGACTCCTCGTTATCAGCAGATGAAATCAGAGCTAAACCTACCCAGCAGCCATCCTGGACTGATGTCCTGCCCTTCATCTCTTCAGACTGGCTCCTCTATCCTGTGCCAGAAGCAGTTTGAGCACTTTGGAGCTTTGATGAATCCTAAATACCTAGTCAATACACTAACTGTGCTCAGCTACCAGCACTATGTTTTCATTAGAAAGAGCTTTCTTAGCCAAAAGTGTGATGCTTTGACAGCGCATCACCTAATCAATTTCTCGTTTTTCAAAGTAAAACATGCAGGCTGTGTTGTTAGTTGCTTCCCACTTCGCATAAATACTGTCAGTTGTCAAAAAAAAAAAAAAGAAAGCTATAAAATGCTAATGCCTTGATTAGCATTTTTCACTGACCTATCTCTAGTGGCGTGAACAGCAGAGGAGCTGAGGAGTGGAGAGCAGGGCTCAATGTGCTCACCTCCTGGAGCACCTCCTCTCCATTGTGCTTGAATTCTTTCCACTGAGCCCCAACAGGGTTTTGCTCTTCAGTACAGTTTAGGCTTCTGTCCAATCAGTCCAGATTGGCAGATTTCAGTCCAGATGGTTATGATAGATATGGTACCCTCTCTTTTAATCTCAACTAAAGAAGTTTTGACAAAGACCTGTGAATTAAGTGGGCTATGAGTAGCAATGACTGAGTGAATTTCACATTTTTGCCTAGTCCATCTGCCAGGCTGAAAGGAAGGAAGGCAAGCAAGCAGTTTCAGTATAAATTAGTGTGCCTGAATTGCACAAATCCAATTAGTTAACAGGCAGGACATTTCTCTGCTATTACTACTATTTAAAAAAAATCTCTTTGGCAAAATGCACATTGAGTAGTAAATCTTTCCTTTTCAGTTTTGCCATCCATTTGGTACCTTTGTCCCACATTTACATGGAAATTTTGCTCCCATTGAGCACAAAGCTTCTCCTCTCAGCGTGCAAGCTGCATTAATTGTCAGTAATGTGGGCAGAAATATATTCCATAGCATTATATCATCAAAACTGAATGGGATTAATAGCCTGTCCTGTTGTTATAAGGAGTTTGGCACCATGTGTTTTATCTGTCAGCGAGATTACTATTTATATTGTTTTGGGGTAACTGGCATAATAGCCTTTCGTATAATTACTTATCTGAATGCACACAATTAGAACTATTTTCTGGGGGGACTTTGTGCATGAAACTCACTAGGGTGGGCGCTTTTTTTGCCAGGAGGGAGAGGACAGCACAGTGTGCTTCATGTGACGCCTTAGCACAGCCCTGCCTTCTGAATGAGACCCTTTTTCAGTGCCAGTTGCCTTTCATAATAACAGGTTGCCTTTCTTTTAACGCTGCCCTACCAGTCCTTCCTTCTTCCTCATGAGGAGCTGGTTTGCAGCCCCTCTGAAACTGATGAAGTTCCCATGGCTTTGAGTCACGCCAGGAGCCCAGATCCTTCACTTCTTGCTGCCTCCTCTTAAGCACAAACATCCAGAGCCCCTAGTCTTATCCCCCTAATATTTTGGCAACTTGGTTCCCAGAAGCACTACTATGGACATTCACTTTTGTTCTTCTGATGTAATTTTATTTAACTTCTTTCACAGAACTGTAAGGGCTGATGGAAGTGTTTTCTTCAGGCATGGTCTGTGTGTGGATCCTCCTCCATGAAAACATTTTGAATCTGAGTTTCAGCAGATGAATTCAAGTGGTCTCTGCATGGTGGAGAAAAAAAATCAGTAATAAATTCTGGTATTTATGCGTATTTAAAAACATTCATTCAAATGGGTATTATAATAAGTTGTAAGTACTTCATTAGGAGAATGAAAGCGAGGAAGCAACTTACATTCTGCATTCAGCAGTAATATTGCAGCTGAAATGCCAAAAAGATTTCATGTTGGAGGTCCATTTTCACACTTCATGAAAACTGAGGTCATACGAATAAAGCATGAAGTTGGATATGCTGTAAATATAGTAAGTTTATTGCAAGTCTTCAAAAATTATTGTGTGTCCCAGTGTCCATACTGAAGCTTATTTACCATATAAAGTTTTTCAAATAGAGAGTGTATTAATTTGACTGCTTAAAATTTCTTAATCCCCTCCTGTCAAATGCTTTAAGGAAGTATCAACTTGAAAATATCTACATTCAAAACCCTGTACCTTGTCAGCCCTTAAGATGAACTGTTGGTTTTAAATAACTGAATCTCCTAGTTTGACAAAATATTAAGATTATCTAATGGAGATTATTTTTAGTTTAAAAGAGAAAAATATTGATTCTTTGTTGTCTCCTCTATTCCTCCGTCATGCACAAAAATCACAGAAATATGAGTATTAAATAGTCTTTTAAGCTGTCACACATTTATACATAGCTTTTTAAAATTAAATTGGAGATCAATAAGAAACTTAATTTTAAGAATATTTCTTGGCTATGTCAAACTATTTGAGATTGTTGATATCTTAATGGACCTTAATGGAGACATTTTAAAAAAGAATAACTTGCTGAAGTAGTTCGTTATTTTTAATGCACACATGCACTAGTTGCAATTGTTTTTTATTGCTATGGGAATAGCAGACAACAGTAACAACAACATAATATCAAGATTCAACATATTTGTTAAAAAAGAAGGTTGTTTTGAAAATAGAATTAGGACACAGCAGAGTCTGTAGAGCAATTCTTCTTCAATTACTTAATGCAGTTTTGTTTCTCTGAATGTTTTTTGTTGAAAGCACATGATTATCTACAGAACCTTTATGAATTAAAGTTGATAAAAGTTTTAGAACATGTAATTATTTGTTCTTGATACTCCTTGCTGCTTTCATGTGTAGTTTCTAATAGTAAGGTACTGTTTATTATGTTTACAAATCCATGCTTGGAAAAGCATCTATCCGAATGGATAAGTTTTCAGAAGGATTTACAGACAAGCCAAGGTGTGTTCTTGGACCGTGACATTTCTGCTCACAGGAGAGCCTCTCCTTTCACAGAAATGCTGCTGGACACGTGGGTTTCTGCAAGTGTCAAGCCAGGCGAGGCAGCACTGGGTCAGTGGTGTGGGGACACCCAGCTTTATGGACCAGTGGCAGCATCGGCATGAGCCAAACACCTTCAGTTTAGAGAGTGCTTGCTCTCTCTGTCCCCTGTCCCCCAAACCTGAGCAGTCCTTTAGAAACAGACTGGCCACATCCACAACACACAGCCCTCAGCCCTAAATCTCCTTGAGACCCAAATAGTTGGTGGTGGTCTTGAAACATAATTATTATTTGTTGTGCATCATTTTAGTTCCAGGTTTCTGGAAGCATCAGAATGGTGCTTTGCTAACATGAAATGGAGAACCTGTGTTCAGTACCTTGGGACCATGGAAGGAAAGCACATGCAGCACATGAGAACACCACAATGATGTGCTGAGATAATGTTGGAGGGGGGATACTATAAGGAAGACACAAAAAAATGTGGGGTAGTCTTCATCATGTCAGCCTTAAGGGATGAAGCAACATATCCCAGGACCATGTCCAGAGACTGTCTGGAGGAGGCAAAACAGCAGGCAGCAAAGGGGAGTGAGCCATGAGGAGCCAGCAGGCAGCAAAGGGGAGTGAGCCAT
>QUSF01000007.1:23583532-23817664 GCA_003676055.1 Chloebia gouldiae | reverse complement strand
GGAGTGAGCCATGAGGAGCCAGCAGGCAGCAAAGGGGAGTGAGCCATCAGGAGCCAGCTCTTGGCCTCACTCCCTGGCCTGATTTTATTTAAAAGTATAGTCCGACAGTTCTGAACGACAGCAAAGGAAATGTAGATATGTTCTACTCTCTACAAAAAGGGAAACAGGAGAGTGCAAGGAGCAGAGGATGTTTGACATCTGCATGATCGGGTAGTGGAAAGGTTTGAGTAAATGTGTGACAGGTTAAATTAATTTAGGTTTCTTCTATCAACATGTCTGGTCAAAATTGCTGAGCTAATGAGGCTAGTTCTTTTACTTTTATCTCTGGTCAAAGTGACCTCAAATGTAAAGAATCACATGGTTGACAGCTGGGTATTGCTTTAATGTTGTATTGCAAGGTGAATGTGTGCACTTAATGAAAAAGCCTGAAAAAGTGCCTTCAGAATGATTTTAATGAAAACAATGAAATTTATGAGTATACCATCTGCTTTCACAAGAAAATGAAGACTTGAAAACTGGAGCCAGTTGCTCCAAAGCTGCCCTGAAATGCTGCAGAGCAGTGGTAGTTTGGGTGCTTCATGTTCCCAGCCCCTTGGTGAGCTGTATTCCTGGCAGAGCTGTATTTCCCAAGAGGTAGCACAATTCTTAGGATGTGCAGGATTACACTTCTTTTAAGGACAGGGCTTCTTTTGAATACCAGGTGATAAGGATGGTGTGACGTGAGTTTTGATGCTCTCAGTCCACAAAGACTAGTCAATTCACAAGTTTTAGTGCTTTTAAGCACCCAAGATATGCAGTCTGATAGCACAACTCCCTAACAAGGCTTGGCCCAGTCTACCCTGGGACTTCGTGCCAGAATAACTTTGTGGAGCTGAGCCATGATAAGGTACAAATTGTAGCAGGGCTTTGCCAGCCAGAGCTCCCTGGAGAGGGCACAGCAACCTGCCAAACCTGCTGTTGGAGGAAGCTTGCCTGGCACTAAGGCAGCTTGGCCCCGGTGCCAGCTGCATCTGGGAGAAAAGGTTGTTAGTTTGGGAGAACAGTGCATTCTACACCCAACTTTCCGTGCAGCACTGCAGAGAGCCTGATCTGTCATATTTAATTTATCACATCAAATCATTGGCTGTTCTGGCCTCCTTGATCATACTCCCTTTTAAGACATCACCAGCGCTAGCTAGTGCAACACCCAGAGATACTGGAGGTGGAGGCAGGAACGTTAACAACTTGGTTGTTGTAATTTGCAGTCATACCATGCTTTTTTGGCTTAACAGTGTTCCTGACAGGTCCCATACACTGTGTACAGCTGGCCATTTTGGTTCTATGCCAAATGAGAATTTCCTGGTGTTAAAAGAATTCTCAGTTGTCTACTTTCTGGGCTTCCAAAATAGAACAAACATGTTTAACTTGGCTGTAGAGCTAATACTGAATACCTTGAAACAAACCCATAAAGTAGTAAGTGAAAACTGGGTCTTATTGTCCACAAAATACAAAATTTCAATTCAAATTACTCTTTTATTGAGCCATATTGCAAGGATGATCACTATTCCTGAATGGGGTGCTAACATATATTTTTTACTCAGGCACAAAATGGTCATGCTTCCCTATCTAATTCCTGAAGTGGAAGAGCAGAAACAGGCAAGAATCTCTTCTCCTGCTTCACTGTAAATCTGAACAAACTTCATTTGCTGGAGCAGAATTAATCTACTCTGTACTGACTCAACTCTAGTCATGGTCCAGCCTCTTATCTAGAAAAAAGCCTACCATGTAATACTTGTAGAGAAGTATAGTTGTAGAGAATGTAATAGCTTGTAGAGAAGTAGAATAGAGGAAGAGAGCTTGACAAACAAAACCTCAAATCAGAAAAGTCTTTGCTTATGTCCTTCTAAAACCTTCCCATCACCTGTGCTGGGGAAGAAAAAAAAAAGTAAACTGGTTTGCAGGCACAGTTTTCCGATTACAGCATTTCAGAGGCACTTCCACACTGGATTTTGCTCCTCCATTACATTTTGGCAGCATCTCTGAGCAAAGGTGCCTATTTCCTAAACAGATAAAGCTGCACTGCCAACTGCAGTTTGTGGCTTGGCAAGTCCCATTCTGGCTGCAGGCTGCTCTAATGAAACTAATTGGAGGTTCATTTGCAACATGGGGAGTCCAGTGATGGGAGAGGTTTTTCCTTTAAATGTTGACTTGCAGCAGGCTGAACTTAGATGGCTCTTAGGCATTATTAAGTGCTTTTTGTTGACTGTGTTGTACTGTCATGTCCTGTATCCATGATGCTGTATGTCCCCCTGCACTGGAAGATGCCCCATATTTACAAAGGATGTGCAACAAGGCAGCCTTGCCAGTGTGGGCTCTTGGTGACAGACAGGAGTCTGTGTTACACCTGCTGAGGGGCCATGAAACAACAGCAGCAAGCCCAGACATCTCTGAATTAAAATATTTTGTATACAAAATCAAAAGCAATCTCTGGTTTCCATGATGTTTGAAAGGTGAGTGTGAGCCCAGCTGTACCTCAGCCCTGTTGCACCTCAGCCCTGCTCCTTGATAAGCACTTCACAAAGTGCTTTGTGGTCTCTGTCAGAGCACCTGGACCCCTGCCAACCAGGTGCTTTCAGGGGTATTCTGTAATCCCTGCAGCCATCTGACCAAAGTTATTAAATGTTGTCATTTATCCTGTCATTACCATTATACAGATCAGCAAGGGGAAAGCAGAACATTTTTCTTCCAGCACCCAGTGTTGCATCAAACTTTTCTTTAGGATTGCCTTACAGTCAGACTGGCATGTTCTGTTTGTCAATGAAATAGAAGGTGAGTACTGGGAGCCCTGCTGTGCACCCTGGCCATGTCTAGAATGGCCAGCAAACTTTAATTTTCCCAATCTGAAATCCTGTCGTTGGAAAAGTACCGCCAGTGATTTAAACATCTTACTACAAAGAGAGAGGGTCACAGTAATGATGCTAAGGGAGAACTTGTGGATAAATGAGACAATGTTCAGACCCACCTGTTGGAAGGGGTGGAACAACATGCCATAGTCTGACGAATGAGGTTAGAAAGACCTGACTTTTCACCCACTTTTTGAGGCTTTCATTCCTTAATCCATCTGTCTAGATCTCCTTCAAATGGCATCCCAGACTACACATTGCTGGATATCAAAACACTTCAGTGTGATCTGGAGTCCTGAAGGTCCCTATCAGCAGTGCTTTGTGTGACAGGGTACCACATGCTTGCCTGCAATGACCACTGCTGGATGATACAGACAGGTGGGTCCTGATGGAACAGCATGGTTAAAGGAGACAGCACAGTCAGCTGCTATGGGAAACTGGTTAAGGGACTGGCAAATCATATAGGATTATCATAATCAGGAGATGTCTTTTGATTCATACTTTTCTCCCCCCATTCCCCATGATCAATATGCTGTTCCTCTTCAGATGTCTTTTCAGTGTCTCCTGCTGCAGCTCTTTCTAAGTATTATATTCTCCTGGCCTGAACCACAAGGTTTGATCTCCCAGGTCCTGTGTGAGTCCTGTCTCCACAATGTAATGCTGGACTCACCTTAGCACAGCCAATATCAAGTTTTATAGAATACTAAACAGTTTGGTAAGAACCAGTTTGGAAAATTTTTGGCAGGATATTATGTTTAGGGCCCTTCCCTCACACCTGGGAGACTGATACTCAAATGCCTAGGCTGAATTAGTCAGAGCAGACAACTATATCTGGCTGTCCCTGTTCTGATTCAACACCCTGACTACTGAGTTGTTGTGGAAAACACCAAGGTCCTCAGTTTTACTTTAAAACAGAATGGAGGGAAAGGTAGATGCTGCCTGCTTTCCTAAAGAGGCAGAATTTTCCCAACAGCACTCTGCTGATCTTACTGTGAGAACATTTCCTTTCAAGTTGGCTCCAGTGCTCAGATCCCTGAAGATTTTAAACATCCCTTACTATGCATAAATAAAATTTGCCTAAACATAATCTCTCCCTCATCATCCTGACTTCATCTACACATGCAGCTTTAGCAGTGTGACTTTTCTCTTGGCTATGGCAGAAAAAAATGTTACGTGTGTCCTTGCACAGAACAGAGAAATATTTTGAAATGTATTGATCAGCATGGAGTATTTGAGACCTCTGCAGTGATTTTTCATGTGTGTGTGTACGCACAGAACACTGGAGATCATGAAAATATACAACATGAGAAAGGATCTAGAGACATCAAGCAAAAGGTGACTAGTACATAAGCTGCAAAATTTCTCACACCAAGCCTCATGACATGGTGCATTGTTGCAGTCCTTTCTCCCAATACATTTTAAGTGATGAGTGGATAATGTTTACAGCTGGTGACAGGGGCATTTTTTCATCATAAACCAATATGCATTTAGTTTCAGGCCACCTTATGTTTTTACACGATACAGTTTTTCTTCTCAGAAGTCTATTTGATAGTGAATTTGAATGAGGGTGTTTTAATAGTACATGAAGCATGTGGTTGGCTTTGCTTGCTGTGCTTTAGGAGAAGTTGCACCTTCAATTTAACAGACAATGCTGTGCTTCAGTAGACCATTAGATTAGTCCACTATTCCTAACATAGCAGTCATATTGAAATTGTATTGCTACATTATACAAGTATGGTTAATTAAACCCAGTTATCAGCCCAAGTTCTCACAATAGCTGTGAGTGGGTAAAGGAGAAGCAATGAGTTAGAAAAAGAAGTATATGTTCTAGAGAAAAATAAAGTGAAAAAGAGAGGGAAGGAATGGGCACAGCTGAAGACAGACCATGGATGTCAGGAGAGCAATTGGATGGTGAATGCCTGCGCTGCAGCCTGACCTGTGGTCTCTGCCCTGCAGCTATCCTGAGTAATTATGGAGTCTGTTAATTTTTTGTATCAGTATTACAGTAAAAGACATACCTTACCACATGGAACTAAAGAGGGATAGTACAAATGAAGCATAACTGGCAGTTTTTAAAATAGATATTCATCAAAGGTTTACTTAATGTCTCTGAAGTACAAAGCATAATAAAGCTGTGGGTTTAATGTGTCTGGAGTAAAAAATATGTATATCCTCTGCACTATCCTTCTTTCCTGCTCCAGCTGGCTTTTAATGCACTGTTGAAAACAATCAAGTATAAATAGTAGTGCTTGAAAGAAAAGCTGATATTCCGACTGTGACTGTATGGGACTACAGAAATTACTTGTTGGGTCTTTGGTCGTATACCAGGGATGCATGAGAAACCACAGCAACAGTGCCTCTTCCTGTTGAGCAGGGCACCCTCAAACACAAGAAGGGCAAAGCAATGTGGGAATCCTCTGCAGACCTTTGCAGTAATCAGGGTCCCAGTATGTTGCCTAATGTGGAGTTGCCTGCTGTCGATCAGCACACTGTTATCATTTGAGTTTTCTTTTTATTTGACTCATTTAAGTCTACTACCTGAGCTTCAGGGAATAGCTGACACTTTTAAGTGGCAGTTAAAAAAAAAACACTTTCTTTTGTACTCTTTTTATTTGGCCTGTTGACCATAAACCTAAAAGGGAGAGCTCAGTCTTCCACCAGTCTCTTCTTTAATACCCCGTTCATAGCATGACATATTCATACTGAAATGAATCCAGTGAAATCCCAAAGGCACAGATGATCTTTTTGGGGAAAGAAAAAAAAGGCTTTAGTATACTGAACTGTTTCATGAAAGGACTAACGTCGGCTGAATCAAAAAACCAAATGAGTGTAGCTGTGATGCCAGCAGTTAGCACTGAAGTGCATTTATTCATGGCAGGCACTGCCAGTTTAAACTCAGCTGTAGGTTGGTGGGCTTTCATTTACTGCAAAAGGCTTGTCATTGTTTACATGGCATTAATCCTTGAACTTCTGTCTTTGGAGTACCTGTTTAATGTAAGTTTAGCTAATACACCGAGGAGGTGAGTTTATAAATGAACATGTTGCTGCATGACCTGTCTGGTTTGCTCAAGTGGGTGCTGGGCATTGTCTGGGGTGAGCTGTGGGTCTGCGGGGAGGAGGCTGTGGAAGTAGGAGCCATCATGTCTAGCATAGCTTGGACCTGGGCCATGCTGCTTCGTGTCCTCTGTGGGGCTGGGTCTCCTTGTTCCAGTAGCCTGCACTGATGTACCTCTTGGTAGGTCATGTTGTATGGGTGTGGCAAAAAAAAAGGAAGAAACTCATTTTTAGGGAAGGACACTGTTTTGCAGCCTGGTCGCCTCAAAGGCAGACCACAGGATAGACAATTTTCAATGTCTGTTTGTAGGTTTTAGACAAGAGGGTAAAAATGAGCAGTTAAAACTTAAATGGATGACAAAGACCTGTGAAAGACATTGCTAAACATGTTGGGAGACTCTCATGGGTTAATTTCACCTGTTACCAAGAACATTGCAGTCTTTGATTAGCTGGATTTTAGTTTTTTCATTAATTGCCTTCCAAAGTAGGACACATGCAAAGTAGTCTTATGTGTTTTTATTTTAGAAAAAGCTTTTTCTGATTTTTAGTTTTCTTTAAAATGTGAATATGGGACTATTTTATATTTTCTTGTTCATGAAGTGCTCCCCACTAAATCGTTGGTGATGTTAACCACTGACAGATTCATTTTTTACTTTCTTTTGTTCATAACAGAAAATCTTTTTACTAGGCAAAGTTTCAGAAATTCACTAGCAAATTTGCTTGTCACAAAGGCTTCCAGATAAATTAAGAAACTTCACACAGAGGATACATCAAAATACATTAAAAAAAAAGTTCTTCCACAATAATGCTATCAACCTTTATAAAACGTGTACCACATCCTGGGTAATTCAATACATGTCTATATTTTGTCAAAGCAGGTGCAATTTAAACAATTTTTGTGATAAATTCTCTCTGCTTTTCTTAATTCCACTGACAGAACAATAACCTCTGACATAAATACCCTGAATTCTGGGATAAGTGCCGTATAGATAGAGCCTATATCAACACGTTTCATGCTCAGATCTCAGCTTACCTGACAGTGAAATTGTTCAAGTTCACATTTGAATTTAATTTTCATTGATTGAGACACTCTCCAAATTTTTTTTACAGTATTTGGATCAGAGTTACATTTTTTCTGCTCTTCAGCTTCACTTCTCCTCTTCTCCCCACCTCCCCATTCTCCCGCTCCCCCCCCCACCCCCATTTGTTTTCTTTTCCATCTGGATCAAAAATTCAAAAGTACAGTAGATTTTAGTGCATTTCTTTATATACCTGTCCAGCAGGCTTTTTGACTAGACTATACTGATTGGTGAACTACTTGGAACCAAGCAGTCAGCAGTTCTGTCTTGCTCCCCACAAGTCCTGAAGTTGTTTTTATTCCCTTTGTGAAAATGGCTATGTCAGCAGAGAGTACAAAAGGAATAAAATTATACTTCATCTTATTAGAAAGCCACCTGGAAGCCAATGGAGACATCACACTCCTCTTTGCCTTCCAGGTCTTTGATCCACTTGAAAAGCCTCATCCACTGTCAGGAAGGCTTACCTCCCTGCATACTCAGCACTACATGAAAGTGTATTTAAACTGAAGGTTAGTGTTGAAGATTTCATCTGTGGGTGAAGCCCACATTTCATCTTCTTCCCAGTACTTGATTTGGTTCTTCTAGTCACAGTCCTAATATTGCCAACTTCAATCTTGTGAATCCAAGAGGCAGCTTCCTTTTTCCTTCCTCCTCTCTAGGAAAACCTACAAGATTTACTTAAATTACAAGGGTCAGCAAGCAGCTAATGTTGTTCCATCACTGGATCTCAAAAATATCTCCACAACTGGGAGGGTTGGTACCAGTGCTATTTCTAGCATGTCACATTGCTTGTAGGACTTAGGGGCTTGGACTCCTTCTGGAGCAAGTCCAGAGGAGGGTCATAAGGATAATCAGAGGGATGGAACATGAGGACAGGCTGGGAGCACTGGAACTGTTCATCATGGAGAAGATTCCAGGGAAACCTCATTGAGGCCTTTTAGTACCAAAAGGGAGTCTAGAGGAGAGGTGGAGAGGGAGTTTTTGCAAGGGCTTGTACTGATAGGAATGGCTTTAAACCGAAAGAAGGTAGATTTAGATTGGATATTAGGAATAAATTCTTTACTGTGAGGGTGGTGAGGCACTGGAAAAAGTTATTCAGACAAGTTGTGGAAGTCCCATCCCAAGAAGTGTTGAAGGCTGGGTCAGATGTGGCTTTGAGCTACGTGGGCTGGTGGCAGATGTCCCTGCCCATAGCATTGGAACTAGATGGTCTTTGAGGTCCCTTCCAAACACAAATAATTCTTTCATTCTGTGATCAACAGCCCATTCCTGACTGTTCATTTACTTCATCAGCAGAACTGCTGCAAACAGCGCTTGACCCAATTCTTTCCCCTCCTGCTTCAGGCTCCTTACTCCTGGGGCAACTGGGAATGATGGGAATGTAACACAGGGAGAGGAGGTTTATGGGTTTATTTACTGACCTTCAGCATACACCCTGCTGTGAAGAGTCTCTTGCTCACGTACACAGAGGCACATGCCTGCACACGTGCACATTAAGGCTGCTGCACAGTGATCATACAACCCCCTTTCAGAGCCCGTGCTCATCTCTTTAATATTTGATAGCTATTTGGCAGTCAGCAGAGAGGAGCAGAGCTTTGTGTTATGTAACTCCTATTAGAAGTTTGGGGTTGATAAAGCATAAGTAGCATTTCTCATTATGAGAAATAAAGTGTGTTTCTCACTTCTTTGCATCCAAATGCCAGCCTTTGATGTCTGTACTTGGCCCTCACTGCAGCTAAAATCTCTTGTGGCATGTACTTCATAGCCATGTAAAATAGCAGTGTGTTCTTTGCCCCGCTAGTTAAGGAGATGCCAAATGATGTCAAGTTTAGGCTGAAAGTGCTTTTCCGCTCTACAATCAAATAGCTGAGCTCTGGAAGCTTATTACTGCTTTTTTAAGGAGCTCCAAACCCAGTTGCAATGAGATTACTCCATTCCTATTCCTTCTTCTGCCTCCCTCATAAACTCACAACTCCCTGTTTGCTTGCTCTTAGTGCAATGCAACAGAGGGATTAAATAGACTTCATCTTCCCTTTTTGCCTTCATGCTTTAGTGCATTTCAAAATGAAATGGGACTGTGATAAATTGCACCTCGAAGAAACCAGAAGCTTAGAAGGAGGTTTAAATTTTAGAAAAAAATTAAAGTGGCTAAAGCAGCAGGCAAATAAAACACAATTTGAAAGCTTATAACTCCCTCTACTTCTGCACATCTGAGATTCTCTCCTGGACCTGTCCTCCTCCTTATCTATGTCCTTAAAGAAAATCACAGCTATTATGCCCTGTGTTACCACAACACTACATTCAGTACTTTAAGCTTTACAGGGTACAAGAAATGTCTATTAGGACCTTCAGTCTTAGATGTGTCCTTCTTTCTTTATCTTTTAGAATTACTTCCCCAAGTAGTCTTTATTTAAGCTTTTTGTTTCATGTGGTGTTGAAGCCAATGATTTTACATAAATATGTGATTTCGCATATTTTTAAGTTGATAGATTGAACTGCAGATGATAAAAGCTCTACTTTATCCTGTAAACCAAACTGCTTTTATTAATACCCCACGCTTATAATGAGGCCCCAGACTTTTTTTTCTTCCCTCCTAGAAGTGAGCCTCTTGTTTGAGGGAAGCAGCTAATTGATGGTGGAAAATGTCTGTCTGTCCCCTTGCCGGGGAGAGCCCAGATGTGCTCAGGAGGAAGGGGCTTCTGGGGAGAAGGGGGCAGCTGGCTCTTCCTGCCCATGCAGCACTCAGTGGTTTCTGTGATGTGGCCACTTGTGCTGAGTGAACCGAGTTGAGACCATGCAGTCATTGCCTAAAGGCCACTGCACTGAAATAACCTACGCTAATGGCTTTTGTGTTACTGATGTAGGCTGGAGGGAACCTTTATGGGTGTTGTGTCTGGGCATAATGGGTAAGTGTGGCAACCAGCTTCCACCTTAACCAATTTAAATGTCTTGCTATATCAGCAACTTGCTTTTTACAAACCTGCTTGGTGGAGCTTCTGTTTGCCAAGACTCATTCTCACTTAGCTCTATGAAGAAGACTGTGAAGACACATTATTTTGAATAGCTATTACCAGTATGGAAAAGGGAATAACCTTTTTGTTTACATCCTTGTTTGGATTTGTTGGAGGATGTAATTATATGTAAAATAGAAAGGCAATATTATTTTAAGATACTACTGTATTAGATATGAGATCTGTCTAATTTTATGTTTTAATAAACATTAACTAATCAAAAATGAAATTAATTTGTTCATAGCATTTCTACAACTTCTGTTGTCAGGTGTCAAATTAGAAAATATCTTAAATTGTCAGATCTCTAGAGTTTTCTTGTTGCCTAATCTTTGAAAATCAGTTTGAGATACCCTAAAACTGAGGCTTTAAAAAACTAGTTTTGATACATAACTGATTATGCATTAAAAAATAAAGCTATATTTTGAAGAGGTAGGAGTTGATATATCCCCCCCCCTGCCATTCATTGCAAACCAAAACTATATGTGATAATTAATTTCTAGTTTCTACAGCTAAAAGATTTTTTTCCACAACGGAAAGCCTGTTTTTCCCAAGAATATGACAATACTTTTAGATGATACAGGATTGGTGTCACAAAGAATAAACTCATGCAATTTGTCATGGGATATAATTGAAACCATGTCTTTAGTAACATCAAAAACAGGATTGGAAGTTTATAAGAAATCCAGCAAGATCAATCCAGAATTTTTGTAGTACCTGCCAAAACAGATCTGAAGTTCCTGTTGAACTGCATCCTAAGACCTCAAGAAATATAATACCAAACTAGTTAAAAGTACTAAGGATTTCAAAATTGTAGTAATCTATTCTGCATGATTTGCAGAATATACCAGTATCAGATATAAAAATCCACCATAAATTAGGTACATATTTTTATGTGGTGTCTAATATATTAGGCAGAATATGCTTTGTCAGTTACATTAAACACCTCCAGCATCAAAAATTTAAGCTCAAGCTGAAGGATGAAAGTGGCCCACATGTGCACTTCCTACATTGCTCTCATGAGAACAGGTGAGCTACTAAGTCAGGCACAGCAATTCCTCTCCCCCTAAAGATTTATAGAATTCTACTAAAGATTTTAAGATGAATTAATGGATATTTTAAGGGTAGTCTTGGGTATTCAAACTAACAAATGCATGCAACTGATGAATATGCACTTGACTCAAGTCAAGCGAGCAGTAACACAAAAAATGTAATGTCTCCAGTATCATTTTGTAATCTTTGGGAGTGTGTGATGTTTGGATATAGAAACCTGGAAGGAAACCCCATCTGGGATACAATCCTCCTCTGAATAAGTGAAATTGAATAAAATTCATAGCGTATAACATTCAGTGGGTGGTAAAACAGATGAATGTCAGAAGACTAAATCTCTGGAAGAAATAAGAAAAATATAGATATGGCAAAAGGTTATTGAAAAGCAAGTGATTGTTAAAATAAACCATGAAGAGACTGCCTCAATCAGGTCTTTGTAACTCTGTGTCTCTGAAGAGGTAAGAAAAGAGGTAAAAAAGTCTATAGAAAAATTTTTCTTTTTTTAAAGTGAAAATTATGTCCATCCCTTTCAGTTCTATCTGGGAGTCTAATACAAGATATTATCTCTCAATACAAACCTTGTCTTTTGTGGCAAGATTTACATGCCTCTGTGACATGAAATCCATTAAGCAGATCTAATTAGACATCCATGCCAGAATGTCCTCTGAATTAATGAAATACATTGCAGTCAAAAGAAAATCTCAGAGGAGCACCTAAACAGGAATAATGCCTGCCAAGTTATCTTTGGTTACCTCCTTTTCCTCTGATAATGAAAATGTTCAGGCAGCCAGAATTAATAACATCGTGAATGGCAAATAATGAGTCCCAGAATGCTGGAAGTAAAAAGAGAGTCGAACTTGTAGCCCTTTTACAAAGCAACTAAAGGAGTAAATCTGAGCATCTCAACCAAAATGATTGAAGCCTAACTGTCTGGTATATAAATATCCTCCTTCTATTTTCCTATAGCTTTATTTTTTTTCTCCAGTATTTTAACATTCATTTAACTCCCAAGTGACAGGACACAGGACAAGAGGAAATGGCTTCAAGTTGCACCAGAGGAGGTTTAGATTGAATATTAGGAAAAATTTCTTCACTGAAAGCATTGTCAAGCATTTTGACAGGCTGCCCAGAGAAGGATGGTGGATGGTGGAGTCACCATCCTTGAGATATTCAAAAGATGTGTGGACATGGGGACATGGTGTAGTGTTGAACTTGGCAGTGACAGGTTAATGGTTAGACTTGATAATCTGAAAGGTCTTTTCCAAATCAAATGATTCTATGAAAATTAGTGTGATGACGAACAGAAGAGTCATGAGGATGATTCCTCTCTCTTTGATGCCCACATAAGCCCCTCTGCATTGAGGTCCTTGAACTTGGGGACAGTACCGTCCCTGGGACCTGCCACCCCAGTCTGAGCCAGCCTTCACCCCATATTCAGTGGTTGCCCCTAGGGGAACAGGTCTGCCTTGGATGTGCCTTGCTTACTTTCACCTGTCTGCTGCATTGCAGTGGGCTGTTCTAGAGCTGGTTTGGAGATGTGAGCCCTGAGGAGCACAGAGGGGGAGTCCCTGCTGCCCCAAGGGCTCAGTGCCATGGGTGACAGCCTCTGTGCAGAAACGTGGATGGTTTGCAAGGCTGGCCTCCACTCACACCCACAGGTTTCCACTGCTCGCTCTGTTGGTCAGGCTTCTGGCCATAGCCAGCACCATGCTGTGTATGGTTCTGGACATTTATTTAAGAGCTCCTGTTCTGAGTTTAACTTTCCTGCACATGATGAAAGAGGAGTTTCCGCCAGATACTGTAACAATGCAGAACACAATTTCTGTTGCTTTGATTATTTTTTTATTCCTGTCAAAGGAATCTACATCTACTCCAGCATCAGCAAATATGCAGCTTTTTTATGGCTTTATTCCCTTGTAATATTTGTACTTGTAATATTTATTTGTAATAAGGTCTGGTTGCTAATTATTCTGGCCCTGGTCCTTCCTTCCTCACCCCTGCTGAAACATCCCCCCTGTCACAGCTTTAGTCAGCACACAGAAAAGAAGCAGTGTCAGACCTTCTGGCACCTCCATTATTTTTGACTGACGGCCTAAATTAAAATCCTTTACTTTGCTGACTTTCATTAAAAAGCAACAACAATTGGTGTTTGGGTGGAGAAGAGGAGTAAAAAAAAAATAAAATCAGCCTTCAAACATGAACTTTGACATGCTTTTTACACTGCATAAATAGCATTGCCCCTTCAAATCTGTAGCCTATGCTGCAGAGTTTGCAGGACAGACAGAACTAGACCACTGCATGCCAGCTGCTCCATCCTTCCTGGTTTGCACTGCCTCTGGCCACCAGGACTGTGATTCCTGTTGGATAAGCAAAATAGCTAAGCCTAGGGAATGTTAGTCTTTAGGGACTCATGCCATTTAATTTTATCATGGGAAGGAGGAGATAAAGACCATAATTTGAAGCTTTCTACATAACTCTATGTGTGCATGTGCAAGTGAGCATCTGGGTATGTGCTTTTTCTGTGCAGCTCTCAACCAAATACAATGCCAGCTTTCCCTGACCCTTCAGAAGTCTCCAGAAGGACCTAGATAAAAGATCCCACAGTAGCAACTGGCCTGTTCTTTGAGAAAGTTATTTTTCTGCCTAAAATATTCAAAAGAGACGAAATTGCTTCTTGCTATCAAAAATAATCCATAAAGCAAAATGCCTAGCATGCACAATTGGTTGTAATGTGCAAGGCTTTATATACATTACTGTTATTAAACTAGGGGGTTAATTTAGGCTTGGCACATAATGAATTGAGGAGATTTATAAATAATTGCCTTCGAGATAAGTCATACAAAATCTTACATCTGCTTCTTTGTTAGTGCTTTTGGAGTGTAGTCATTTTGGGAAAGACTAAAACTAGCTGATACAGATATATTCCCCCCTCCATAAGTGATCATGTTCTGGGCAGTGGGTTTGTTTCAGAGCAGAGAATGCAGGAATTAGGATTTGCATGTGATCCTGTTGTGTAAGGGATGTCCAGCCCCTACGATTCACTCTTGGGGTTTTCCTTGAAGTACTGGCAACTCTGGATCTGGTTTTGAAGGCCAACCCTATCCTGACATTAGAAAATAACACTTCCAACTTTCTTCCAACTCCCAGAACTTGGTAGCATCCTCCAAGCCCAGTTTCTAAGAGCAATAAATGCACCTATAGCAAATTTTCAGTGTCTGATAAGAATATTTTTCCCTTCAAGCTAGAAGCATGGGCTAACAGGCACTGACTGGCCCTACTTCTCTCCAGAGTGTAGTGAGTGGAGCTGGAGCTGGAGGGTGGAGAAGTGGCTGTAAATGCACCAAATTCTTTGTTCTCCTCCCGGGCATGTTCTGAGGTCTCTGCAGAGTCTCTCACAAATCCTAAGCATCAGCCCCAGAGCCATGAGGGATCCACTGACATGAAGCCTTTTATATCTGCCCTTTGGAGATGTAGGAGGGAGAACAGGAAAACCACCAGAATAATACAGCCACCAGAAACTGCTAATGTTTGCTCAGTCCAGCCTCTGCTTCCAGATGAGCCTAAGCTGGTTTTCTTTCTATCTTTATTTAATTATTTTTTTCTTGGTTTGCAGTGTTTCCAGAGATTACTTTGTCCTTTTTTTCATAAGCCATCAATTCATACTGCGATCTGAGACACCGAGGGAACAGAGGATCTAACGCCAAAATGTTAACAGATTTAAGGTATCAAGAGGCAAGTCACAGGAAATAACTCATTTGTTCAGGCATTCAGAGCAAATATTTATAAATTTCTTCAGAAATAATTCCCACTTCCCAAAGCCAAAAGACAAAAGACAGTTTTTTTCTGGATGTATTGAGACTCGTATGGGTAACTAAGAATAGCCTGGAGAGCAGGAAAGGAAAAATCAATCTGCTTTGAATTTGTAAAAGATCTACCTTAGACATTAAGTAAAGTAGGATGCATTATGTCTAGGCAAAAGAACCTGGATTATAAAGACTCTGGAAAAAAATATGAGGGCCTTTTTTGACTGGATAAGTTTACACTGAAGTGAATGAAATGCTGGAATCAGGAAATGGAAATAGTCTTCATCATAGATCTCTTAGGAAACACTGGGTCCTAGGCCTAATCTCTGGAAAGGTGTGCCGAGAAAGAGAAATGTTTAAGTGAAAACAGGAAATCACCATTTTTTTTCCCTTAACAGTTGGGGTTGGTCATGAGTTTAAATCTTATTGCACTACCTGTACTCTGTCAGAAGTATTTAAAATAAGGTGTTTAAACTTTTGTTTTGATTGGTGCAATTACATATATTTTATGAAGTTAGACCTGATTTGCACAGATGCAAATGACAGCTGAACCACTCACATTCTCTCTTTTTTATAGTGACTGTTATATTGATCAGTATACAATGGGAGTAAACTTCCAAGTGCTCTTAGACAAAAATAGTAAAAAAGCAAACCTAATCAACTTATTTTTATGCAAAAGTTGTTTAGGGTCTTTCTCAGTTTGGAATAAGAGTGGGTGGAATTGAGACAAGCTCAGTGAATTTCCACTAAATCCATCACATAGCTTGTGCACCATTTGTGAATGGACTAGGAGACTCCACAGAAAAGTGACATTTTGCAGCTTCCATCCCCTCCTGCGGTGTCTGGCTGTTGCTGACTGGTTGAGGCTGTGATGTGCTGGCAAGGTGCACCTTGCACTGAGGTTCTGGGGAGAGGGGGACTCAGTGGCAGGGTGTGGGCTGTCCTTAGAGCCCTATCATTTAGTGTACCCCTGCTCCTCTTGGCTCGTGCAGTCAGACAAATACCCATTACATTACCCATATATGGGACATGCAGACACTCACCATCAGAAGGGACTTGAATGCCATCCATGCATGAAGGAAGCTGAGAGACTTGAATGCCAGGTTAAGACAATGATTTATCTAGGTCATCATGGGTCTTTCCATCAACATTCATCTTTTCCTGGAGAAGCCATTTGTTTTGGTGTAGCTGGGTACTGAAGAAAAACCCAAACCCTATCCACCAGTCTCTCTGATGGCATTGCACAAAAATAAGCTGCTTCCAGATTGCATTAAATTTATCCTAAAACCAGTTTAGAATAAATATGGTAAAATCAATGCATGTATTGATAAAGCATTATTGTCTTACAGTTGACAAGATTTGAGCAGTTTCTCATGTATTTCCAGTTTGAATTTATTTGGCATTTCTGAATTCGCAAAGACACACTCTTTGCCAGGTAGGATCCTGGTGCTGGAGTATTTTTGTGCAATTAGTGCCAAGGTACTTTAAATTTGCCCTGCTGAATGCAAGCTTAGGTTAAAGCCTTAATGTGGTTTTGAGTATTGCTGCCTTATGCTTTTGGCTTGGATTATGGTAGTTATTTTAGCAGTGTGGAGGAACATAAAATGATAGTTTAGGACAGAAAAATAATGAAGTACAATACTCTGTTGAAACTGCCTTAGAAGTAGAGGTAGCAGACAGGGTCTGACTGTTTGCACTGAAATCTGGCCAAACGACCAGAAGCTGAGCGGCAGCTCTCCTGAGCAGAGGCAAACATGTGGTTTGGTCCTCTGGGCAGAGCTGCACGGTGATCCCAGGAACAGGCTGAGGTGTGGGGCTGCTGCTGACTCAGAGGCAGAGGTGCCAGGAACATTTTGGGCAGCATGTTTGGTTTCATTTCAACATTTCCTGTTCAAAGACCGCACCGCCTCAATGTAATGTGCTCAGATGTGATACAGTCACAGTCCAATGTGGATGGCTCCAGGCAGTGAAAGCTGTAACTGCTTTGCTGGTGAAGTGGAAAGTATGTATAATGCACGTGGTATCAGTGACTAGTGTTTTATTCATTAAAGGCATCCTAGTTTTGTACCACTATATCCTCGGCAGACCAGGCAGAACATACACTTTGAACCATGATCCAGAGGTTTAGTATCTATTTCAGAAGGTCTGACGTCATCTCCAACTGTACAGAGTATTAAAATATTTTACAATTGGTGCACAGTATCAATAACCATGTGTATGAAAATAATTCATGCCATCATTTAGAGGCACTTGTACTCTACTAGTACAAGCAGTACTAGTACTCTACTAGTAAAGTGATGAGATGCTAATTAAGGGAAGAATACAGTACACACCCAGTGTCAGAGGTCATGACATTACTGAGATTTTGCTGATCAAGTTCCTGGTCTTGAAAAAGCTTCACAATGCTTCCCATTTCTTTCACAACTGGTTCTGCTGTCAGTGGCAATACTTGACAGGACAATCGTAAACATGCCTTTACTAAGTTCATATATATTAAAGTATCTGTCTCTCTCCATCCTAGCCTTTCTGGAAGCCTGAGTCTGCAATGTCAGGAGATAAAATAGAGATGGAAAACTAGAAACAAAACAGAACAACACAAATGCTTCCCAAAAAATCCTCTCTTACTGCTGCTAGCATTTCTCTTTTGCCTATGATCACTGTAAAAATAGCCAGATTGAACTGTTTGTGCTTTCCCTGTAAATTTTGGTGCAACTTTTTTCATAGTTTGAAACCACATTTCCAGCCACAAAGGCTCCAACCACATCTGAGTTCTTGAAGCCCACACTATAGTTTTGTTTAACCCTTTTACTTCTCCCTCCAGCCTTTTATTTTTCCCTCCAGCCATGCTGGCCAGTATTTGTATAGCATGTTGCTAGGCATATGTGTAATTCTATCTTTTATCATTCTTGATATCTGAGTGCTAAAAAACGACTACACTATAGTTAAGTACTGTAAATATTATTATGATCAAATAGTAATACCTGGTTCAGGTCCCAGTCTTTTAGGTCCCACTTGTGTTGCTGCCCCCTTGAGCAGCCCAGCCCATTTTGGTGGGATGGGTCCTGCTAGCAGAGCCAAACCTATTGCAGAAGTGTGATGGTCTGATTCAGAACTTGCAAATAAACTTGTCACACCCCCACTGAGTCCCAAAGGAACATTGCTCCTGGAAGAACTGATGGCATGCTGGCTCTGTGCATACAGGGAGGAAATTTCTGTGGATTGTTTCTATTGGTGCTCTTTCAGTTTGGGGAGAAAAGGACTTGAGGCAGAATTTAATTTATCTATGTGATTCCTTTTTTTGTAATGACCAAAGCTCTTCCTTCCTGCAATCCACCAAGGCAACCAGCCTTATATATTGTTCTCAACACTGAGGCATTTGAAGAAAAAGTTTTCCTGACAGATCAGAAAGATAAATTACATCTGTTTACTTTCAGTATGCCTTTAAGATAGAGTACCTCAAGTGCCAGAGAAGGCTGTGGGAGGTCTCCTTCGTTGGTTTTAATTAACGTTACTTTGCCTCATTAAAATTGCTAAGCACTTTGTTCCATCTAAACTGGAATAAAATATAAACAAAATGTGCATTTCCAAAAAGGAATTAGCACAAATTTTAAATGAAAGTTATGCAAATCTGTATTAAATTTCGATATTCTAACTTGACTGTGTAACAAAAGTCTGATGTTAGCCTTGTAGATGTCCACTTTAAAGACTTTTTGCCCCCATACTTGCATTTAGGAATAATATTATCTCTTCTTCTTACTTATAACTGCCCAGACTTCCTTCTTACCTCATCTCACCTGCCAGTACTCTTGTGGCTGCTCACTGATAAGAGTGGCCTTTTCTCTCCCCACCCACTTATTCTAATCCCCATTCCAGCTCTCAGTGGCTGATGAACATCTCCTGGACAAAAATCTTTAGGTACTCTCCTTAGAGGACAAAGTACAATTTTTCCTTTTATGATCCCCAAAAATGTATAGAGCCATTTATGTCGTGAACTGCCAAACAATTGCTTCCAGTTCATCATTAGCAAAGGACTTTGCTTTCAGGTTTTTAACATGTGATCTCCACGTATCAAAATGACCTTTTCAGACATTGGAAAGCTTAACAAGATGTGAAAAGAAGTCAAAGTGAAAACCTAGGAGTCTACAATGACACTTAAAATCTGGCCTCATTGTAGTGCTCCTCAGGAAAATCACATTGAGATGGGAACACCACACATCCTCAACATTTGTACAGCGTTACATTTTGTAATCTTAAATTACCTTAGTACTACTGAGGTGTTATTAATGCATCGTATCACTGGTTGTGTCTGAACAGGAACAGAAATGCTGCCTGTTAGAAAAATTCACAACTAAAATAGCTCTTTGGATGGAAGCTGTTTTGGGAAAATACTGTAATTCAAAGGAAGCAAATATTGTCAATGTTGTTTGGTATTTGCTAGTCATTGATCTTTGTGAGGGACTAGTGCACCTAACTCTTGTTGCAGAGGCTTCATCCATACAGTGAGGGGAGAGGAATAATCAGTTTCTGGAAGGCAGTTTGATTTCAAGAGAAACTCAATCCATCTATCATTCTGCGTTCTGTAAATATGGAGTCAAAGGTGACTGTGCTTTCAGTTTGGGAGCCTCAAGTAGATTTCTGAAGTCAGGAGGGATGATTCTATGCTCATGTGCATAACTGTAGCTAGAACCCTTGAGGTTTTTTCCCTTTTAACTGCTGAAGTTGTGAATCCAGACACAGATTACCATGACATATCTGTGCTACTCTGCATAAATCTTCACATAATAACCTAAATGAAGTATCATTTATTCTACAGCAGTCCTAAACGAACAAGTTGTGGTCTCACAGGGTGATGTAGTTTATAAAATGAGAATGGTCAAAGACTATGTAAAACACAGGCAGGGATGTGGCAGTGGTTATGCAAAGGAGAGCTCACCTGGGCATGGCAGGAATTGCAGGTTGCTTCTGAGTGAAGAGGTGAAAGGGTCTGTCTGGTGTTTTGCCAAAGCATTTGCATTTGTATCTTTTCCCTATTCTTTGTTCCATTGTCTCTATTGGACAGGGCTTGCTGTTCTCTCTGTGATTGGCAAAGCAACATTCTTTTGAGCCTGCTGAAGACATCTGAATGTTTTTGCAGTGACAGGTTCAGTGGCCCTCTGGTGATACTCAGAGTTTGGAGTTACTTTGGACTGACTTTTCTTGATAAAAAATGAGATTTCCGGTATATGAGTGCAAGCTAATAATCAGCGAAGGAGAACCTACGTGACTTTACAAGCCTGGGTCCTGACAATGAACACTATTTGAAAGAAACACACTTGGAAAACCAGATGTTGTTGAAATACCAAATGGAGGAATGTGTGAAAAGGAGAAAAGGAAAAATTAGAAATTTAAGAAATAGGATGAGATGATGGAAGCAAACCAGAAGACATGCAGCCTTGCTAGAAATTTTCAGATACCCACTGAAAAAAATTACGGGAGAAACTTCCTCTTGTAGAGCAGAAGAGAGAGCCACTGGAGAGATACTTGAGGGTTTACAGCTTGTGGGATTGAGGATTTAGTCTGCTGCTACGAGGTTCTTCAATCATCCTAAAATTCAAGTAATACAGGCAGTGCTATGTTTAGGTGAATGAATAGAGAATTCAGCAAGAAATCTGTCAGCTGTCTCCCTAGCATAAAAAAAGTTGAATGAAACTGTAAAATTGGCAACTCTCCACCAATGGTTACTAGCAACAGAGGAAATTATTTAGATAAATGTAGAATTATGCAAATTATAGAAGATTTTGGGCAAGGACATGGAGAAAAGCCAATTTAATTTCCTTAGATATCATTTCAAGTGAAGGAGGGAAAAAACACAGAAGTTAGGAGACCCAGGGTTTGGATAGATGACTGCCCTTCTGATGTGAAACTGGAAGTTAAGGTTCTGTGGAAAATTATGCATCACGTCCCACCCAAATCATAGTGTCCTATACATAAAAAGTGCTAGGAAAAGGAACTAGTTAATTCATCAAAGGAGACACAAAACAAAAGAGAGAGCAGTAAAGAGTTCAAACTTAGAAATTTTTTTGCAAAACAAAATGAATCAATGTGATATAGAATGTCAGATAAAGAGATAATCTTAGTGCTTAGAAATTGGATTCATGCTTCAGATAAGATGTAGGAATGAAACATTATCCGTGAAGAAAACATGCAATTATGGTACAAATGCCATTTCTAAAAACTAATTGGTTGGTTTCCAGCACTGAAATATTAAGGTCATTGGTTTCTATCTTGCATATAAAAGACAGAGAGGGCAAGAAGGGTGGGGAGAGAGTGGGGTGAATCTACAGTACAGTCTGCATAAAGCCAGTGCTGCCTGTTTTATGAATATGGATAACATTGGGATCTCAAAAGCATGTGGGTCAATATTAATCAGCAGAGCCTCAGTGAACAGTGTGGTGGTGGTTGTCCTCAGATCTCTCACAAAGTTAGCAGAAAGGGTAAAATCTGTAAGGTGCTGCTTACATTTCTGTCTGTGATGGGTGGAAGGAGGAATGGCAGGGATGTAGGGCATCACAGTGGGAGACATGCTGCATCCTGAAGACAATGCTAGCACATTATTAAAGTTTGAATAAAAGATGGATGAGAATGTCCTATCTCAGGAAGCAACTGCTTTCTAAAATTTTCTTACAATGGATAAAGAAGTTTTGCCTGAGTGACTGGCGAGGACCCTGTGATCACAGCCTGGTTACATTCAATATGGGCATACAAGGTGCCTGGCTCTAAAGAACAAGTAATATATCTGCTTTGCTCCTTAGAAGGATCAATACACAAAGCTGAGGAAAACTAGTAGCAAAATAAACTGTGGGAAAATCTTTTGCTATAAAAATGCAAAGAGTTTTTAAAATGGATTTTATTGGATGAGGGGATATAGATTCTCTTACAGAGTGGGACATTTTTTGTCTAAAAACCCATTCTGTTTCAGGACTATGAAAAAGGCAGTAATTAGAAATGAAGAAGCAATATTATAGCTAAATTTAAAAAAAAAAACTTAGGAGATGGTAATCAATATAAGTTAGAAGTTACAAAATGCAGATAATTGATGGGGGAAGCTAAAGACATCAGGGAAAAATCAATGGTTAGCAAAGCTGGGGACAGTAAAGATTATTTAAGTATTTTAGAAAAAAAAATATATCCTAGCAACATTATAAGGCGTTACTTGATGGAGATGGCAAAATTGTTAATGATGCAGAAAAGAGAGTTCATCAATAAACATTAATGTTCTAGTTATTTTCTGGAAAAAAGCAAGTTTACGTGTACGAAGCAGGTGATAATGGTAAAGTACTTTGCAGCTCAGTGGTGACAAAAAAAGACATAATACACCTTCTGGGTTAGGGCAGACTTACAAAGCAATTACTGCAACTTGCTGAACTGGCCCATCTATTAGGAAAGCCTCCTAATTCAAAGAAATTATGTAAATTAAGGTAGCAAACTCCCTATATGGGTGGAGTTTTAGGGTATGAACAATATTTTAGATGATGTAGGAGGTAATAGTTACTAGATTGCAAGATATTTATTCAGGAAAGGACTGAGTTCCAGACTCTATACTCACTTCTCATGCTTAGTGTGTTTGTATCTTCTGGAAGGTGTGCTTCATGCATTGAAAGAGCAGTGAGAAGTGGACGTGCTGTGCCTGAGGACCAGACTGGAGGAGCACGGCCTCTGACAGCCTTACCTTGGTTGAGTTATATGAGTGGAGGTAGAAAGGGGCTTTGCTGTGAGTGTGGGAGATGTATACATGGCCACATCAGAATAGTTAAGGGGCCAGATTATACTGAGAAGTTATGTGAAGAATAAGATGACGTAAAACTCTGAGATGGCATTATCAGAAGTTCTCAGTTTTTGTATTTTTCGCCCATTGGTTTTATTATGAATAATGGTTTCAACAGTGAATATAATATATTGCATAAGCTCATCAGTACTAATGCTCTTGTTTTGATAACATTTAGGGAGGTGAAACCGTGGTAATAGAGATGAAAACTACTGGCAACAATACATTTTCAGTGATAGATCTCTTCAACTTTCTCATAATCATTTGTACTTCACCAGAGAGCTCTTGATATCATAGCACAGAGGGAAATTTTCTTTCCTGGTTGTGAAGGTGACATAAAAAACTCGTCTGCCTTTGTTGTGTTTCATATTAAATAATGACAGGACAAAAATAAAAACCTGCTAACAGCTGAGGTAAATTAAAAGCTATGAATATTTATAGTTTATGACCCTCCTAGGGGCTCCATGTTAGAAAATTTATTTTGTGAGAAGAAAATTGTTCTTTTGCTGGGTATTTTCATATCCTGCAGCAAACCATGAAGAACCAACACTGGCTTCCCAGCTCCTCCTTCTCTCTGATATGACTTTGCAGCCACCAAGACCTTATGGCTTTCTCTTCTGAACCTGTTTCCAGCAGAGCCTTATTCCAGAAGGACATGGCATATTGCACACCTGCCCTGCTGGGCTTGTGCTTTTGCTAACCCCACCTTTTGGAACTCAAGTTGACTTGTGAATTCTTGAGTCAAGACACCATCATGACAAGATTTGTTGTAAAGTCTTCTGATTTGGGGTTTTTTGGTCTTCTTGTTTGGGGATATTAGTGTGCAGTTGCAACATGTTCTGAAGCTCTGTAATTCAGTGACAGCTTCTAAAAATTAATTTATATGATTCTTTATCCATAACTGCTGTTTATTACATATAAAGGAAGCAATTAAAGTAAAGTGGTTATTTCAGGTAGCTCTCATTAACCTTAAACCCCACATTATAACTACACATAACTTAAATTGTTGGGGCTTTTCCCTTAACTTGGCTTCCTTTTCTGTTATTTTGCACTTTCTTTTTATAGACATTTCTTATATAAGTCCATGTTCTGCCAATACACAGAAGGATCTGATCAAGATTCAATTGTAATGCCATTTACATATGTACTGCTAAAGTAATTATGAAAAGGATTGCTACCTTTTATGTCTCCACAATTGAGTGTATCTTACCAGTGAATGAGTAATTTTCAATTTGTACAAATGGGTGGTCTGGAAGATTATTTCCCATATTGTCGTGTTATTTCAGTAATTTCCCTCCTTATGGGTTTCTTTTTATGCATTTTCAAAACATTTTATTTCCCTTCAAAATGGGTATAGTCTTGATGAGCCTCAAGATCTCAGAAATTGATAGACTTCTCATGTGGAACTCTCATTTGCACCTCATGTGGTGATAGTAATGAGAGCAGCGGTGAAATGCCAGTGTGACAGTTGTGGGTGACTCTGAGGAGGCTGGACAGGCACATGCCATTCCTTTGCAGCATGTACAGCATCTGCAGAGAAAATGAGCATTGAGCTAATAATACCTGTGATCTGAAATAAGACAAGCATTACCTATCGATTGACAAATCAGAATGACTCTGCTTGTGCTCCTGCTAATTTACAGTTAGACACAAATTCCAAGTCTTGTGGGTAGTTTTTTTTCATTCGTTCATATTATATTGTGAACTCCACTAAAAGGTAATTTTATGCCTGGGATAAAAACATGTGGAAAATTAACAGAGCTTGAGAAAGGCACTAAAGCTCTGCCAGTGCATTAATTATCTGGCAAGTGTATATAAAATCTGCTAAATCACCCATATCATCAGCAGACAGAAGAGGGATTCAGACTAAATTAGCAACTAACATTTTAGATGTGATTCTTACTTAGACACGTAAGTAAGGAGAATAGTTTCTGTAATAATCATCGGAATTCTGCTAGCTGAAAATTAGTCCCAAAAGAGATGGTTCTGATTTCTGCAGCTTATCTTCTTTGACACTACTCAAAATGTATGTAAAGTGCAGATCATAGAATGACTTGACTTTTCTCAGCAAACTGTACATCTGTTCAATAAGCCCCTGCATTTTAGTATACTTCCCTAAAAGCAAATTCAAACATCATAAAAAATTTCTAGAATATACCATATTTAAGTGACACAGAATATATGTTTACTATTAGAAGAGAGCACTTAGATGAGATCTTTCCCAGTGCCTTCATTTCACTTATTTTTCTTGCTTCAACTTACAGAGAAGTCATTGTAGTGGGTGGGTGACAGCACAATTTCCTGGGAGAGCACTGGATCCAGTGCAATTCTCTGCAGAATTCTGAGTATACTCTGGGTTAAAGTAAAAACACAGAAGAATGAACAATTAGACACAAATAATCCACAATAATACTACTGAAAATAAGAGGAAAACAGAAAATGTATTTTACTTCACAGCAATGGTCTTTTTATTCAAGTTTTCCACGGACTAAGAGTCTTCTTTAAGTGACGTATTAGGATGGTTTTTATTTACAGAAGAACATACTTGTTGCTCATCTTTGGCTCTAGAAAAATAATTTTCTCTATATCTTTTAGGAAATGGAATTGTGCCCAGACACACTCTCAGTGAGAAAGCTCTAGGTAATATATGCATTTTTTCATACAAAAGTGTACTGCAGTCAGGCTGGATGATACTATTCTGCCTCGTGCCAAGGTTTAAATCACTGGAATGTCGAAAGATAAGCCAATAGTGAAAAAATATCTCCAAAGTAATAATTTGTTAGGAAAACTGTCCTCGGGGAGACAGTGGATAACATATCAGTGTCTGGGAATATGGCACCTTCTTGCCTGGTTCCAGATGGCCCTGGTGGTGTTTCTTTTCCCCAGACTTGATGATGAAATGGAATGGAAGGGACGGAATGGAGGGGATTCTAATCATGAGCAGACACTCAGGTGGGTTGCCAAGAACAAGCATGGGTACCTGTCAGGCAGGTACAAGACCTTTTGCTGCATTTTGGTGCATGCAGGAAGGGCAGCAGGCAGGCAGGCTTGCCCCCACAGACATCAGCAGTGGCCAGAACTCTTGGAAGAGGTGTGCTTGCAGGAAAACACAAATATCCTCTCTCCTGTTGCTTCTGCTCTACTTCTTGAAGACAGTGATAGTGAGGAGGTTCTTGCTCAGGTTTTGGGAGGGGAGGAAAAGTGGCTGTTCAGCAGGAGCATACTGTGAATATGGAGGGTATGGGGCGGACAAACTCTTATACAGACTAGCAGAGTTCATCACACAGCCTTTAAATGCTCTGTGAAAGGCAACTAGAAAAACAAGGAATAGCTGCAGGAACACCTGCTCCTTGGGTAGAAAACTGGAAGTGAAGCACAGAGAACTTGAGAACTGCTCCTTTTACTGAGCTTCAGCTGGGAACAAGTACTGTGTTCAAGGCTTTTGGACTCAGATACACAGAAATAAATGCAGTTTTCCTTGTCTGGGTTCTTCTGATGTTCATGATGGAGACAAGGGTGAGGAGCCATAGCAAATCAGCATTTCCATGGTGATGCTCACTTGGCCATGAAATGGGAGCTGCTTCTCCTTGTGGACTTGAGGATGATGCACAGAGCTGGCAAAGTAGAGTGCAGATATGGCCAGTGCTTCCCAGTTAAGGGCTATGAGAGTTTTTGGTCTGTGCTGGCTGCCAGGGCCAGACTCATTTTAAAACTAGACATCTACCCTGAAATGCATTCAGCAAGCACTCCCTTATAGTCACTTGCTAGTGGTAGAACTTCCAGAGGTCTGGTCTCCTCCTTGTTTGAAATGCCTCTTTCTCTCCATTGCCTAGAGTAGAAGCCCCTACACTGCCAGAAAAGCCAGAGGCCTGCTTTTCAGAGTGGATGAGATACTTCTGGTCTTCAGAATCTGCATTATGCTGAAAAGTCACCTTATGTGATAATACCACAGCTGCTACAACTCTGAAGTTGGATGATTTTAAGGCTCATTGAATCCCATTGTCATTCATGAATTAACACAAAACAAGCTGAGTTCCTAGGCCTTAGAGTAAGGGTTTCTAAGGAAGCTTTTCTAAATTGGAAGAAAACATGATCTGGGTATTTCTGTTGCTATTACACTGATGTTTTTTACTTTCCAGTAAAAAAGTATTGAAGTACTGAGTACGCCTTCCCTATATTAAAAACATTTTGTAGAATATTGGATGATGAATATGGAAAATGCCCACTGAGCAGAGGATGGAGAACAACTGATATTTCTGTTTCACAGTGCTGGTGAGGAAAAAAGGATGGCTTCATGTCAGAATGATTGTGAATTAGATGAAAATTTCAGTGAATTGAGAGCTAATAACCACTGTAACCCACAGAATCTGAAATGCTTTCAGTTGAGTGAAACATTTTGTTTGACATGGAATGGAAGACTTTATTTTGGTTTCAAACAAATTCAAATATTCTATGAAATAAGGAAAATTTGTATATGGAAGTAACTTCAAATGAGAAAATCAAAACCTTTCATTTTCAAAATGTCAAAATGAAGCCTTTCCATTTTTCACTGATTTCTTTTGTCTGAAGCTAACAATTCAGCAAATTTGATACGAATTCATGAAATATTTATGTGATGATGAGTCTTCATTTTATTTCAATAAATATCTTACAGTTAAAAACTATGCATAGCTTAAGCATTGCATTATGTTGTCCAGCCAGCCCTTTAACATCACCAGGTTCTTCTCTCAAATGTTTTAAAAACTGAATAGGGGCTGTTACAGACACTAATAAAAATGACAAATATGTATCTTTCTTCATAAAAATATAGATTCTCTGTTAAAATGTAGAGTAAGATACCTTAACTCACTCTAAAAGACTTAAATTACAAAAATGGGTGCAATAAATAATTGAAATTATGGGGCATGTCGCATAAAACTTAATCCGTTTACTGATAACTGACTTTTTAAAATCAGCTTCAGAGAGTATTTCTTTACAGCTTTTTTTGCAGTTTCACTAGGTATGTCCTTTGATTTGGTCCTGCTTTGTTAGAGTTCTTCCACCACAGTTTCACCAAAGAGGCTGGCTAAACACTGATCACATAAATTGCAAATATATATTCAGGACTTGCCCTCAATTTGCATGATTATTGCAGCAAATATAAACCTGACATAAGGCAAAACAACAACCTATTGATCAGGCTGGTTGAGGCAGGCTTGTGTGCCTAACTCTTTTTGGACAGTGTCTTGATTTATGCTATAAATAATCAGGGTAGGATTTTATGTTGAAGCCTTTGTGTGAGAGTTAAATGAGATGTCCTAACCCTTGAACTATGTTTGGGCTGCAGTTCAGAGGGATGGCACTGTGTTCAATGTCACAGAAAACATGAAAGGGATTCTAAGGGATAGGCAGAGTGATGCAGTACACCCCTGTTGCTGTTGATTTTTCCTTGGGGATCCTTCTCAGCTTTTTTTTTTTGCAGGTTTTTTGTTTGTTTGTTTGTTTGTTTGTTGTTTTTTGTTGTTTTTTTTTTTTGCTGATAGGCTTCAACTTTTTTTGTGAAGCACTTTCAGAAAATGATTGGGAGTACATACACACATACAAAATTTATAAGTAGCAAAGAACATTTTCAGGAGGGGGAGAAGAGGCACTGCTAACATAATACATGCTGGTTTTGTTTGTGCATGCATAGTCATATACAGAAAGAGGAAATGTTATTTGTTCATAGCGTAGGTGGAGTACTTATGTGGAAACTTTATGTTGTGGTTGGAGGGCAGATTTAATACCTAATGCAATTAAATAAGTAGAATCTATAGAGAGTGTAAAGTATTATTACAGTAATTGGAGCACCTTTTCTCTTTGCTTAAATGCTTACATGAGAAAAGTCTGTGCCAAATCTAACATGTTTTTCATGTGTGTAATCCTACTTGGTTTTGGGGACAGTTTGAAGGTGTCCCTTTGTATATGTCTGCCATATCATTCTGAGTACTGGGGAGAAAAACTCAGTATGAAGCACGCGCTTCTGTGGTTTCTCATAAATTGCACTGCAGCCATGGCTTTTGTCTTTTGGTTTTCCCTTCTGGCTTCTTTAATACCCTGGGAATTCTGGCTTTGCAGTATTCAAAATGAGCACAATATAGAAAGCAGCTACAAGTCTCAATGCATGTTTTTCTTGGACTTTACAAGTGGCATCAAAATGCAGTCAGAATTCACTCATCTTAAAATTGGAGCAAGAAAAAAGCAAGGTAGACAAATAACTCCTCCTCAAGGTCTGAGTTGGGGGGAGGGATGGCAAAGCATGGAAAGTAGATACATGGAGCAAAGCCTTCTGGGCTTGGCATGCCTCTTGGTCCTCCTGTGGACTGATGAGATCTCTCAAATATGGATGAAAATTTCCCATGTCACACCTTGCTACCAAGTGCAAATGTGAGGGTGGCTAAAATAAACAGTTAGTAGGTTTATTAAAGAGTCTTTGGGTTCCATATCACATCCGGGGAAGATAGGCATACAAATGTTTTCTTTGCAATTAAACCACATGCAGCTGAAAGTCTTCAAAGTTTCATTTTGGTGGCTTGCTTTTTTCTTTTTCCCTTAGAAATGTAAAGCTATAATCAGCTAGAGTAGTAGGTCACAGGATTTCATTTTCATGGAGGAGGAGAAGATAAAGACAATTTTTGTTCACAGAGAATGTTATCATGCAGCATGAATGGGGACTTGGAGCTCATTTAGCCTTTCTCTGCAGCCTCTCAGAGTTGTGCTTTACAGAAGAACACGTTAGAATTTATGAAAGTTTCATTACTAGATTTGTCAGGCAACATTTGTCTGTTGTGAAAAAGACAATCCACTTAAATTCTGGAGATAAAAAGTCATGTCTCCTTACTCTTAGGTGACAGACCTTTGTGTCTGCAGCCTGCCAGAGGTAACAGACTCAGACCTCACTTCTGAAATTAGGTGTGGATTTCCTGCTGGCAGTGGGAAAACAGGGCCGAGGTCTCCTACACAGGGATGTATCGCCTGACCCATATTCCCTGTGTGGAGCTGCCTACCACAGAGTGCAGAACCCGAGTTTTAGCTTTTCTTGCCCTTTTTTCACACTATCAGAGACATTGCCTGCTGCCACAGTGTAAGAAGTGCACCAACTTGAGGTCTCAGCCCTGTGGCAGATGTTTCTTGCTCCCCTGGCTTTGGAGATGCCACTAACTAAACCTAGAGTATCAATTCTCAGGTGGCAGCCTGACAAGAAATTTTGGGGTGTAACTCAGAGGGCCTCATACAGCAAAAGTATCCAAGGCTTAGCCCCAGTGCCCAAATCCTAGCCCTCAAAGCCAAAGGCAAAGTGTACCCAAATGTCAGTGGGTACATTAAGATGCCCCAGAAGATTGGGGGAACTCCAGGGGCTGGTGAAATAGGTTCTGAAGGAAACCTGGTAAAGGAAAAACTCAGCAATTTTTACCTTGCTTAGAAAATAATGTATGTCAAAAATAAAATAAAATCTTGCCTTTGCTCAGCAGCTGACATTTTGAAATGAGGTCTTTCATTCTCTTGGGGAAAGAAAGAAAGGTTTGCAAGAGGACTTATGAAGAGATCTGCCTCTAAGTGATGACTCTGACAGACTGCCGAGGTAGCTTGAACTCCTGACGAAATTCAGGAGGCTGCACTCAGTGCAGGGGATATGAACACAACTTCCAGTAATTCAGCTCCTGTTGTGTCTCCTCTGGAAGTGATACTGCAAGAGGGGACCAAAGCAGGAATACAGGACACACTGAAAGACTGAGGAACATGAAAGAGGCACACATTTTCCCCAGTTTCCCACACATCTGGTTCCACACGTTTGAAAAATTCTATCATGGCCTGCATTAGATTTCTGCACCATTTGGAAGATGGCATTTGAGCTAAATGTATTGCATTTAGGTCTCTGTTGAAACTGCAGGGTGTTCTTCCCCTGCAGTGTGATGATGTCTGCAGTGGCTACACTCTGAAGCTCTTCAGCCTGGGTCCACCAGCAAAACTGGGTCCCAGCATGGCTGCATACCAGTGAATCCTGTTTACATCCTCCTAACATGATTACTGGGTTGGTATGCTCAAGCCACCAGTTAAATTGAAATGTGCCTATCAGGAAAACTCTGGGGGTGTAGGATACAAGGGCAAGCTTTATATAAAAATATGTAGGTTGGCTGTGGTTAGATCACTGGGGAAGCCTGTGGCTTGTCCACATTTAAAGTTAAGTCTGGCTTAAAATCACATTAGTTAAAACAAGTTAGCTAACACATTCGCACATGGAAACACTTTTCCTATTCTGTTGTGTCTAGAGGAAGCAGTTTCTTGTCTGCAGTAGTGAATAATGCTTTGCATTTATTTGCTTATGCTACTTATTCTTACAATAAGAATAAGCACCTGATAACTGGGTTATCACATCCCTGTGAGGCATTTACAGTCAGACATCCCTGTGATGATCACCTTAATCATTGCAACAAAACAAAACTGAGAGGAGAAAAAGGGTTATGTTTTCAGTCCACCTAAACTCTTGAATGGACTGATTGCACTTGTGTCCCCATATGGGACATTCACTTAAGGGTTGGACTCAATGATCCTTGTAGGTCCCTTCCAACTCAGAATATTCTATGTGTGTGTGTGTGTGTGTGTATGAAAGAGACAAGGCTGGAGGAAAGAAAGAGGGTCCATCAGGAAGGTGGGGACCATCTCCTTTGGCAGCAGCACACTCATAGATGGCTTTTGGCGAGCATGAACCTGGCCAGGTGCACCAGGTCTGCCCAGCTGGCACCAGTCTCCTGGGCTTGGTCCTCTGCTCAGCCTGGGGGACTGTTCCCAGGAGGGAGCTGGTGTGCAAAAGGATGGCTGCAATCCTCTGCAGCTGCCATTTTTATGGTGGGCTTTGAGATGGCTATTTTCAGGTTCGATCTCATGGGTGATCAGTGCAGCTTGGCAGCACTGCAAAACCTGGAGGGGCAGCAATTGGCAGTGCAAGGGGGCAGTGGTGGTTGTGGGTCACAGAGTGAGGTTGTGGGTCAGCAGAGTGAGCTTCTGCAGCCAGCACTGTCCCAAAGGCAGTGTGTTCTCCAGTGGCTCCTATCCCTTCTTCTGTCTCACTGTATGATAAACAGCACAGACATTAGGGAAGTTATGTTACCTAAGTCAAGAAATTACTAGGGTTTTCCAATCAATTAACCAAAGCATGTGTTAAACTACTTATCAGGGGGATTGAATTACCTTTCTTAGCCTTTCTTTTTTAAAGGACTTGATATGTATCTAGCACAAGAAAAAGAAATGGCCTAGCAATATAACGCAAAGAGGTATTGGGAAGCTGGAAGCCAATAAGAATATATAAGAACTCTCACCAGTTTTAATTACCTCTATACCATATTGATGAGAAATTTGGAGAAGCTTTGAAATTTTACCATAAAGTCCTATCTATGTCTTAATGCATTGGCTGCCCAGACAGGGGCACAATTTTCTCTAACCTGATTTACACAGACAATGTTTATATTAATATCTTCAGGTGGTACACTGAAAATCTTACTTCCCAGAGAGTGGTGGGATCTTTTCTTGCTATAATCTTACTTGTACCATTGCTTGCCTGATTTTTGTTCTCAGGAATATACTCCATGTGTTTTTTATGTCTGTTTTCCTCTTCCCAACTGTTTGATTTGTGTGTTGATAGTAAATTATTCTTATTTTCAGGTTACATGGTTTATCAAGTGGGGAAACTCTGTTGTTTCAGGAGGCTAAGATGACATTAAAAAACAAATACTGGCAATAAAAATGCATGTCATACCAACTTATGTATACAACATTCAAAGCTTGAAAACTAAGCCAGTACATGCACTGAGTCAACATTTGGGTCAGCTGTTTCAGGGCTGATGTCTCCTGGAGCAAAACGGAGTTATTCTTGAGACAGGCATTGTCTAACCACTGCCTCTGCCTCTCCAGCCAAGGTGTCATGAGAATTTAGCAAGGGACTAAAAAAGATCCAGGCTCCTCTGTAAGCAGGCAAGTGGAGCAGGGCTGTGGTGGTGCTGGTGCTGCAGAGCAGGAGGGAGGCTCTGTGACTGACATGCATGGAGTCCCTAGATCCTGCAAGGTTTTTTGTGTGTGGCACTTCTGGGCACTTGGCAGGGTGCCAATAACCGGCTCTTCTGTTATACTTAAATATAAGTTAAACTGAGCTGCCTGTGAAGGTACCCTCTTAACTGCAGGCATAAATTGTAAGGTTGGAAGATGCTATGGTGACTGCTTCACCTTTTAAATGAGGCTGCTTATAAACCATTCATAAATTTTTTCGTATTTGTTAAAAGTAGTTTGCAGCATCTCCATAGCTCAGGGCAGTTGTGTTTCCATCTGTTCTGCCTGCTGTAAGTTGTCAGTTCTGGATTTGGCACTGTGGAGGAAAACTGGCATACGACAAAGAGGAAGCAGGACCACGTTGATTGACAGAATATTTTCTCAGTGGGAAAGTGCAGTGAACTCAGGCATAAAAAGGGGTAATCCAAAAGATATTTATCCCTAGGGATCTAAATTATTTTAGAAAGTATACAAAGATCTCGTTTCTCTCTAGATGCTGTGGGCTCTACACATTATTGTGCTCTCTATCCTTTAAGATAGATCATTGCTAAAGGAATGAATAAGAGAAAAAGTCTTGGTTATTTCCTGGGAATTCATTATAATTCTGTTTTGAGCCTTTGCGTGCATTCCTGGAAGTATCACGTGTCACATTACCCTACGTGCAGTTGTGAAAATGTGGAATTTAAACACAGTTTGTCCAAGAAAATTTGGACTGTTGTAACTGTACCATTGAACTAGTATGTGCTGGGAGGTGTGCAGTCCTTGCTCAAGAGATTTTGGTTTTTTTCTTCTGGTCCTTAGCTTAGGTAAACACTATATAAGGTAGGTAAATAGGTAGAGAAACCTTTGGGATGAAGAAGCAAATGGTCCAAAGCTATAAGGAAGTTTAATGGCTAAGTTCCTTAATGGCCTTCTGGAAGCTGTAATGCCTGTACGTGGCAAAACAGATGGTGGCACTCTACAAGTGACTGGCATTGCTGCATGCAAAGCTTGGGATATGGCATTTTTTCCTCTCTACTTTGTCTTTGGGTACATTGATGAACTTGTCGTGGACTTACCAAGGGCATAAAGAAAATTATTCTGACTGGCAAATGGTGGTGTTATTATTTATGTCAATGCCATCGTGGCTCATGGAAAGCTCATTGAATTGCTGTTAAATTTCATTGTAGCAAAATAACTTTCATAAGGTTGTGGGAGATTTTCTGAACCATTGTAAAAAGTGGAATTGTGAAAACTAAAATTATTGAGTCCATTTAATATACTGAGAGAACATACC
Source organism: Chloebia gouldiae (assembly GCA_003676055.1). Lineage (NCBI taxonomy): Eukaryota > Metazoa > Chordata > Aves > Passeriformes > Passeridae > Chloebia > Chloebia gouldiae. The sequence continues at coordinate 23,783,649 of QUSF01000007.1, read as the reverse complement.
CAGCCAGTGCACTCTGAGCTGACACATATAGCACACTGCTCTCATCTTGTATTCATAGACTAAGAACCTCTTAGAAACAATCATTGCCTGTCCCCACCCTCACTGTTAGTTTCTGCTGGAGTGTGTCATTGCTGTCACTGCAAACACACTGGGAGCTCAGCACCACCAGTCCCGCTCATCACTGAACCAGTGTAGCTTCTGAGGGATTTGGAGAGTGGACACAATCAGCCTCTGTCCCACATGATAAACAAAAGGGACCCAACTGGCAGGATGAATAGAAAGTTATGATGTCCAGGCTTGTCCTAGCCTTATCCTTTTTTGTGGTCATCTGCCTCTGGTCACCCTTCAGGGGTTTTTGAAAAGGTTCCTGAGATTTTATTTGGTGTTTTCGTTGACTGACAGACCTTTATTTACCTCTCCTGGAGGTCTTACATTGAATGTTCATTCTTTTCACTCTATCATTTGGCTCTCTGTTTGGTCATGTTGTCCAGGCTGGCAGGTTTCCCCATGGCAAGAAGACAGTAAACTTGGTGTTCCACTTCCTGTCCACCACCTTTGTCCTGAATCTCCTGGTGCTCAGGAGCTGTCTTCACCTGCTCCTCGGAAGGACACAGGGCTCTGCAGCACCATTGGCATGGAGGGCTATCACCTGAGAGTGCCTCCAGCTGCAACTTTTGCTCTGCTGACACAGACTGGCTTTGCTGCTCACTTTTGGGCTGTGGTTACATGACACAGCTGAGCCAGTGCAGTCCTCTGGAACACTCACCCAAAGCACAGCCAGTAGTTTCTCAGTGGGATTCAAGCTCCCAGTCCCATACTAGGATGGGTACAGAGGAGGTAAGGGTTAAAGGAGAGGTAGAGCAGCTGAGGAGGAAGGGGGCTGTGCCTGACCACAACAGTGAGACATAGTGTGCCCAGCAGGTTGAGAGGGGTGATTCTCCCCCTCTACTCCACTCTCGTGAGACGACACCTGAGTGCTGCATGCAGCTCTGGGAGCCCTGACAAAAGGATGTGGACATGGAACTGTTGAAGTGAGTCCAGAGGAGGGCCATGAAGGTGATCAGAAGGGTGGAACACCTCTCCTATCAGGACAGGTTGAGAGAGTCTTCAGACTGGAGAAGGCTCCAGGGAGACCTTATAGCGACTTCTGTACCTGAAGGGAGCCCACAGAAAAGCTCAGGCTTTTTGGGGATTTTTCCAAGGGCATGTAGTGACAGGACAAGGGACTAATGGCTTTAAACTGAAAGAGGACAGGTTTAGATTAGGAAGAAATTCTTTACTGTGAGGGTGGTGAGGCACTGGAGCAGGGTGCCCAGAGAAGCTGTGGATGCCTCATCCCTGAAAGTGTTCAAGGCCAGACTGGATGGGGCTCAGAGCAACCTGGTCTAGTGGATGGTGGTTTTTTTCAATGTTCAGGAATTAATTTCAGGGAGTGGAAATATCCATATTAATAAATAAAGCACTGGCCTGAATTTGTGCCCAGATTTAATCAGAACCAAACTCGTGTTTCTAAGATGAAATACCTTTACAGCAGACGAGGAAATACCATAATGTCCCAGTATTCACTGACTCATGACATTCTAGCTCAGCTTTGTATACTGAAAAAATTCAAAGTGTTTGACACAGACTTATATAAACATTTACCCTTTTGGTGCTCCATCCAAGTAGAGCCCAAGGCAGTACTTGAGACTTATCCATTCATAACTGTGAGAGGAATGTGGGACCTTCCTTCAGTCATTCCAGTTTGGTAGGCTGTGGTTTGTAATGCTAGGAATAAAAAAAAAAGGTTGTTTTTTTTTTTTTAACTCGCTTTCAGGTTTTTACTTCCCAAAATGTTTCTATCATTCTGGCTTTTTTTTTTTTCCCTCTCCATTTTCAGGGTTTTTAAGCTTTGTAATGTGAAAACCAAACTAATGTCTCAGCTAGACATGAACTTGTTCATGAGCTTTTCTGTCACAACCCAAAGTGCAGCTTGGTCTTGATGATTTCAGATTCCTGAAGTATGAGAAATTCAGATTGAGCTATGTGCTTGCATATATGCAAGTCATATTTTGCCAAGAGGAAAGGAGATTTCCCTCAACAATGTATAGCTGAATATCTGAGTTTCTCAGGCTAAACCTCAATAATTTCTAAATTAGAAACTTTGGCAACTCAGAGGAGTTAAAGAGTGCTATGCATACAGTGTGCTCCAGGGAGAAAAAACATTGTTTTATCATGAGGTTTTGCTGCACTCTTAGAGAACAAAACTGGGGAAAGAAAGAGACTTGTTTATGGTTGCACTAAGTAACACAGTTATCAGGGAACACTGTATTATCTACACAGAAAGTACTGCTGTGGATATTTTGATTCCCTCATAATGTTTGTTGATGCTTTCAGACTTTAATAAAGTTGTGATTAATTTCTGGAAACAGATCTTCCATGTTTCAGCTGTTCTAATTTCTTTATGTAATGTTTAAAATCATCTCCCTCATTGATTTTGAGAGTAGATTTTACTTTCTTAAAATACCTTCCTGCATGCATATTTGTGCAGAGAGTGTTCTATCAATTTTTAATCTGAAATGATCAGATCCCTATGCTTTGCAAGTTTTTAGAGTTCTTTACTTCTGCTAAGAAGTTTGAAAATATAAAGGACTGAAGTTAACTTCAGTTAACTTCACCAGAAGACCCACTAGAAGCATAGTCTGTGAACCTTAGAACAGAGAAAGGTTAGAGAAAATGAGATGCTGGAATACAGATTTCCCTTGCATTAAAAAAAAAAAAGAAAAAAAAAAGAAAAAAAAAGGTGTTTTAAACATAAATCAACATACTAATATCTTTAAAATAAATTAAAATCCAGTTCACATAACTCCTGCAATTGCCTGTGCATGAGTATTAAAAGCCGAATAGAAAATACTTTCTTTTTCTTTTTAAGAAATCCTTAAAAGGACTTTAACATTGTATTATAAAGCATTGGCAGATAAAATCCCATAACTTAAGCACTGAAAGATTAAGTTTTTAATAGTGATTTTTTTCAGAAATCAGATGGTATTTAGAATCCTGCAAAACAGAAAAAATACATTTTTGCATGGAAAAGGAAGATGCAGATGCCTTATATTTGGGTTTGGTTTTTTTTTTTTTTTGGCATGGTGAACTAGATGAGTTCAATTTTTGGCTCGTGAAGTCATCTCTTCCCACTGTTGTTTCATTTCAGTTTTAATTGTGGAAAAGACATACTAAATTTGTAGTCTTCTACTCATTATATTTACTTCTCAGGTTATGCTTTCCTACTAACCCTAAGTGCCCCCATATTCCTTTTCAAGTTGGATTAATTTTTCCCTCAGTGTACCATTGAGAGAGGTGCTGTCTCAGCTAATAAGCAAATTGCTCCATGAGCAGCCAAAGTAACAATGCCTGCTTTCCAATGGATAGCTGCCTCTTGGTTGATTGACTTTTAACTGAATTAAGCTGCAGCTGCAATGTGTATACATCCCTTGGTTGGCTCTCCAGCCAAAGCTGTTCCCCCATGAGGTTGCTCTGTTGTTTAGAAATACACGGTCCAGCTGTAGCTTTTCCATTGTGCAAGAACCCAGTCTGCTACTCTCTTCTCCTTTCTCTCTCTGGCTCTCCTGGCTGGTGTGGATTCACCACCAGTTCCTCTGCATGGCCATCGTGCTACCTTGGAACTCTGCTCTGCTGCCTCAGGGGTGGCTGGAAGTGCCCAGCAGGCTCCAAGTCCCTAGGGCAGCTGGATAAACAGGCAATTTGTAGCATCACATAATCTTAGAAAACCAGGCTAAAAACTGAAAAAAGCCCCAACCAAACTGGGTTGGGGAAATATTGGGAATAGTTTCTTTTGGATTTTTCTTCCTGAGAGTGGGTGCTTTATGGGACTTAAGCACTGTTTGCCAACCCAGCGGAGAAGCCAACGAGCGTGACAGCAGGAACAGGAAGACATCCAAGACATCCATGTCTGCTCAATTCAAGGCAAGTTTACACCAAGTCCCAGCTAGGACTGTGCCTTAAGCATCAGCATCCTGCTTTCAGCCATTAGTCCTGAAGGTGTTTTTTTATGAAGTACTAAATGTACTCACCAGAGCAGAAACAGTATTCATCCTGCCAGTAGCAGAGCTGGGAAGGGAGCAATGTGGATTCCTGCTCCAGTGGGCATGTGCTTTATAGAAAAGTGGAACTGTTCCAGTACATAAGCAAATAAATAAATAGGATCCACCTCCTGTGTGCTCACAACTATCCAGAGACAGGGGAGATGTGAACTTGGGTCATCTGATTTTCAAACATATGTCTCTTTTCATTCTGGAAGTGATGCCCAATTTCCCCCCTGAATATGGCCTTTTGCTTAAGTATGCCACAAATGAAATTGCAAACTACGTATTTGATCCTAAAAATGGTACACATACTTGCTGGAATTTCTCCACAGACTCATTCTCAAAGAAGAATGTATTTTTTATGCATATATATATATATATATATATATATATATATATACAAATTAAAGCAAGACAAAAAGCCTCCTTGATTTTGGTAGGTTTTCTTCCTTTTAAAATCCTCTTGAACCAAGTTCTTACATAGTTATTATATACCATTTCAGGACACATTTTTCCCTGCTGTTTTGAGAAGAAAGACATTTTTAAATGTTAGCATTAATGGCATTCAAGTTTCATAATGGTGCAGACAATGTTAATACATTGCTGAACACACCCTGGATTTCAGAAGTGATTTGCACAAGACTAAAGCGGAAAAAAAAATAGAATGTGAAGCCAATATGTAGCTATTAGGCATAGAATCACAGAATCAAACAATGGTTTGAGTTGGAAGAGACTTTAAAGACCACCTAATTCCAACTCCACTGCCATAGCAGAGATACTTCCCCCAGACCAGGCTGCTCAGAGCCTCATTCATCCTGGCCTTGGACCCTGAGAGGGTTGTGGCATCCACAGCTGCTCTGGGCAACCTGTTCCAGTACCTCACCTACCTCACAGAAAATAATTTTTTCTTGCTGCCTATTTGAAACCTACCCTGTTTCAGTTTAAAGTCATTAGTCCCTTGTCCCGTCATGGCCTTGTGAGAAGTTCCTCTCCAGATTTCCTGTAGCTCCCTTGTAGGTATGGAAGGTGTTATAAGGTGCCTGTGGAGCCTTTTTTCTCCCAGCAGAAAAACACCATTTCTTGCAGCCTGTCTTCAACAGGATGTTACCAGTTGTGGTCCTGCCCTTTTTGTGAGAGTTCCTAACAACGCAGTTAATTTTCAGCTCACTTGTTTGAACAACTGCTGAGTTTAGAAAGGCGGTTGTTGTTCTTTTAAATGAATACTGCTCTGGCAGAACTTCTCCTAACCCATAAACTGGAATAATACCTTTGAGATCAGCAAGCTTCTTTAGATTTACAGTCAGACAACCAAGATAAAAGTCTGGCCCAAATACTCAGTCCCCCAGGACTTTCCAAACAAGGTAGTAACCATGCAGTGAACTACTTTAGGAGGAGGAAAACATTGAGCACCATTTAAGTTTTGAGCTAAGGAGTGTATGAGCACTGTGTATCTTCTTTTAGGACTCATTTTTACCTATTTTGGTCCACTACTATTTCATTTACTGTTTTTACATGCTCACATATTAGTGAATGAGACTGCTAGGGAAATTGTTTAAATTGTGGTTTACTTACCAAAGGCTGTAGGAGAAAATTATACTTTGTTAATGCCATAAATTCAGATTTTTTTTTAGACTGCCATGATAAAATTGCTGTTAGTAGGTCTGCTAGCTCTTTTAATTATATATTTTAAAGAAAGCATTTTCAATGACCAGTATATCATAATTTCTTCCTCTAGTGTATAATTTGAATAATATAAAGGAATTAAATTCTTCTGAGGTTACAGGCAGACAAGGATTTGAAATATTGCCTGGAGGAGATAGGTTGGGCTTTCCTGTTAATGGGACTCATTTTTATGCAGGGAATTGCCACATTCAAACAGACACCCTTTCATTTTAATGTTCCTTTTTTGTTCTTCAGGCTCTGAGTGACAACATCCTAAAAGATCAATGTGTGACAGATTATTAAAAAGGACAAATATTCCAGACAGCATCCTGAATTACCTTCTGAGCAGCAATGATGGTTGCTTGAGCCCTCTCTGTGGCTGCAGAGAATTCAATAAGCTGTAATTGAAACAAATATGTGAAAAAGAAAAAAATGCGTTGTTGATTATCTTTACTTAGAGCTGGATCCAAAACCTGGTTTCCTGTGGGCATTTCTGGATGTATGTGCTCACCTGATGGTGGCTTAGTAGAGGCATTTCCTTTTGCTGTCAGGAATCAGCAGACACATGCAGGCAGAGTGAGTGAGCGGAAGCAGAGGGGATGCACCAAGACACATTGATCTAATGTGTTTCATTATCTAGATCACATTTTGAAAGGCCATTACCAAGTAATTCTGCATGGTCTGTGCGTTGTGTATAACAAAAAATGGCTACTAGTGGATTCATTAAGGAGCAGCTAAATTTCTTCCTTTGTGAAACAGTTAAGAAAATTTTTAATGAAATATTTCCCCTAAAAATCTGGAAGAGATCTGCAAAGATAAGGAAGAGAAGATATGTGCAAGATGGCATTGTGTTATTTACATCTGTTTAGTGCTTGTTTTTATCTCATTTTTATCTTGCTCAAAAAATAAATTGTCCCCCATGAATTTCAGCAGGATCATTCCTGGAGCAAAGTATTATGGTGAATGACATCCAGCAGAATTCAACCATCCCAGCATGAAGTTTTATCAGGCCTGTTATGTCTATTAATCTTTTTTTCCTATTACAGAAGGCATCAGGAAGTTGACCTGTGGTGCAGGGCTGGGGGTACCTTGGCCTGTTTTGACCACTGAGGAAAACTGTCCTTGAGCGCAAACTCACAGAAGATAACAACAGTAATTCTTCAGATGGTATAAGCCTTGTGCCACCATCACTGCTGGTTTCTGAAAGCTGGTAGAGGGTTCTATATCCCTCTCTCTTCACAATGGATTTGTTTCAATTGTTAGGTCTGCAATGTCTGTGTTACGTGAAAGAAAGGGCAAGCTTGGTATTGCTGCCTGTTGCTCTGTGTTGTACAGGTATACAGTGCCCTGGGATTTCCCAAGTGATGCTTTGCAGGCCACAGGTATAGAGTAAATGGCTCAGGAAGTACATTCAGGAGGCACAGCATGCCCTGGTAGTGATTTTTACCTGCAGGAGAACAGTTGTGTTTGGATGGGGCAACATTGATGCTTTACAGGCTTTTACCCTGGCTTTGATGGGAAAATGCTTTAACGTGGAGACATAACTAATTTTATCTGAGCACTTAAATTAAAAAGGCACATATACCCTGAAGCCTTTTGCAAATATTTGAGGCACCTGGGATATAATCTGAAAATTCCCCCATCAAAAGTGGCACTTAGGCAATTGAAGCGCAGAAGTGACCTTTGCAATAACTCAGCAAACGAGACAAATAGAAAGCTAAAACTCCTGTCTTGCTGGCAACTCACCTCTCTCTCCACAAATAAACTATTCATAAAATGCTGCTGGGAGGGTAAATTGTGTGGCACATATTTCATTTCCTCTCTTCACTATATCTTACCAGATGCCCTGTAGTTTCAAATAGATGATTTTTTTTTTCAGATTAAGCACTTTCTAAAAGCAATGGTCCTTGATAGCAAAACTAGAGAATGATTTGCTGCTTGATTAGGGACCAAGTCCATGAAAATAACCCTTTTGATAGATGTACTGTATTACAGTGAGTGAGCCTTCACTGCCAGGTCTTTGCATGATTTGATTTGGCAAATAACACTGATTGTGGGTGGACAATGACAGTCCAACAAGTGGCACATCCACTAGAATAAATCATAGCCCAGAAGTGTAAGTTTAGCTAAAACACCCAGTTGACTAGTTCTGATATTGTCTATCTTTCTTACATTTCTTTACATTAACTGCCTTGCCTGCAAAATCCTTTTATTTTGTAATGGGTTATAAGTAGGAGATGTTGTGTAGTTCTTCTTGGGTTATGTAAGTCCTTGCTTTTAGCCTTAGTAGATTTCTGGTCTCTTTCAGACTTTCAGTATTTTGCTGTTCATTGGTGGCATTCAAATTAAATGGGACGTTTGGCCCTTGAGAATTCAAAATATGGGCAATTTTATAAGTAAATCACTTTATTAAACTCTGACTCACTTTGAACTTATGATGTGTGCACTTCAAAGGGTCAGGCTGGATGTACAACTAGTAGTTCAGCAACCTATGCAGTATTCTTTAAGCTGCCAAAGGCAGCTGGAAATATTGAGATCAAGCTTTCTTTTATGCAATTTCCATATTTTCCTTTTTTTACCTTACCTTGCAGTAAGCTAGAGAAATTTATATATTGGGGGAAAAGAGAAGGAAATATTTCTTTCAATATTTCTGAAACTCAGCATTAGTTCAGATCTACCTTGAATCTAGCCATGTCTGAAGGAATCCTTATTTTTCCTAACCTTTCTGTAGCATCCTTATTTAGATCTTTCCGGTTTCTGGATCTCAATAAATCCAAGGGAAATTGCTGAAAGGCATGGCTGCAGGACTTGCAAACACCAATTCAAGCCAATGTTCTTAATGTCTCCAGGCTTCTCCCAGCAGACCCAGAATTTGGTGATGGCCAGTCATTGGATGCTGACTGAAATAGATACGTCTCTGGTGGGGGAAAACCCCAAATCTGCTTTGGTTGATAAGTCTTGAGATGGAACATTTTCCTTTGGGGGATGAAAAGGATTTAATCTTTTGCAGCCTGAAGCAATCTGGCACAAATCCATTCCACAATTCCCATACACCAAACACATCTTCGTTTCTCTCCACCCCAACCAAAGAGTTTTGCTCAGCTCCATTAAACAATTCATTATAAATTGCCATATTGACACACTTCTCATTTATCTCAGCTGGAGTTTTTTATTTTTGGAAGAACTCAGGTCTTCTCAAAAGTATTGGTCACCCGGATTGAGTGATTCTTTGGGCACTGTCTGGTGAGCAGGATAGTAAGTTAATTTTCATGCTGTCGACTCACAATGTTTGATAACCTAACCTGTGACAATTTCAGAGGCCTAATAAATGGTGCTTCCATTTTATTTACTGATATTTCACTCAAATATGAATGGAATCTGACCATGGAAATATTAAATTAGCTCTATCATGCCCTTCTCTGTCAGAAGGAGGTGAATTATGAACAATAAATAAGTGCTGAATGAAATGCTCTCAGAGCACTTTGCACTATGCTTATGGTTTATTAGAAATGAAGCAATTCCACTTCATCTGTCCTGTCCAGGTTCTCCAGGTCCCTAAGACCTTATTAAGGGAAAATTGGTCTTTGGTATCTCAAATGAATGACACATAAAACAGAAGGTTTTTTAAAACCATGAGATTTTAAAGATCAAGTTCCCTCTCCTAGTTCCTTAGGACACAAGAGACAGATAAATATTTGTTATATAAAAGACACATATAAATTCAAAACATAATATTGGCAAAATTGGATGATGTAGATCTACATGAACTGGAGCAGACTTTTTGGGAGAGAAACTGGAGAGGAGGAGTAAGGGCTGATAAAAAAGCACTGCTTTGAGTGGATTGCAGTTAATAGGAGAATAGAATTCAAGCAGCTGAAGGATAAACAAGCCAGAGGGTTGTGTATTCATTCATTCATTCAGTCTGGAGTTGGGGCATAGAGGCTATTATGCTGGAGGCTATATATGCAGCTTTTATGCTGGAGATGAGGAAGCACATGGGAGGAAGATGTCTGGTCTGAACAGAATTTACTGCAGTGCTTCTGTTGCCTAGGCAGGAGGTGCTTCAGGAACTGCTGTCCTCCCCATCTTGCAATAGCTCTGCCTCCCACTGCAGGAAAAATCAGCTTGGCTTGGGGCTTCCCCTAAAGTGACCAAATCTCCATGTCTCTCCAAAAAGGATCAGGTTCCTCATCTCTGTTTGTCAAAGGCAGTCAGATGAATGAGACAGATGAGTCAGTCCTCTGGCTCTTCTCTACATTGTTCTGCATCAGGGCAGCTATAACATTTCATGGGGCAGCATAAATGGTGAGGAAAGCATGATGAACTACTGCTCATGTTACAAGGGCTGTGGGGGTGGCAAAATGAGTGCTGGTGGGGGAAATGCTGGACTTGATATGGGGCAACCCCAGCCGACTCCAGAAGGTCTCTCATCAATGGGGCACTGCTTCTGCTTGGGCTGGAGGCTCACACACACCTCGTTCACACCGTTCTAAATCTACCAATCCTGTTTCACCTATGTCCAGTGCAGGTTACCAGAATTTAAAGACTATGAGCTTTGTGAATTACTAGTTCTTTCATATAGTGGACCCATACTGCCTCTTTTTAAGCCAACTGATGCAAGTACAGAAGAATGAACGTCAGGGAAAGAAGTGTGACAGCCTCCTTCTGCTACACGAAGGTGGGAAGTTGCAGTAGGGCTGAGGAGAGGTGGCACTTTGTTCTGTCACGTTCCTGGGGCAGAAGGAGATGCCACTCATCAGCTTTGTCTGGCCACTGTCTATTTGTCTCCATAGGTATTGTTTGAACCAGGAGCATGTGTTTGAAGTGTTTTATCCAAGCATCCTGCTTGACTGTGCTTTGGCTCTGTCACAGGGTGGTCTTGAAGCATACAATTTTGGTACTTTTCAGAGGAAGCTCAGTGGGAAGATGCAGTCCACCACACCTCATGCCCCCAGCTGGTAATGAACATTGAGTGCGTGGCTGTGGAGTGGAGACCTGTGTGACGTAAAGCTCACAAAGCTCCTACAGCATGGCCCTTAGGTCCTCAGCACCTGCTCTTCCACCCTGACAATCCACTTCTGTCACTCCAAACCATGTGCCGATGTAGGCAGACACTTCCAGAGTCTCCCCATGAGCTTTTGGAGCATGCAACAGAGTTGGCTGAGTCTTCCATGGGGTGAAAATTAGTTCCTTCCAACTTCTTGAAGAGTCAGAAAATTAAGAACCCAGGAATGGGGAAGTTGATCTGCATTTTGGAAAACCCTTTGGTTTATCCTGTTGAGTTCTTTTTTTTTATCACCCAAATATATACATGTAACATTTGAGACTATGAAGTAGAATTGATGGGTACATAGCACTTGTCTGTTACTTTTCAAAAGCCTGAGCTATTTAATTCATCTTAAAATAAAAATAGAAGTGGTAAATTTTACACTAGCTGACAGAGACTATTTTTTTTCTGTCCAAGTCAAGTCAAGAACATAAATGTTAATTGCATTCATGTATGTTTCCATGCTATGACGTTAAATGAGGGTGGAATAGGAAGAACTTCTCTGGCAGAAAGAGAATTTTCAGCCTGTGATTAACATAAATCAGGAATTCAAATCTGGGTGGCTCCCAAGTGAACCAATTAAAGCATCACAGAGCCCTAGATCACCCTGTCTTTCAGACTTCCAAAAGGAAATGCATATAAAACCACAGTTGGTTGTATGGGTTAGGGCACAGCTTTTAGGAGAGGACTGAACAAGAGAGATTGGCTTTTTTGTCCAGCTGAAGAGCTATTTCTTGTCACCCTCACAATAAGCTTCACCTCATTTCCTCAGTAAAGCTCCCTTCAAATGCCTTGGCCTACTTCCTTGAGTGAGGACAGTCAAATCAACCCTGCTGTGATGAGTAGATCACCAGCAAGTCCTCTTTGCCAGGGGATGCCCATCATTCTGAAAGTCTCTTTACTGTTTTGATTTTCCCTACCTCTCCCTAACTTTTGTGATACACTTCAAAACTTACGCTGGAGATCCATCCTGTCCAAAAGAGTGGCTTTCTAAACCAAGTCTCATCCAGCATGGAAAATTGACTGTACACTCAAAGAAGTATTTTAAATTCAGCTGTGATCGAAAAGGATCATTATGAAGGCCATCATCTTAAGAAGATTTTAAACCTCAAATTGGTTGAAAATATGTTGTAAATATTTCCTTAAAGTGGAGAGATCTACTGTGTGAGTGAAAACAACACTTAAAACCCTTGATTCATATTTCAAAATTAGGAGAAATGTGTTTGCTATATCCCCAAATTAATGCTGTATGGAAGTAAGAAGTAACTTCGAAACTGAAACAGAGCCAAGGCTGGCTTTGGAGTAATTTTATTCCAAAGCTAGCTATAGGCCTTCCAGTTACTGAAAAACAAATGTGGCATGCTTACCACCTTTATGTGATGGGGAAAGTGACCACCAGGAGGAATCCTGGAAAAATTTCTAAAGCTGGAAGCACTCAAAGATGTGCAAATAATTACTGAAGTTAAAAAAATAAGAAAGCTTGGAAAACTCTCAAGGAATTAACACAATCTTTCTCAAAACTACAACAACCAAAAGAACCATGAACGAAGAAAATTTGGATCCTACATATCAAGAGACAGCCAAAGCCATCAAAGCACATTGGCTGCCCTGAAAGCATATTTATTCAGCTTTCAGCAGATGATTAGCAGAAATGAGACTTAACAGGGCAAAGATCCTCTATGTAGGATCTGCCAGGAGAGTTTGGAATTTGATGTTAAACTGAAATAAAAGGAACTATGCTTGGTTTAGTATGTCATTGAACCATTAAAAAGTTCGTGCTTTTAGATATGTTGAAATTTTTCAGATTTTGAATCTGAAAAACATTTGCTATTCTTTTAGGATGACTCATAAGAAGAAGTCAGATGGATAAAGAGGAGTTGATTTCATACTAGTGTGTTGGTTTTGTGCGGAAGTGTATTCAGTAATTAAATTCTTGGAATGGATACAATAACTCCATACCTTTTTTGTTTTAGGCTTGTACTGTTATCTTCAGAAAAACAAGATTACTTTATTCCTAGGGAAAATGTCTCTACTATCATCTTAAACTGGTACAAATATTTCTAGGAAAGGAAAAAGGACTTTGGTTTCTTTTTGCTTGACTGCAGAGTGCTCCTTTGTTCAGCTATTTGTATTTTTTGTGCTGCATTTGAGATTTTTTTTTTTTGTGCTGCTGCTCGTGTGATGTGCTGTGCCTATGGCAGTGCTGGGTTGGCAGTTCTGGGGAGCACCTGCTCCACCAAAGCAGAAGCCAGCCTGTTGTCCTCCTTGGGATGCTCCTACTCTCTCATGGCAAAGGTAAGCCAGCAAATCTCCATAGAGAAGTAGCAGTTAAAAGTACTTGTTGCTGGCTGCTCTATTTATAAGTGCCTTCAATGCCTCAGGTTAAATATTAAAATTAATTTTAGGAGAGGGAAAATTTAAAATTTTAAAATTTTAGGAGATGGAATTTTAAAATTCTTTACATTCAGAATTTAAAGAATTTTAGTGAGAGTATTGCTTGCTGTAGTCTATTTTCAGACAGTTCTATTTAATTTGGGGGCTCTAAAGTGGTTAATTTGGTTTTGTGATGTTCTCCACTCTGTACACATGGCAAATTCTTAAACTGTTACAACTTGTACCTCATAGCTCTTCTTTTTTCTCAGTGCTGCTGGTCTTGTGTTTAGGAGAAGTGGTGATGCGCATTACAGAAAGTGCAGCACTGGTGCCAATGTTGTTAACAAGCTGCACATCCTCGCCATGTCACATGTGGCATCTCACAAGGCTCTGGCTGGGCATTAGCACATCCCCTCAGGTGTGCTCTTCTGAGAGCCCTTGCAGTGGACAATTCCAAACAGCAAATGACAATGCCTGTCCTCAGTGCTTCCCAGAAAGGGGTTTGGCCATGTTCACATGTGAGCCTTCACGCTTGAATTTCTTGTGAGCAGTACCGGCAAACTGCTTTCTTTTTAGAAAAAGGATGTGTGGCTCTGAAGTTGTCAGTTTTATCATCCTGACAGAGCCAGCTGCCTCGCAGATATCAGTAATGTGAAGTAGAAATGAGAAGACCAAGGTAAACAAACACAAAGGAGCAAAGAAATGTGTTTCCTATCTGGAAATGTAGAGTCTGCTATGGATAATACAGCTAGGAAAGGTCTGTCGCAAGATTCATAGTCCCTGGGCATATTTCATTCATGTGAGTGGTGCTTACACAGCAGATAATTTGAGCTGGTTTTACCTTCACAGCGTTGGCAGAGAAATATTTTCATCCACTAAAAGAGGTCCTGAACAATAGCCCGATCACATTTCGTGTGCAGGGTGATCTGCTCAGGGGTCTGCGGGGTTTCTCGAGTTTCTCGCTGTCGTATGTATTTGTTATCACAGCAGACGACAGAGTCTCTAATGTAATAGGTACATGACTCTATTCCATCTACAGACACATTTTTGAATTTGTACATTTTTCCTTTCCATCTTCCTGCTAGTAAAATAACCACAGATGAATAATAATACAGGGCATTTAGTATGTGGAAGCAGAAGGTGGGTAACATTTCTTCGCTGGGTACAAAATCTTGTTTTACTTTCAAGGAAACGCAGAGCCCAGCATGATAATTGTAGACCATTTTTGCAGCATGAAGAGGCTTCCTGAAAAGCACCACTAATAGGAGGTGTTGATCTGTAAACCACAGGCCTTGCCCTCAGTGTTCTCTCTGTGAAATGCTGAAGCCCTGGTATCAAGTGCTCCTTACATCCACCACATTTTTGCTCACTGCTGTTGTACTTAAAGTATTCCTTAAAAAAACAAACAAACAAAAACACACACACAAAAAAACCCCACACCCCCCCAAATTAACAACAAACAAAAACAAATTGCCCAAAACAAACAAAAAAACATCACCACACCACAGTATAGTTAGATCAAAGGGGAAAAAAAGTCTAAGCTTTAAATTCATGTTACTTGAAAAACAGATTACAGAAGTGCCCCAGTTATGATTATCATGTCTCACAATGTGCTTTCTTTTGGAACTATTCTAAATCTCTCTTCCCACATAAGGGCTCTCTTCCCCACCCTCCTCTTTTGCCATTTAATTTAATAAATCATCAGAGCAAATGTGCCATGTAAATTGAAATATGCAGGAGAGTCATATAGGATGAGAAATGATGTGGATTTTCACAAGAGAAGGAAATTCCGTAAGTAATATTGGCCTCTCTCATGCTGACCATTTTTGGTGTGTTTTGAAAAATCAGATTGTGCTTTTTTCTTTCAGTAAAGAGAATCTCTTGGACTGAAAATGAAAATTGTTTACTTCATGAGATGAGACTTATTAGCACTTATAAATAGTAAACAGCAATATTTATCGCCCAGTATTTTCTTGATTAGAGCATAAGATGAGTAGCTGGGGTTTTTAACTATTTCTGTTAACCAAATAAATTTTTACAATTAATGCAAGCACTGCAATATAATTTATTTTTCAGCAAAATTTGCTTTCTCCGTGTTAGACAGGAAAATAACTTGCTGGTGTTTCACCACTAAAGCAGATAAGCTTTATCTACTCATATCCCTGAAGATGTGAGATAAAACCTCTTGATTTGTAAAACTACAAATTTGTATTTTTAAAATTACACTTACAAAACCTAATTTGATTAAAGAGGGAATTTGCCTGCCTGGCTTTTGCCTGTGCCTGTGGAGAAGAAATGGCCAATGGACATACCTGTCATGGCCTGCAATGGATTTTCCTCTTCACCAGAGCAGGAGCAGAAGGCTGCATTAGCCTCCAAGAGCTTGGTCTTTTATGGAAGTTGAAAATCTGGAGGCTCCTGATGGATTTATGAGACACAGCACTAGCTGGGAGGAGGGTAGCATTTATGTGAGGAATAGTTTGCACTATCAATCTCGCCATTTATTAATATTTTCAGATATGTCTGAGCAAAACGCACACTGTGCTAATCAGTTTCTAAGTGGATAAGGAGGCATGGGGGCCTGGCATGTGGTCAAATCACATAATCTTAGCAAGTGATTGCCCTTCCTTGAGATGTCAAATGGTGCCTTAATCCCATGACTGGGTGGGCTGGGAGCTGGCAGGGAGGACCAGGGAGGCTTCACCAACCCAATTATAACTCTTCAGCACCAGCCCCTGGCAGCACCTGGTCCAGTCCTGTAGCTGTACGTCAAGGAGCCAAGAGCCACAATTTTTCTGAAGCAAGTCAGAAAGCTGATGTCCAACCAGTTATGAAAGGTGAAGCAAAATAGTCTTTCTTCCTTGGGCAACAATTTAGGGAAACAATCGGAGACTAAAAGGACTTGTCCTCTGTGCATCTCCCTTTTTAAGTAAAACTTGTGCTCAATGGCACACCCATGGCATAAACAAAAGATGGTGGTAAAGATTTATAACCGATTTTTACAAACATTATTAAAAATTATTGCTAGCTACTGTGTACACAGAACATTGAAAAGGAAATCTATTTTTATTAAAGTTTGGAATTTGAAAGTGGGAGATGCTGCCAATAATTTTTCTAAAGTCTGATTTATAAATGAAGTGCTAATGAATAATTCCACAAATGGAACTACATGGAGTAAACCAAGAGGCAGATTTTCACTGCTGCTGGTACAAGAATAAATCTGAGTGAGTAAATCTGCTCTTTATTGCCAATTTTTATCATAGTTGGATGTGGAAATATATTATTGTGCAGTATTTAAAGAATGTAAAAACTCAGTACATGAGGGCCAAGTGCTCTCTCAGTTGTAGGAGCATCTTTGACAGTGTCAGTCCTCCAGGCAGAGTCTCACAGGTCATGCAGTGGTCTACACTCTGCTGCTGGAGAGCCTTATTAGCATTCAGTATTAGCAGGGCATAGCAAAATTATATCTGAATTCATTTTCCCAGCCCTATGGAAGAGCTGTTGTTGCACGAGTGCCTCTCCCTCTGTCTTTGCTCCTGGAGAAGGTGGGATCTGCCTGGCCTTGAAGGTAGCAGGTATAGGCAGTGCTGGCTGCCACCAAGGAGCAGGGGCTGGAGGACAGCACCTTTCTGACACACAGAGGGGCCAGAGGGTATCTCCTCTTAATGCCAATTAGAGCTACACAGTGTTTGCTGAGGGAGGGGTTTATTGCCATTGGTTAGGTTGTTAGTTTAATGAGGTTAGACAAGATCTAATGAAAGAAGACAAGTACCTAATGAGTTTGTAATAGTTACACTGCCACTGCTCTGCTCTGGGATTTTCTGGGGCTATGACATGGCATGCTCTAATAGCCTGTTCCCTGTCACACTGTCCCATTCCCACAGGTGCCTGACTGAAAGCTGTCATATTGTCAGCACTGGTATTTCCCCTTGTACTGAGCTGGCAACGGGTTGTCAATCCGATTTCACTGGGAGTCCTACACGTACATGATCAAATGTTGGAATCCTTTAATAAACCCTGAGCTGTGCAGCCAGTGATTCATTCCTGACAAATGGGTCAGCACGGCCCCACTACCCAGTTTACCCAACTCAGCTGCCTCCCAGGGCTGCTTAGCCAGGGAAGGGGCAGCAGCAAAGTGACAGCTGCCCATCACACAGATAACAGTGGGGAAAACTCGATGGAAACCTGTACAGCTAATAATGGCATAAATGGCATAAATGACTGGGAGGGGTAGGCAAAGTTCTGCAGCTGAGATGGGGGATTGGTCAGGAAGTCCAAAAAACAGTAAATGCCTTCTGCATAACTGAGCATTGGCCATCACATTGTGGAAGATGAGAACAAAAACTTGCTCATCTTCAGCATCTCCAATGCACTTTTCAAATCATCTTCCAGACTTGGCTTCCTGAGACATTTAAAAAAGAGGGAAGGTGAAGCTGTATCTATAGAGATTGGGAATAATTTGGTAGCCTTCAGAAATCTAGAGCAGGTTACCCCAAGCTGCTGCATTTTTAGGGAGTTTGGTCTCAAAGGCACCTCTGGTTTATGACTAGATGATGACAGAATCACAGAATCATTCTGATTGACAAAGACCTCTAAGATCATCAAGTCCAAACATCTTTGTAGCTCATGTTCACCACTACCATGTTCATGTAGTTCATGATCGCTACCATGTTCACCACTAAACCATATTCCCCAGTGCCGTATCCATATACTTTTGAACACTTCCAGGTGTGGTGTTTCCCTGAGCAGTTAATTCTAATATTTGACCACCCTTTCAGTGAAGACATTTTTCCTAATATCTAATCTAAACCTCCCTTGGCACAACTTGAGGCCATTTCCTGTCATTCTGAAGGAATTCACAATAAATTAAAATTAAATGCAGAGGGGAGTTTTAATATTGTTATGTGTTTATTTTTTCAGGAGGAACAAATCATTACTCTGTTGGGCCAACGAAAGATATAATTCTTTTGAACCTTTTTTAAAAGAGACTGGGGAACTGATAGGTGCCCCATGTGCTTAGAATCCCCTTGGGGAACTGCATTAAAATAGAGACAAGACATTGCAAGAAGGTAGAGTATTTTCTGCTACGCCAAGGGGTCACGACAGCTTAATTAATTAGAGTTTCTCATTTCTCAAACACAGTGTCCAGCTGTCTCATGCCCTCCCCTCTGCAGATGTCATTTGTGTCATGTACTCAGAATTTATGTCAACATTTGCCATCTCATTGAGTGCCTCCATCCTCTATCCATGCAATAGGCCATTGTTATTTGCTGCCTCATATTACCAGTCACTCCCATTAGCACTATTAACACTAGAGCAGGGGGAGATTTTGTTTTGCATAAACACCTTGTGCTGACCTTCCTTGGAGAATTTCTCCATAAAGGAAAGACTCTTACAGATGTCACACTCCTGTAAGGATGTATGCTGAGGAAGTGGGGAAAGGATGTGAATCATCTAGGCATTCACACTGTACAAAATCTTTTATTTTTCTTCCTTTCAATGTGCAGTCCTTTATCTTTTTTCCTTAATGGTATTTCTGCTGGAATACTTTTTGCAGAACAGAAGACTGGAACTCTTCAAAGCTGCAGTGCCAAGTGTCTCCTCTCCCTCCTATTTCAAAATAAATCATTCTCCTGGTGGTAATGAGCAATACAGAAAAATGCAGGCAGTGAGGATTTTGCCAGGGAGAGAGATTTGTAGTGCTGTGCTTTGGCTTCTATGCAAAGTTCTATTTAATGACACTGCCACAGAAGGAGTATTATATTATCTGTCCCACTGCTCAAGCCTTCAGTCTCAGCATTGTATAAGCACACTACTTTTTTACATTTATAAGCAGCAAGCGAGTCCAGAGAAATTCCTGTTCCAGCTACACAACTCAACAGACCGCAACTGTGTCATTACCTCACCCTGCCAGGGCAAGTCCTGCTTCTGCAGCTGCAGAGGGTCTCTGCCAGCTGCCCTGGGAGGCTCCAGCTGCCCTCCCTGGGAGCCTGCACAGCCCACAGAGTGAAGGAGCTGTTCCTCCCTCTCGCAGCAAACTCAGTATCATGGGGGCAGCAGCTGGGCTACAGGCACTCTTCAGCATCTCTGAAAACCCTGCAGGGAAGAGGAGTCATGGGGACATGGCTGGTCCTTGGCTCTCAGTGAGTTCAGGGGGAACCTGGACCCATTAACCTGTCACTACTGATGCAGTGAGACAACCTGCACCCAAAGCAGTCTGCTGATCCCTAATGTTTGGTGTGTTTTCCTGCTAAATTTTTCTTGATTTTGGAGGGAAAGTTAGAGGATTGCTTTTTCTCTTGGATTAACCAGGTTATTTTGACATTCAGACACAGTAGAAACAGGTTTTTATCTTGGAAATCTCTAGCTTAGAAGAGCTAAGCTATTGTTTGAACAAAATTAATTTTACTGTCAGAACAAAATATTTCTGAAGATTTCTGTTTCTCACAAATTGCTTGAAAATGCCAGCTTTCATTTGGGTGGACTATGCTGAACTAGTAATTTTCATAAATAATCTCTAAAGCCCCATCTAGTTAGAAGAACTCCATGCCTGTCCCACCAGTATGCCTTGACCTCATTCTGAGGAACAGATGAGACCATTTAACTGCATTCCCAGCAGTTTCTCCCTGGCAAGATAACCAAGCTGTGCTGGGCTTTACTTCCATGGTGCAGAAGCACATCTGCTGGGAGCACAAGGAGAGCACCTCAGCTGTGTCCCCCTCTTGGCACAGCCATTCATTCACAAAGATCAGTGTAAACCTGGGCTGAACTGCAGCCAGGAGTGGGGTTGGAAGTGCCCCTCTCCTGTTACCAAGTTTCTGAGCTGCTTAATCCCTCCAGCTGAAAGCTGACCTGCAGCAGATGCTGTCTCAGCAGCTTCCAGGAGTCAGAGATGCCCAGGCATGATATATTCAACATATAGGGCCACTTTCTCTGCTGTTGTTAGTAGCCCCAGCTCTAGTGATACCACTAGCATTATACTGAATCACGCCATAAATAAGATCAGGCCCTAATTATCTGAATTTGCCATGGCTCATGTTTCATGTGACACAGAGGCAGATTTTTGAGTCAAGAGGCCCTTTGTTAACACATTCCTGCATTTCTCAGTATCTGATGTGCCAAAATTAAAGTGGCTCTTGACAATTTTTTCCTCTGAGCTGCCTTTTCAGCAATGGCTGAACCTTGATTTGCAGTACTGTCAGTTGATCACAAGGCCCACCTGGGACTTTCAGGGCGCTGTTATTTTTGGAGACAATTGCCAGCTCTGTTCTTGGTCAAGTGTCTGTGGTTGACACTGTAGTGACTAACATGCTTATTCTGGGGACACTTGCCTGAGGCTGTGGCAGGGCTGAAGGATTCTTTCAGTGATGCCTTATTCACAGTGCCCTGGAGAAGATACTGGCCAACGTGGCCTCACAGCCCCCACATCTCAGATGAATATTCACATCATTATAATTTTGAGCTTTTTAGCAGGAGATGAATGCACCTGAATGCTCTAATAAATGAAGATACTATCCTTAGAATCTGTCAGGAGAAAGGACAGCTTTATACATGAGGAAAGTGGTGTTTATATTAATGGTCTTCTAATTACCAAAAGCAATTGTAGTTGTCCTTGATTTTTGCAATTCTTCATTTGAGGTTAAAGGTGCTTCATTTTCCCAGCAGGAGACCTGGAAAATGTGGCTTGCTTTGGCATTTCAGCAGCACTTTCTGGCACATGTGGGATTTATGACTGGTTTGATGAAGTTAAAGCTGGCACAGCTTTTCTGCAGGTGGAACATTTGAGCAGACAGGTTTATACAACTATGAAGAAGTGCATCAGACTGGAGCAGAACGTGATTTAGGGGAAATCTGGGGAAGGTGGAGTGTTATGAGAGAAGAGAGAAAAATAAATATAGAATAAATTCAAGCACTAGATTAGATGCCATCCTCTCTTTGCTGCTTGCTCACACTTTGGGAGTCTCTGGCATCCCCTAAATAGAAGGCAGGCACTCTAAATCAAAGCAAATGTTTTATCTGTCGTTTCTGCCACGACTCAATATTTTCTTGGGTGGGCTGGCAAATCAGGTGGGCTGTAACCATCTTTCTCACCCACAGTGCTGTGCTGAGGTTTCTGATAGCGTGGTGGCTGCCCCTGTTTCAGAGGCACTGCCAGAAGTTGGGGGTGGCGTGGGAGAGCCCCAAGTTCTCACCAGCATGAGATGAAACATCACTCTCACATCCACCTTCCATGATAGCTCAGATGTTGTCACTGTCCAGACCTTCCCTGAAAGCTGGAAGAGTGCCATTGCATTATTTCCAAAGTAAATGGGAGCTCTTTAATTGTTGGCTGCATGGCCCAGGGCATGGTGAACATAAGCTGACTGGTGCTTGTTTATGAGTAACATCACACTCTACCGTGGCTTCTCTTCAATGAAGTTTTATTCATAAGCTTTCTTGGTTGTGGCAGGGAGAGTTTTCTGGTTTTCTGTGATTCATAGCAAGTGAACTTTATCTTTTTATTCATAAAATTCCCAAATGATCACACAGAAATGCCTCATTCTTGCCACTATTCCCCCCAAGAGGTTTGTGTGCCAAAAAAAGACTTGGAATTGGCTGACAAGTAATTTCCTGATTCGCAGCCATTCCAGATTTACTCAGCTACCAGTCACCCCCATGATTAGAGTTGTTCCCATTGGAATGGCAGCAGAGTTATTTCTTTTGTGTTTTTTTTTTTTTATTCCTCTGTTCTACAGGTTTAAACCTGCCAGGTGCTGAACCTTAATTCCTGCAAAAGCTATCAATGAATTCTGACTTTTGTCATACAACTGGATGATGAAGTGACATCTGGATTTCCTGTTTTCTGGATGTGTTAACCCCTTTTGAACCTTAATCTGTAGCAGATGACTATAGCCCATGAATCAGGTTTATTTCTACTGGAGTATGTCAAGGAAAGGATCCATATTGCTTTCTATCCCTTACCTAAATGTTGTAGACACCTCAGCCCAGAAAATAATGAAGAAAACCTTTTGTCCTTAAGTATCTAAATCTCCTGATACACCTCAGTGTTTTGGCCCCAAAGTTTCCAGGATCCACAGATGCAGGAGCCCACAACCAATCCTGCCTGCTTGGGCTCTGGAGACAGGCAAAGTCTGATTTTCTCTTCCCAAATCCTGGGATGCACACTGTGTTTAGAGCTTACAGATCTATTAGACACAGGCCAAGGGAAAGGAGATTGCCAGACTTGTTAAAAATATCATAGCAATCATACCACCTACAGCTATCATCCATGAAAGACCCAGTCTCTCCCTGTGTTTGTGCCACCAGTCTAGAGGACATCTACAGAATCTTGCCTGTGCCTCCTGTTGAATCTGAGGCACAGTCAGCTAGATTAAGGTCAAAAGAAGATCAGCTGAAAGTAGCCTTAGGAAAAGTGACTATTTTTTGCCAAGTCCACCTGTTGCAAAAAATTTCAAGCCTGAAATTTTTAGCCAGTGTGACATAGCAATTTTACTGGTACTTGGCTGTGGGCAACATACTTTTTAAAAGGAGCTTTGTGAACATACAAGTTTCAATAATCATTTTGTTTAAATAAGACTTTGTAAACATTGTGTTTGCAGAGAAAGCCCTAGCAATGCCAACCCTGCAGAGTTTCATGTCAACAGGTAAGCAAAAGTTACTACTATGTAATTATTTTTATGTCCCTTTTTTCCCCCAGCTTTAATTGTGTTTTATTATTTCTGGGGTACAACAAGTGCTGAAAAAGTATGCATAACTGATTAAAGTAGCCTTTAATTATGTGCTGAGTTTGAGAGGAGGGACATAGGTTGTGTTTCTTTGTGTATCTGCAGGCTCAGACTGCACCTGCATGGCTGTGCACTGGGCTGTCAGTTCAGACAGTGGAATGGACAGGCTGAAAAACCTGCACGCTTCTCCTGACCTCCAGCAGAACTGCACAAAGGAGGGGCTTGGTGCAGTGATGTGCGGGAGGCTGCATTGTGTCACTCATTTGAGCAATTGGCCCCTGGTCTTATCCTTAGCACATACTTAACACATCTTGCCAAATTATGCGGTTGCTTAGTAATGCGAACAAATATCCCCTGGAGATTCAATAACCAAACTCATTATCACTTGTCATGCAGGCCAGGAACTGAATCCAGATCTCCAGGAGTGAATGACTGGTGTGTTAACCTAGTCTCCTACTGCTAAAATAGCAGAATGAATACGTGCAAAGTCAGCTCCACACAGTGGGTAAAAATATGCCCATAGTAGAAACACAGATAACGTCTATTAAAAATGATTCTCATTATGTAGATTCCATTATCTGAAATAAGTAGGGGGGAATTTAGTGTTTGTTAATGTTCTGAAGAGAGACATAAATGAAGAGTGATTTTTTTATTATTATTATTTACTTTAAATTTTTGCAAACTAAGCAATAGCTGTTCTGGTTAAGTGTTGCAAAGGAAGAGGTTGTTGCATGTGCCATCTTCTGCACCTCAAGAGGCCACTAAACCCCTTTGGAAACAAGAACTTCATCCAGTGTCACTTGTGGATGCAGTTAGGTGGGTCTACAACACTCACCTCAGCTACGTGCAGAAGCCCCTGACCTTGCTTCACACAAGTTGCTTTGCAAGAATATGGCCACACTATCAGGGCTCATCAGAATGTTGCTGACACTTCCCCAGGATCCACGCTCATATCCCAGTCAGAAATGTGCTCTGCTGCAGGGACATACCTGCTCATCTGGGACTTGCTGGACCACACTGCATTGTGCACACTATAAATCCATGATCTGAAATTTTTGCAATTACTCTACCTCTCTTCAGCAAGTTCCTTCTGGTTCATCAGGAAAATGCAGCGAGTCAGCCAGTTTGCTTAACAATGATTTTTGGCAGTGAATCCAATATTTGTAGATCTGCATACTGAATACATATGCTCTTGGCTATAAAGATACCACATTTTTTCACTCATAAGCAGTCCCAGCTGCATATATGGTTTTTGGACGTTAAAAAAAATTATTCTGGAGTAAATTTTAGGCCAGCTGCTCAGTGTACAAATGCAAATTGGTTTAATTCATGTAGATAATGTATGCACATCAGACATTGAGGGTGTGTGTGCACTCATAATGATGGAAGTTCAGAGGAGATGCAGACTGATAATTTGCCTGAAAAAGGTCAATACTGGCAAACATGGAAGGGAAAATCTTAAACTTTTGTTGTCCTTTCATGTAGTATCTACTCAAAGGTAAAATGGGTGTGATCTCCCTTAAGGAGCATTTTCTGTCACTTTTGCTGGGCATTGTTAGTGCAGATAAATTATTTTCTAGATTTCAGTCTATAGGATCTTTCCACAGGCATCAGCACTTTTCAGCTTCTACTGAAATAACCCTGTGGGACAGCAAGTTTGCAAAGTTCTGTGCAATTTTTTGTGTGAAAATAGCCAACAATTGTTATAATAGAGACCAAATTGAGGGGATGACAGCTTCTCAGTAGAATGTTTTGGAACTGGGTTTGATTTCTCCCCCCTCTTTGTTCTATGGAGAAATTTGTATCTTTGAACTATTGAACATATAATTTCTCATTTCCTACCTGTGTGAGAAGACATTGATCTAGTAGCTACAGGATCACACTGGCTCAACAGTCCTTCTATAAATCTGAGGATTTTTACAGTTATCAGGTTCTTGCAGGAGTAATGGCATGTTTAGTGCTCTAGAAGTATGAATCACTAGGTATGTGCTACACTGATATGCCCAAAGGGCTTTTAAAGCTACTGTCACACTGCATCATGCTTACATTGCCTTTGTCTCATGCAGCAGAACTTTTGCAGGTTGCGTGAAAAAGCTTAATTGGGGTTGGCATTCTTGCAAGGATTTGGGTGCTGTCCGTATCTGGAGCCAGGACACAAGTCAGGTCATACCAGGTGTCTGCCCAGGCCTGCATCAATCTATACATCTGTGGGCAGAAAGAAGTTTTCTCTTCCACTCAGCTAACAAGGTACATTGGTGATAAGTTTTTCAATTCTTCTTGGTACTTATCATCTCGTGGTGACCCAGCACTCTGACCAAAATTCGCTGAGCTCCCTTCTTTTTCAGGAACAGGACATTGACATTACTTCTGCTATGTCCTGCTGTCTTCATTTACCATGTGAAAATTGCAGATTCTGGTCATTCCTGCTTGGTGTTTAGTTCACAAGAGGGATTTGAAGATGCTTTGCTGCCTGTGGTGAAGTGCAGCATGTAGAAAAAAAATGGCTGAAAACCTGAGAAATAAATCTATTACAACACTTCTTTTTGATTGCACAGGACTAGACTCAGAGGCCATGTGGGAGTCCAGCAGTCTCAAAGGGGTCTCTGTCCATTATTTCTTGACTTTTCTCATATCTTCTCAGATTCTGGATTTACTCATACTTGCTTTGTTCCAGCCTGCACTGCTAGGTAATTACAGCTGTGTTATTGTTGTACTGTAATGGACTTATGCATAATTACTGAGCACAGATATAATATTTCAAGTTCTAAATCCATAGAAACATTCAAACGAGGATATGGACAATTCCTTAGTTGAGTTTCTGGCAGGCAGGGGGATAAGGTGGTGAAAAGAAAGCACTGCATGATACGGAAATTAAATTTCTATCCTTTGAAATGTAGCATGGTAATTCCCATCTTCCCAAGTAAAAGATCCAGTGCACTTTCTCAGGCTTGGAGCTATCACTTACTATCATACTAAAAATGTGTATTTAGGGTAGCAATGAGCCTATGGAGCCCATCTGGGGGCTGCTGCTCTAAAAGGAGGTTCTGGTTCTCTTCTGAGCCCTCCCGTTAGATGTGAAGTCCCATTGCACTCCTTGTGCAGCAGCACAATGTCCTCATCTCACAGCTGGAGGAGGCAGCTCAGGGAGCTAAATCCAGGCACACTAACCAGCAAGGATTTGCCTGAAGATGGGCTCATGTATCATAAAATTGCACTCTTGGCCACTTCTTTCTCAAAGTCTTTCTTCTAGGTCCCACTGCTGAGAGAGTCCACGGAGCTGCAGCTTTCTCCAGCAATTCCAAGGGAGACGACTTGACCATAGAGTACTCACTGCTGTTTCACAGAATGCACTTGCAGACCCTTGGTCTTCAGATGTGCTGAGGTCATATGACACACATAACTATGGATAGCTTTTTGAAGGCAGTATGATGCAATAATTAGGCATAATGAACAGAGAAACAAAGCTGAATTGGTTTTGATGTCATGGAAATACAAGATGTAGTCTTTTTCAGAGTACCTTTGTATTTTTTCCAAGCATTACTGAACTCCATACTTCACCTGTGTTTTGCAGATGTCTTGCTTCCATACCAGAGTCACTGTCCTGAAATAGGGACCTAATCCCAGTGAGAAGAGTTAGGACAGGCTGGGAGCCTGAGGTGGTAGCTGAAGGTGGGGCGAGGTAAAGCTAGTGTGCTGATTTCGTTTCTAGGGAAGTGTTGAGGATTGTATGTCTGTCTTCTGTCCCTCTCAGGGGCCAAAGTCTCTTCTTCCTTTTGTGAGATATACCCTAATCCTTTCCCAAAGTTGTGTCTAAAACTTGTCTTTGAAAAGCAAAATACTTTTCAGTTTTATAACACAGACAGAGAAGAAGCCTGTTTCATACAATATTCCTGTGATTGTAGCATTAACCCAAAGTAGAGGCACAGGGGTTCAATTCTATTCTGAAGGGATTTGAAACCATACAAAGATGAATAAGTAATAAAAATGTATAAACGTCACTATTTTGCTTTGTTGTTAAGTTTGTTAAGTCTTTTTCTATTGCTAATATGCAGTGTGTTTAATTTAAAATCATTTCCTTATCAGTAGAGAAAACTATTTCAGTAAAAGCAGTTTATTTCACCAAGTGAGATAGTTACCTTCTTAAACCTGAAAAAGAAATGCCCAGACATCCTGTTGTTATTGGTTTGAATTATTTATAACCTGTAGCATTTCACAAGACATTGGAAAACCGAATGGATCCCATATTTTAAGTATTACTTGGTGGTAAAACATGCACACAATACAGTACAGGATTGCTATAATGGCATTTCCCCTGGTGTCATTTGCCACAGAACTTGAGTGTGCTGCCACAACAGTGACAATCAGGAATACTGTCATTATGAGCAGTGGGAGAGCACTTGATTTATTTACATTCATGTAAGCAAAGTCAAAAGCTGGCCTTGGAAAAAAGTAAGGTCATTGCATTTAGTAAGGTGTAGCTGCAGTTTTCAAAATGACTGCACAGCTTGGCAAGATAGGGTTTATGAGCTGACTTTGTATCAATAGCACATCTATGTGAAATATTTTCCCCTCTCACAGAAAAGCAGGGGTATTAGCTTTGTTGTGCAGCCTTGTTGATGTCAAATGCAGGTGCTGATGATGCAGACATCTAACTAACTGGGGTGAGATTTCAGCACTGGTTGTCTCCCCCCTGGTGCTTGGGTCCTGAGATTTCCTGAGGTAGGTAAAGGTGACCAACATCTTAAAAATTGTACCTGAAGTGGAGCAGTTTTGTCTAGGAATCAAGTATTTATCACCAAGACACAGAGAGACCAGAAACTAGGAGGGAAATGGTGGGTAGGGAAGTGTGGGAATAGTGCTGACACTCATGTACCTGTGCCTTTTTTCTCAAAACTCTCTGAGCATCAGGCACCCCTGATTATGATGGGGGTTTTCTAGCTGGTTTTTCTTTTTTATTTATTGCACTTCATTAGTGCCAGTGCTTAACATTGGATACTATATACTCTAGGTTAGCCAGAAATTCAAACACTTCTGACATTAATATCAATCTCTCTGCCAGAGGGCTGGTTACAGCACAAGCCTTTTCTTTTCCCTTTCCTAAAGACATTTTTCACCCAGATCAACGACTGGTGATTATGCAGTCTAAATCAGGATCCTATTATGTGAGGAAGAGGAGACTCTTTTGACTATTGCTGAAATGTATGTAATAATAATAGCCTTAGAGAGGAGTGAAATGTAGCACAAGCATCCTGTGTGTGTCTCTTTAATTAGAAACCATGCAGAGTTTGAAATCCGAGGTGCTTCCTAACATGTGCAGCATTCATTTTAATCATTCCTCAGAGTGCAGGAGGAAGCATCAATTAAGTTCAGCATGAGAGAAACTCCTGGGAGTGGGTGCAGGAAATTAGTTTTTTTAGTAATATTATGAAATTGAGGATGATGATGATGCCCAGGGACAGCACTTTGAAAGCATTAACCTGAAAAGGCAGCGAGGAGCCCCATACTATGTCAGCAAGCAGGCAAAGCACTGAAAGATCCTTAAGGCATAAATTTGACCCATATTCTGTAGATAATCAACTTTCCTCTCCCCAGAGGGGATATGGGAGAATGATACAAAAGCATGATTTGCATTACGAAGCCTTGTATCTTCCTTGATGTTTCCCCTTGTCTGCTCCAACTGATATTGCTTCCAAACATCAAACTGCACAGAGGTTCTCTCCATGCAGGGGAGAAGCTGAACTGTACCTAATGGGAGCCCAGCACAGCAGTGGAGGGGCCTTTTCCACACCAGAGGAGATGAGGACTGGCAGCACTAGAGTGTAAGGTGCTCTTTGACCTCTTCAGCACAGTGGGCACCCCTGCCCAGAGTGCCCAGCACATGTCAAAGTCAGAGCTGATTAAAGCCCTCCTGGCAATCAGCTGGCTGATGTGCTGGAAGGTGCCAGCCTGTCCTGTCAGCAGCACTGAGGCCTGAAAGCAATTCCTAATCATCTGCATGAAGAAAGCGTGTGTCAGTAAATTGCAGCTAATGAATCATTTCAGGGCATGGGATCTGGGTAGGAGAACAAAGTGGAGGCAGGGTGTGGGATGTCAGGGAGCCTGCAGTCCCACCAAGGAGTGGGCAGGGATTCTGAAAAATAAGGTCCTGTTTGAGGGAGAATAACAACCACGGGGATACTTCTGATAAACAGGGATGAAATGCTGTGATTGAAAAAGCACAAATTTTTCATTTTTACTGCATAGCAGATATTTTCATATTGCTAATCACAGCAAACAGAGGGGAAATAATCTAAATTCCTGGCAGTTGGTCATCATGTAGGTTTCTTCAGACAATGAGAGGATGGAACTCCCGATGGGCTCTCACTTGAGAAGTTCTCCAACAGCAAGGGGATAAGGAGGCTGCTCACACAGTGCAGATGTGGATGAGCTAGCTCCTCTCCCACTGACATTTTGAGCCAAGAATATTTCAACATTAGCATCGCCTAATGCAGTTTCTTCTCACTGGCTATAAAACCTGTCCTTGTGCAAAAGAAACCCCTGTGATTTTCATTTAACTATGAGAAAAGAGCCATAGCCATTTTTGTATAACAGGATTTGTGTGGGCTGTTGGTAAGGGCACACTGCTGATAAATAAGGTTCAGTTGTAAATATTCTCTAGTGACATGGGAATTTATCCACCTATTGAAGTTTACAACTGAGCTACCAAGGAAACATGTTCTTTAGCTCCACTGTGTATGCAGTCCACGGTTCATTTATCAAACGCCCTGTCAGTTCAGGGAAGGCACAGTTCAGGTAATACAGTATTTATGAAACTGTGAATACCACCTCAGAAAGTTCTTTTGGAGTACATTTTTTAAAGCTGTCTTATGACAACTTTGGACAAGTGGAAAGCAGAGGATATCTTTTCAGTTTTATAGTGCAGGAATCTGCTCTGTGGTCACATGCAGTGAAAACGATACAACAGACAGAGGTCCTTCCTAGGTACCACAGTTATTTATCATAAAGCAAAAAGTAAAAGCAGCATAAGTAAATCAAATGTGACTTTTTGCAAAGTTGGGGTTTAATTAGGAATTTCAAATCCTCCCCTTCATCAGAAATAAAAATCAGGACTGGCTTCTCATCCTCCACCCGTTCATCCATTTCAGTTTAGAGGCCACCCTGACACCACAGGCAGATTCTTTGGGTGGGCACTTTTCATTCCGTTCCAATATCAGAGGGCCTTTATGATCTTTTATCTTATACTGTCTCTCCCATACTCCTTGGAAACCCTGGCACTGACCCTGCTCAATCCCCTGCAAAAAAAATCCTTGTTTCACCCTTCAGGTCTTGCAATACTTTGACTGCCTCAGAGACTTCTCAGTAAATGCAGGTGTCTGTATGGAGGAGTAATCCCCACCTGTGTCATCTCAGAAAGCTAATTTTAAAAAACCCTTAATTTTTAAATTTTTCTAGATAGTTTCCTTTGGCTGCTGCAGCCTGTGAGCTGAGGCTGCCAAAGCAGCTTTTGTTGTTTGAGGCACCAGTTTTCTTAATTCTCAGTGGTTGAAATTATGGAAGAAGCTCTCGTGTAACCTTTAAATTAACATTTGTGGGAAGGGAGGGAGAAAGAGAGGAGAAATATTTTCCTGGTGTGAATTTATTTATGTTAAAAAAAAAAAAAAAAAGAGAGAGAGAAAACAAAGAAATAGTGAAGTCTCTTCTCTACTGGTAGCAATCCTGGCAAGATTCACCGGCGTGGGGCTCCCTCTGTTGAACTGTGGGAGCTTTGCCAGATGGTAAATAACAGCTGCCCACTCAATTTTTGGGGCAGCTTCATCTCGAGGCCTTTCCTTACCCCTCTCCCCTGCTTGTGGTCCAGCTGAGAGAGAAAAAATTGCAATAGAAAAGTCCCAAAATAACAGGGTCTGGAAGTAGGACCTCTGAGCTGTGACCTGCCTGGTCTCTGTCAGGAGGAAACACAGCTCCGATGAGTTGTAGCAGGACTGGACCATAAAGTCCTTTCTGGGGTGGGAGAGGGTTTCTGCTTAGGAAACACTTGAGTCACAAGGCAAAGAGCCAAAAAGAAAGATGTGGAAAGGCTGGAAAGTAAACCAGAGGTATTGGGCTGGCTTGCAGAGTTACAAAGACACTGCTGGAAAATGTAAGCTACCCCGTGCTTCGTCAGCTTCCACTAGGAAAGATCAAATAAAGCAGTTACAGCAGAGATTCATGTTATGGGCTTTTATGCAATACTTCTTGTATTTTCCCCAAAGTGTTCTGTTTTTTCTTGCTGTGACCTACAGCATAAGGAATTGTGGAAAATTCCAGAGCTGTAAATGGTGCCATTGTAGAAGTGAAGAAGCCTGAAAAAACTTCAGGCTCTCAAAATTGCACAGGGAACTGACTTTTAACTTGTCTCTTTTATTAAAAAAGCAAGCAAGGACTGTTTCTGTCAGGTGGCTGGAAAACTGGGTCATGGTTCTGACCAAAGTGGTATCATCTGGGGAGCAATCAATGAGAGATTTCATGTTTACTTAAAGGTTTTAAGATGCTTTGAATTGAGAACACAAGGCAACCTTAAAGATACAATGTTGTAGTGCCTTGAATATAAGTAGGTTTTTTTTGTGTTTCTCTGCAGCTTCAAGGGAGCTGCTATTTGATTTGTCTCTATTGGTGGCTCTGGCAGGCTAAATGTAGCCAACTGTGCTGTCTTTCCTCTTTGAACGGCTTAAATAGCACATGGCTGTCAGTTTGCTTAGTAGAGTTGCACTGGAAATTTTTTTTCTGTTTGTGTTTTTTTTTCTGTGTTAACCCACCAATAGTTCCTGAAGTTCAGGAAGTGTTTGGTTGCTCTTGCCCTTGTGAGGCAGTCAGCTGAGGCATATTTTGTCTGATGGTTTCTCAGGAAGCCACACTGCATACTTGGGTTAAAAGTTTGTTGGGATTTGTAGACCAGCTTCTGCTCTAAAGTGTCTGTGCACAACAGCCAATCCTTTCACTGAGATCCCTGCACAGGATCATAAGGATCGTGTTTGGCCCTTAGGATCCAGTGAATGTTTTCTGCCTGAAAGGTGAAGGACAGACTCTTAGAACATACCTAGCTTTTGTAAGGGCTGTGGCCAGCACAAGACATCACTAAATATTTTCCTTGGTAGAGGCTGCCAGATGTTCAGCTTTGTTTCAGAGATTACTTGTAAGGTAAAGCTTTATACCAGGTAGGAATTTTCTATACATCCACACCACTTCATCAAGATCAACAGAATTAAAGTGGTTCAACTGCAACCAGAAACTGGCCGACAATTTCAGCAGTGTGTTCATGGTACCACATTTTAAAGAGCACAGAGTTTGGAACGATTCGGGTTGTGCAGAACTGGAGGGACTTTGCACTGACATGGTTAAAGAGCTGGCTGGTGTTACCCACCAATTCTCTGGGCAGCCATAGCTGTGAACTCACTGCTGTAAATCCAACCTGACCCTGAATATCATGTGTTGTTTAATAGGAGAGCATGTAGTTTGAAAATACTTGACTTAAACAACAGGTTACTAAGAAATAGAGATCTTTGAATGTATAAATATTGATAGATAGTGAGTGAGGGGCTGAAGCAATGTAAGCTGTGCAGAGGACATGAAGCTATTAGCTGCAATTATGAGATCAGATGCACTCTTCCATTCAAGTTGTGAATCTTTCTAAGAGAAATGGCATTGGACTGTAACACTAACTCAGCTCTAATATTGGTAAAGTGGAGAATCCCAGACAGAGCTATGTGAAAAGCTGTGCAGTGGAAAGCCTGCTGGTTTTTTTCTCAGTTGTGCTGCATGCATCAACTGCATTTGCTAGGAGAAATTCTGAAACATTCTTTAATATTGCCATTTACAAAAATGGACCTTATAAGGTGAAATGCAAGATGTGTCTGTCTGCCAGATAAACTACAAAATAACTTTGGCAGACACTGTTCTCTTGGAAGATCAGTTTGTACTCCATTGGCCCATCGCTGAAGAGGATGAACACCATGCTGTGCTGTTCTGGGGTGGTGAGCACTGTTGTTCCCTGTTCATTGGAGAGCAGTGTTGATGTGCTAGAATGATGCTGTACCTGCCTGCTTTCATGCTCAATCTGTTGAGCAATTCCCCTGGTATCTTCATGCTAATTGCAGAAGTCATTTCTGTAAATGGCAGATAGGCTCCTAATCTATTTGGACACTTCCTCTCCATGTATAAAGGCTAACTTTTGCAAATGTGTAGAGACATTCCCAAGACATTTTAGTTTCCAAATGTTTGGAAAAGAATTTTCCCTTCTACTCCAGGTGGGAGCCATGTGCACCTCAAGCACATGTTTTCTGCATGTATCTTCAGGTGTCACAAGGACTGCAGCCTACCTGCAGCAACATCAGTGAGGGTCAGGGCCTAAATATCAGGTAATTTCATCAAATAAAACAGAAAGCTTTAGTTAAGAGCTTTTATTTTTATTGTGATTAATTAATACCTATATAGCACTATAATAAACGTGCCACTTTCCAAAGTATATAAATGATTACATTTAGTTTTCATTCTCCATGGTGCTCTTTCTACTGTCATCTCAAATACTTTTCTTCTTAAAGTCGATTTCAAACGGTTGTGCATGCAAAAGCTTGATTTTTCAGGCTTTTACTGATCTGTCACAAAGCTGACTAATAGCATATAACCAGGTTTTGTTTTTGCTTTGTGCAAATTTTCCTGTAATCAGCTTTCTGTGAAAGCAAATGCTGCAGTGTCACTGTTGAGATATGTTGGACAGGTGACCTGTACTTCTGAATCACTGCACGTAAGACAAACCATCTTACACAGAAGACAAAGCACTTTTGAGAGTTTTTGCTGTGAGATATGATGATGATTTATGATCTGTCACCCTGAAAGTTCCTCTTGAGGACAAAAGCCGCTAAAAACTCTGCAGGTCACAGATCTGGTGGTAGTGTACATTTTTTGTTTTAACTGCACTGGCTAAAATTTGCCTCAACCCCTTCTGCTGAAGAAACATGTGCAAGTGCTCTCTCCAGCTTCCTGGGGCTGACTAAGCAACGTGTTTTAATTTAGGTTTAATTTTGCTCTGGAAAGGTGTTACACTGAGAGCGAGCGCAGCGGGCAGGGTGGCGAGGAGCAAGCGGGCAGCGCACAGTCCCTGCTGCCCTGCCAAGTCCGGCAGACACGGCTGTCACTGCCACCACAATGGAGTAGTTGGTTGTGCCAGACTGCCTTCCCCTTTTCTGTCCTAAAGGATTCCGAGCAGGCTCGTGATTTAAATTGCTCTCAGCTGATTTGAATGGGAGTTTTAGATGCCATGATCCCAGTAATAGGGTAGTTATAGGGAGTAGCCTGTCTCCTCCTCAGCAGTCCTGCTGATGGATGCTCTATCACACAGCCCTTGTCCTCTCCAGCACAGCTGCTGGGATTTCTGCAGAGCTCTTATGGGTATCAGGAAACCATATGCTGAAGTGCTACCCAGCCTGCTTGTGGGGAGTTTCCCACCAGTTGGAAAATGTAAATTCAGTGCAAACTGTCGCTGCTGAATCTTTGCTTGTGTAGACTGGGAAATTCAGAGTAATGTGTGATGCTTCAGAGTAATGGAGCAAAAAATTAGCAGTATGTGTTTTAATTATTATTTATGCTCTATAGTAATAGCTTGTGTTTAACTGTATTTTACCACAGAGATGTGCATGTTTTTAATTACTTTTCATTACTTTTTCCTTTTCTTCTTTATTGACTTTTAATTTACTTGGGATGTTTACACTTGATAGTGTTTGATTAAAGAGATAAATGTATATACATTCATACTGAGGAACAGACTCTTCAGAAATATATTTGGAGTATGGAGGATGTGGAGATAGATCTTGGAGAATGTTGAAGGACTGCAGCAAGCAATGTGCCCTTGTGTTTTGCTGAAGTGACTTACTACAGACTTAAAAAAAAAAAATTATTGACCCTAGCAGTGTTCTTATCAGGCTGTTCCAGCAGTGTGTCCTGAGGTTGTTTGGCTTTATACCCTCCTGCTTCACCTCTAGCTCAGATGATGATCAAGACTCATGGAGCAAAGGGAAAGAGGAGGAAAATACTCCTCCACCTTTTGCATTTCTCCAGTTCTTTGACTCTTTCATCCCTCTGAGATAAGGGTCAGGTGACACGGCTGCCCCATGGGGCAGGCAGCATCACACCTGCCTCTTGTGGGGATTTCCGTGTGCAAGAGAACCCCTTGAAGCAGTGAGGTTGAGGTTTTTGCACAGCTTGAGCTGCACAAGGCAAGATCTTGGGCAAGAGAAATTACCCTTCAGCATAAACATGGCTTTCACACTGCAGAAAAACAATCTTCTGCTTTGCTGTTGTAGAGAGGATTTGTAGCAGGAGCCTCTAGAGGTTTCTTGGCTTTCAAGAATCTAAACACAAACTTAGTTTGAGAGAAGGGTTGGATCATAGCTTTTCTGTCTGGGTTTAGTAGATGTATGCCTTGCCCTATTTATTTTATTTTTGATTTCTTGTTTTATAGGCACCTGCATGGTACTTTGGGCAAGCATTGGACTTTTTTTTGAAGTAGTGACTTCCTCCACTAAGCCCTGTGTGCAAAAGTGGGCAGGCTCTGACCCCTCTTGGAGCCTGCGTTGCTTTTGAACACATTGGGAAAGTGTTTATATTCTGTAACTTTTGAAAACTGAAGATCTACTCTATCTGGGCAGCTCATATTCTTCTAAGCTTTCTACAGGGAGAATTTACTGGAAGCAAGCATGTTTGGGTTTTTTTCCTGTTCCTTTTGTTCTTCAGGATACATAATGAAGAATGCTCCAGCTTTGCCAGTTAATTGCTTCATGGCTGTTATTTGTCAATTTGCCAGCAGGTTTCTGCTTAACTGCTGCTATTTGACATTGCTGAAACACAAATGCAGAATGATTGAGTTGCCAACATATCATTGAGTCTTCTGCAAGGGGGATTTTCAGCATATTAACGCTTCAGGCTTTCACGTCAGTATTGATTGCTGAAATAGAAAAGAAACCTTTGGCAGTATTCAGCATTGTGCCAACATGGATTTAGTGGCAGGAAAAAGAAACTGGCTGTTGCCATTGACTGTGACTTCATCCCTTCCTTTCTTCCTTTCTTAATTTTTTTTTTTCTATACACACCCACACAGAGTTTTGAAATTGAGTACACATCATAGGCAAATGCCAGTTAGCCTCACAATAAACCAGCAGGGCAAATCAGCTACTCAATGCAGTCAGATGTCGAGGCCGTTTAATTTTGCAGCCACCTGCATTATGGTCATTCAGATTTCATGGCAGCTGGGGAGGGGCTTGATGGCAGGGGTTCCTCACAGTGAAGCGGGTCAAGAGCTGACTTGGAGGAAGGCAGAGGGGTGGTGGTGTCTGCCGAGCTCCTCACGGGACAGCCAGGCTGCCACCACATTGCTCCCTGGATGCAGGAGTGGCCATTGTGAGGGGCATGGGGAGAGGAGCAGCATGATGCTGCTGGGGCCAGGCTTGGAAAGGGAGTTCCCCTCCATGGACGTAGTGAGGCAGAAGATGCCAAGACGAGCCCCGTGGATGAGCAGGGACTTAGGTGGTGGAGCAGGGGATGAAGTACATGCTGAGGGTGTAGTGCAGAGGCTCGGTGTTGCCCACCAGCAGTTGCTGTGGCAGTGCTCATGCATGGCACGGGCACAGGAAGGGTAAGGAGGTTTTGCTCTGCTGGAGCAGGGATCAAGAGGAAGGTGTGAGCCTCCTGCAGTTGCTGGAGAAACACCTCTATGTGCTTTGCCTCGCCTGGACTTTGCCTGTCTCTGCTTTGCTTTAGTCTGCTCTCTGGGATGATACTTTGTATCCTGGTTTAGATGAGAAGGTTTTGTAGGAAGGACCACCTGGGCATTCTGAAGGTGATGGTTTCTGACTGAAATGCTGCCGCATGGAACAAAGACCTGAGGGGAAATAGGGCATGAGCCAAGGTTTTGAAAATAAAATGGGAAGGACATGCTCACCAGCAGGGCTTGGGGAGTTTGAATGTCAATCGGATATCAGTCCTGGATGACCTCTTTTCCTGTGAATTGGGAAAGTCAAGTGAAGAAGAGGGGAGTGGATAGGCCAGAACTGTCTGCACAAAGATTGACAGTGAGGAAGATAATCAGGATCAGAGGAAGATTTCTAAGACCCACATTACAACTAGCAACAGCAGCAGAGGTTGTTTTTATTCTATTTCTGAAAGGTGCTTAATGCTCCCTCCTTTCAGGTGTAGTTCAGAGGAACTTGGTGAATCTGATCTGCTTATCATTTATGAATTAATCAAAAATAGGAATAATAAAGGGAAGCTTCCAAAAATATGCTTCTTAGGAACCATTAATATAATGTGACCATGAAAAGTCCACTGAAAGCTAGAACTTTTGGCCAGAATATATAATCAAAGAAGCTTCAAGAGTTTATCTTGAGTGTTTGGGGTTGGTTGGTTGGGGATATTTTGGGGTTTTTGTGTTTTGTTTGGCTTGGTTTTTTTTATTGTAATTGTGGTATTAAATTTCTCTCTTTGGTTGATTTGAGCAGACACTTAAAGTCTTAGAATAGAAAAAGTAGCTTAATTTGAAAATTATTAGAGTACACTGGTACCTGGGCCACAGTAAATGCAAGGTTTACATGGGATGCTCAAATCAAAATGGAGCATAGAGCCTTACAGAAAGGCTGGCAAATGTCTCAATTTTTCAGTAGGAGGGTACCTTTTCCAGTAAATAACATGCTCACCTTAAAAATACCTCTACAGAATTTTTAGTTGAAAAGCTGTGATTCGGAATTAGAAAAGCTGTAGCTGATAAGTGGAACAGTTTGTTTTAGAAGTTCTTCCCGCTGTCAGTTGCCCAGACCTCTGTGTAGGACAGCTCCTAGATGGTCCACAGATAAGCCTATGAAAGAGAAGCAAAACACAAGCACCTAAACTGCAAATTCCCACATTAAGGTCTCCAGATAAAACAGTACCAGATTTCAAATTCATGTCTGGCAGTTGGTTTGTTTTTCTCAGAAGTATTCCTTTGCATCAGGTAAAGGTAAAAACAGGGACCTGAATCATCTTCGAGCCAGACCAATTAATTATCAATAAAAATACAGCATGTATTGCATAAGAATTTCATTTATTAAGCGTGCAGTGGAGTAAAATCCACTTTCTTTTCTGTAGCGCTGGGGGCTGTTGCCTTTTTACACAGTAAAATGAGGCTTGGGAAGAGAAAGTGGCTAAAAAGTAAAGAAAGTGATCTGACCTTGAATTGCTACAAAGATCTTGGGAATGGGAAGGTCCCATCTAGGGTAAGTGATACAGAGCATGTTTACCAGGCATGTTTCTGGATCAGCAGTGTGCACCTGGCAGAAGTCTTACTCTTACTTTGATAAATTGCCTTCTCCCAGCATGAATTAAAGTAATGGGGGTTTTTTTATTTTAAATTATTACAAGGCTCTCTAGTCTTTCAGCTTAGTGTGGGGTTTTTATTCTAGTTTCAAATGAGTAATGCAATCTATGCCTTATCTAAGGAGTTTGATGATATTGTATACTTAATCTTTAAAATGCTATGTAGAGGGCAAAGCTTTGCTTTTAAGGGAAATAACCGTCCTGGCAGAGAGAAAAATATCAGTAGGATGCTGCCACTGATTTGGCAGAGACTGTTTGATGCTTTGTTAGCTGGCTGTTGATTGTATGCTTTTTTAGTTATGTTTGAACAAGCTTCTGAAACAAGTCTTTAAGTGGGTAGCTCCATTCAGATACAGCAAAATCCAGAAGAATACAGAGGATTTGCAGAAGAACTGCAAGTTGCTAATGAGAAAAGTTAGAACTGGGATCACATCTGAATGAAATTAAATCCCCCTCCAGACAACATGGATAGTGCTCTGAAGAGCTGTGCCTCTTTGCCTGTCTCCTTCACTGTGGGCTGTAGGCAAAAAGATCTGTCACACAGCATTCCAAGACCTGCACAGCTACTAAAGCCT
Source organism: Chloebia gouldiae (assembly GCA_003676055.1). Lineage (NCBI taxonomy): Eukaryota > Metazoa > Chordata > Aves > Passeriformes > Passeridae > Chloebia > Chloebia gouldiae. The sequence continues at coordinate 23,744,810 of QUSF01000007.1, read as the reverse complement.
TTCCTAATAAAAATTATTAAGTTAATGCCTGTGTGTGAAGGTGCATTGAAGAAAGTTACTCTTTGATCAGTGTGGAGTGTGCCTGCCGCAGTGACCATCTGGCGCCCAGAAGCGGCCGGAGGCACCACAGCAGTGCAGGCAGCGGGCTGTGCTTCTCCTCCTGCCAAAAGATGCAGGTGTAAGAGCATGAAACCCACCCACCAGAGCAGGTCCATTTAATGCACCCATTGGAATTGAAAAATGCCTCTGCTTGTGGCTTTAACAAATACCATGAAAAGTCATCCCAGCATCTCATTTTCTGGAAGTGCAGTGTTTCTGTCGGGCCACTCCACCTTCCCCCTGGGGAAAGCATCTGAGTGTTATTTTAGGCACAGGAATGTCATCCAGAAGTACAGACATAAGAAGCACCTGGGGGAATGCCAAGGTGTTTTATTAAATATAGCTTTACTTTTTCATTGTCTCTGTAGGACACCCCATTGACAAGCATGATGCACAGCAGGGAACAGACTACTCAAAGGCATGTGTATGCAAAGAAAATTGTAATTTTTGTAACTACAACTCGGAAAAAAATAAAGACTCTTACAGAAAGTTAATTTTAAAGGACCCCTCTAACACCCCTTGTGTTATGTGCTGCTATATATTTGCAAGCTGACTCTTAGTTCAAGTTAAATATAATGAAAAATGGTATAGGATAATACAGCAATACACCTTTTCCACTCCAGTATGGGTTAAAGAACTGTTATAGGACCAAAGCAGCAGGAAGCTGTGTCCAACACAATTACCCTCTGCTCTGTGGGACTCAGCAAGTAGATGGGGAGGAGGACAGGGGCTGCATAAACCTGTATTTCCACCAAAATGTTGTCCAACTGTTCCATACAGTCCCAGCCTGGGTGAGATAGCCTATCTTTCACTGGGACAAAATGAACTCTGGGAAGAATTCTTCGTACACAAGTGGCTTCCGTCAAATAGGTTTCACTCTTTTATCATACCAAACAATGAACTTCTTAGGCTTTTTTTTTTTTTCTCATGGGCCATGATTTTTTATTAAGTTTGTTTAATTTTTTTAATGACAGTGAAAGCTTCAGAGTTCTTTTTAGTTCTCAAAGAAAGATTTGGGGCATTCTGTCTATTCCACTTTTCCACAAGGACATTAATTCATAAGCAACAAAGAATATTAGAACTGTTTACAGTAGCCCTCAGTGAGTAGCATGAGACTGGGGGATTTTGAAAGAAATAAGAGTATTTGGTTACAGATTAAAAAGCTAAACAAAAGGCTTCAAACTCAAAAATGTTTGGAGTTGCTCAAACAAATGCGATGAAAAATTACCAATTTGCCAACTTTTATAACCCTGTGAATGATCAAGCATGTATTGTTTTGTCTCTCTTCTGAGCTTCAGAAACCAAAGCAACCCTGAAGGTCAAAATGTCTAATATATTACCATTTGACATGTCCAAGTTTAGTTGTTTAAACATATAGTTCTGCTTGCATAGAATATTTTGCAAATTAAGTGAGGCTGCTTGGTGGTGTAAGAGGTACTGCAGGTTTCAGCTGAGCTACATGAGATGGACAGTGCCTGCTCTGATGTAACACACCTACCTTCTCAGGCTTTTCATCACGTGCATCCTAGGTTTGCTGAGATCCAGGGTGTAGCATTATGTGGTAGTCACTGGGGTAATTTGGTAAATGATCTTGGTGATCAGTCTCCTTCTAGCTCAATTATGGCTCTAAGAATGATATTGGTGCTGGCTGGAGATTGCTTAAAGGTGTTTGGTTTTTTTTCCCCAGAGTGTTTCTCAGCTTCCCTATGGCAAAGCCCTGTACACCTATGAGGGAAAGGAGCCTGGTGACCTCAAGTTTAACAAGGGGGACATCATCATCCTGCGGCGCAAGGTGGACGAGAACTGGTACCATGGGGAGCTCAATGGCAACCACGGCTTCTTCCCCGCCAGCTACATCCAGTGCATCAAGCCCCTCCCACAAGCTCCACCTCAGGGCAAAGCACTTTACGACTTTGAAATAAAGGATAAAGATCAAGACAAGGATTGTCTGACCTTCACCAAGGTAGGGGAACAGGTTTTTTTTAAATGTTCAGAAGTCTGCTTTGGTAGGGAGTGGTGGGGCACATGCGGTGCTGGCAGCGGAGGCAGGAGCACAGGGGTGCTGGGACTGGTGGGACACCTCCCTGGTCTTCCTGGCTTCCCTGGCCTACCCTGAACTCTGTGAGATTGTGTCATGAGTAGCAAGGCTGGTGTAAAGCTAGTGAAGCTCAACAAGTAGAACTGGCTGCACTGGCTTTCTGAGAATATTTTTTCCCACTAAAAAGCATGCATTTCATCTGCATTGAAATGTTCCCCAAGAAGTACTCAAATTTCAGAAAAAAGAATCCTAATGGAAATGTGTCTTTTAATGTTCCTTATTGAATCAGATGTTCCAGTGTTTTAAAATTGCATTCAGCTTCAAAATGTGTATTGCATCATCACCATGTACCAATTAGCAGTTGAAATACACTACCATCATAATAGTATTTCCTATTTTAAGAACATAAAGACAGTAAAAAGCAGACATTTAAAAAACAGACTTTGGTGGGTTTTTTTTAAACCAAAATGTTTAAGAAATTCACATTGGAATGAGAGAAAACCGAGATATTGTAATTTCCTTTGGATTTAAAATGTCATGTTTTCCCATTCACCCCCATCTCCCCACCTGCTTTTTGCCTCCCACTCCCCTCCCTAGCAGTTTGTGTTGACCTTAGATGGGTTTCATGGATATCAAGAAACTCACAGTAAAATAAAGCCTATCCCCTATTGTTAATTTATGGCAGTGAATGCCATGGAGAACCTGTTCATTGTCGTTTTCTGTTTTATTTCAGCTGTCTGCGGCTGTTATAGTATCACATAAAGTAATAACAGTTATGCTGAAAATGAATATGAAATAGACGATAAAAATATCCTTCACCAGGATTTTACTGACCTCCTCTTTTGAATCTACTTATTATAGCTGAATGAATTATTTGCAGCATATAATTTTCTCACCGAATGTAACATCTTTTTCCCTCATGCAGTGTTTCTCAGCAGAATGCAATTTCCTAGACTGTATACTTTCTCATATTTATTTAACAAAGGATTTGTAAGCACTTTTGTTCCGTAGCAAGTGAAGTGTTTGATTGCAAACACTGCAATCCCTGCGACTAGCCAGCCTCCCTGGAGCCATGAATCTCTGTGAGAAAGTGGGCTGCTTAGTGAGAAGTAACAGCCCTGCACTAACAGAAAGTTAGCCAGAAGTTACCTCTGAGACCTTATCAGTAAATATATATTTTCTGGTTCATTCTTTTTCTTGCTGCCTGCCCAGAGGTACACTGGTGACTTCTCTGAGATGCAGTCTTCCTTGTCTGCTTAAAGTATTCCTTGCTTGCTCAGTCTTAAGAAATTTAATAGGTATGCCAGGCAGCTGTGGTCTTTTTTGTTACTGCAGGTTCTTTCCTAGACACTTTTGTATTTGATATATTTGGTGCCATATATTAGAAAACCTCCTTTACAATAACTGCCTTTGTATAGTGATAGTTCTCATTTGCTCGGCTGTCCAATGTCATTCTCACATGAAGCATTTCTTCCTGCTGTACAGCTCTATTCTCAATCTCTCAATTTTCCTTGTTTTCACCCCTCGTGTTACTCTCGGCATCCTTTTATCCCTGATGACTGTGTCTTCCCCAAGGGGGTTTGGTTTCTCTTCTATTGCTATTTTCTTCTTTAGCTCCTTCCACTACACACACTGTCACCTTGTAACAGTTTTTATGTCCTGCCTATTGTTCTCCCTGACAATGAATAATATATTTTCCATCTTGGGACTTCGCCATCATGTTTTCATCAGTTTCCTCAATGCTAATTTTAGCTGTCACCTGTGCTGATGAAGGTTCCTGTTTAGCCCAGATTATAGATCAGGTACTGATGCAGTCAGTTCCTCTGCACAGAGTCCTGAGCACTGCAGTGCTGTAGATGTGATTTGTCACTTTGAGCAATATGCATCACTTGAATGTCTCAGTTTGCATCTGAAGATGCTGAACTAGGTCTCAGTTTCATTTACACTATTTGTTCCTTCCTCTGGTGGAGGGGTTACAAAGGCATAGCAGTTATACAAACTAATATAACCTATTTGTGTACTGCAACTCATTTAAGGCTACCAGACACTAGTGATTGGATTTTACCTATAAACATATAATAAAGAGGAGTTTTCCTCCAAAGAGAAGCTATAAGAAGGAAACTCAAACATAGGGATATTCTGTATCATTTATGTTTGTTGATCATTTGCTGGGCTTTGCTTTTTCCCATCCCCTTATTACTATGCACTCAGAATATCTACTGGTACAGTAAAAGAAAACAAAGGAAGGATATTTGGTCTTTCCTCTTACTAATTTGTTTTGTTACATTTTTCAAAATAAAAATGTTTCATTGTTCCAGATGTGTATTGCAAGGAAATGAAGTCTACTTTACACAGATCTTCATGAGGAGTGCTGCAGGGTGTTTCTGCCATTTACCTATTTTCATCTCCTGTAGATACAACACTCTCCAAATAAAGGCCAAAGATGTAAATGTAATAATTTTTATGTGTAAGAATAAAATCAGGAGGGGCAGAGAAAAATCTATCTTGAGTATCCAGTGCAAAAAACAAAGCTCCCACGTTCTTTTACACCACTTGGACTGCTCCCTCATGTCCTCTTCCCAGAGAAGCCGCACATACAGACATAGGGTCTCACCTCTGTTCTGCCCTCTGTGCTGTCTGTAAGATGATAGAGCTTACACAGATATCCTACTTAATATGTTTTCCCTCAGTGTTTGGTAGTGATTAGCCAAACCAGGCAGTTATTTTTTTTCTCTGTAACAACTTGTTCCAGCCTTGTGTCAACTGTGCCCCTATTTAATGTCAGTAGTTTCAGAAGTTCTACTCCTGATGTTCTCTAGTGTGCTTGGGATCATGCTGTGGCCTACAGAGCCTAATTGCATGCTCTTGGGATATACTTACTGGCTCAGCTTTCTAATCTCTCCTAACATGGTACCACAGTATGGACATGGGATCCTGCTATCTCTGTTTTACAAAATAATCTATCCTTCTCTGGGCTGTGAATGCTAGTACAAACCATGCAAGAGGATTCTGCTCTCAGGTATAGCCGTGCAAATCTGAAGTAGTTGCAAGGTTGTCTGTGTAGCTGCTCCAGACTCACACTGAGTCCAGTTTCAGCCCACACGTTTGTTTTGGTGTTCGACCACCGTTTGCATGCATCTTCACATGGCCGTCAGAAGGCTGAGTGATGCCGGTCGATGAGTCTCAAACCTGTCAAGGTAGCATCAACTGTTCCCCATGCTTCATTGCTCATCACATTTTTAATAACATCAACTGTTTCCCTCATATTCCAACACGTTCATTCACAGCCCACAGTGGTGTCTAACAAGAGCCATGCCAATCTTAGAACCATCACATCCAATACTTGTTCCTGGCTGTGGAGCAGCCCCTTAGCACTCAGTTCCAGCAGCATTTGCTGTTCACAGAGGGACCATCCCAGCAATAGCTGGTGACAGGGATTCTCGTGCCAGCTGGCAAGCGCTGTCGCTGGACTCACCAAGCACCACGTGGTGCCATCCTGCCATCGCTGCGATCTCCCCAGTGCTCTGGATGGAGTAGTTATCTCTGCAGAATAGCAGGCACAGCTGCTCTCTATTGCTTCGTTAATGGCCATTAGTGACTGGAATAAAAATCAGGCTGTGAATCATGACTGCTATTGGACACAATTTTGTGCTGTTTTCTCAGCAAAAGGATTCATTTCTCTGTCCATCAGACAGCTTTCTATGTGATTTATCTTTGACTTCTTTTCTGATAATGATTATAAACTGGAACTGCAGGTCCCACATGCCTGTCACAAGGCTGATCCAGCACTGATGAATAGAGAGAAACTCAAGCAAAAAGGAGAGAGCAAATAATTAAAGGGTCTAGCAACAGGCATAAAAGGAGCACGACATATCTTTGTCCAAACTACAGTGGATACTGTTGGCTTTTGAAATGAGATTTGAGTCTTGGATTCCTTTATGCTGCCTGGAAATCAATTTAGTCAATGTGAAATAGTGAAGTGGTATGCAAAGAGATCTGTGGCATTTTGCTATTCATGATCCTTTTGGGAACCTTTCTAGGAATTTATAAGTAGCACGGCTATCCAACTAATATAAGGTTCTAAAATAGTTCATGCTGAAGCTTTCACCAGTTCATGGTATAGAATGATGTCATTGGCTGCAAATTCAAAGAAACTTTCTAGTAATAAAAAATTTCAAAAGATTTTTTGGGATTTGCTGTAATTCTGAAGATTTTCAACACCCTTCTTAAAACTAATTATGTAATGGAATTCTCAAGAATTTGCACTTTGCTCTCCCACAAAGATACTAATTTTGAATGTCAGCGTCTCTCAGGATGCATTTCTCATATATGACCATATTCAGCAGCCAGATTTGGCTGAGCTGAACGAAGTTCAGTGTATGGAAATGCTTCCATATTTCATAGATCCATGGAAGCTAAAGTTGAAAGAGATCTTCAAAGGTCAGACATTCCCCACCTCATCCTAGAGCAAAGTCAACATAGAATAAACCTTTCCTGCCAGGTGTCTGTATAGCCTGCTCCAGAGATGGGATTGCACAGTGCCTCTAGCAAAATCTGGTCAAAAGCTTCTGGAGTTTTACAGTTTAATTTTTTTTTCTTAATTTCTAACATGTGTAAACAGTTGCAAATATATATACAGTTATATGCAGTGCTGGGTTAACGGTTGGACTTAATGATCTTAGAGGTCCTTTGTAACCTGAGCAATCTATGACTCTTTTCATACCCATGTGTATGCACTTACACACACGTAAGTTTATATATGTGCATGTAGTGTAGACTGCATCACATTTTGTGTTCTTAAAAAACTCTTTTAGGGAAATAGCTGAGCAAATATAAAAAGTAGGAACACTCATAGCAGGTCCCTGAAGTGATGCAGTCTTTTCTTTTCCTCGTTTGCACCCTTTACCTAGATTCTAAATTTATGCTAATCGGTCTTTTGTAAGAGTGTGTGGAAGCTTTGCAGAGATGCATTACTGTCAGTTCTTTAAACAGATCAAAAATAGTCTGTGCAGACAGGGCTTTGGAAGGGAATGCTATCTGTTTCTTCAGGAAATTAAATTCACAAATTCTTTTTGCATCCTTCCAGCTGTAATAAATAGCTGAAGGACTCAGCTTGTAGCCATTTCTATGAGCTTTCCCCTAATGGATCATTCAGATGAATAATGCATAGGAAACATTTAAACTATTTCAGAGTGCGTGTATTCAAAATGCACATGTTCAAAACTACGAAGTACATCGCGTCACATCTCTGTTCTGGTCATTTTTCTATCAAGGCAAATCTGTGGTCTGAACATCCTGGATCAGGAATTTGTGGGAGTTTTTTCTATGTGAGAAGTATCTGCAAGAAAAAACAGCTGCCCATTGCCTGGCCGTTTGACGTCAGTATCTTGTTGCATGGAGTGTGATAGACTCTTATTTTCACTGAGTGAGTAGCGAAAATAAAGCAAGATCAGCAGGGCTGTCTCGGCTTTCTGGAGGAAGAGATTTTCTTCTTTTTTGTAAATTTCTACACAGGAGCAGAGGAAGATTGGATGCCATGAGGGAACAAATCTGACTTCCCACTTTCCAGCTTCTCTCAGCCCACTCCTTCCTTTTTCATAGGAGATCTGAGCATCCAGACAGAGCCCTGTTGAGAGGGTCACCTTCCACAGCCTGTTTAGTATGATGACCCCAGAAGAAAGGGATGGTAGCAGAAATCCATTGACAAACTGAGTAATTCAAACTGGGAAAAGTCAGGGTTTTTTTCTACCCACTTGAGCTTTCCTAATGACTTGTACATTCTAGGTGTGAATAATACCAAGTGAAAATTTGAGCAATATGAATCTGGTTTATACTTTGCTTTATCTCATTTTATAATCACAAAGAAGTTCATCATCTGCTGAAATTCTTATAAGGTCCCCTTAAATATAATAATAAATTAATGTAATTAAATACAATATCAAAATGCCATTGGTTTTAGGAGATTAACTTGTATCTAAATTGAAGCGGATACAACAGGTGAATGCAGTTTGTTTTTTTTTGACATGTTATCTTTGGCTTTTTATCTGCTTTGCAGTTTTAACTTATAATATTTTTTTAAAGAAAAACTGACATTCGGTGTGCCAGCAGTGTAGGTTTGTTGCTGAGCACCTTGTACTATTCCTCGCTGGAAGTGTTTCCAGGACTACCTGTGTTCTACTGGTGCTTGCCTTTGGATTGTGTTCCAGAGGAGACAAGCATCACAACAGACCCTTGAATGCATGGGGGCAACTTCTTGCTGAGGAGTTTTCACCTATGATTTGTAGGTGACCTCTTGCCTCAGACACTCTTCTCTCCCCCTAATGAAGCCAAGAGTTCCCTATTCCCACCCACTGTGCCCAGACCCTTGCAGCTGCTGTCAGCCAGCATGAGCTGCACCAGTCTGCAGGGAGCTTCAGTGCACTTTGAGCGAGATGCCTGGGGTAAGATGCTGGGCCAGGGATGCTGCTAGCCCAGGATTCAGGAAACACTTTTACCTGGCGTATGACCTCCTCTGTGTACTCACTCTCTAAGCTATTGTGTGGGTATACAAAAATTGGCATCTTCCTACTGAAAATATTTTATGATGTGTTTTGTGTATCTCTGATTTTAGGATGAAATTTTGACAGTCATCAGGAGGGTGGATGACAACTGGGCAGAAGGAATGCTGGGTGACAAGATTGGCATTTTCCCTATCCTCTATGTGGAGGTAAGTTTATAACACATGGTTTTGAAATCTTGTGGGGATTTTGTGCCTCCAAGGGCAGGATAACCCCAAATATTCTTATATGAGAAGGATAAACTAAAACACAATTACTGAAAATGGATTTTTTTGGTTGCTGTCTGCTAAGGCACTATGGGGGTACACCCAATTCAGTTTAAAGTGGTCAGCAAAATAAACTCCATACACTCATTCTAAAGGCTTCCCCTTTGGTGTAATCTCCACAGTGCACAGGGAAAATACGGGAGGATGATTGTAGTTGGGATACCTTGTACACACCTGAGGAGAGATGTGAGTTTTGGGCTGGTGGAGAGAAGCAGTGCAGGTTCAGCTGTGATCTAAATGCACAGACCTTCAGAGTGGTGCTGAGGGTGTCCTCTGCCTCAGCAGGGGCTCAGGCACCTCAACCCATGTGCCAAAGGGCTCTCATTCCATGTATGCCAAACCTGTCTTTATCTTGAGCTCTTTCCTGTTGTAATTTCCACAGGATTCTTATTTCAGAGTAAAGCTGAGACTTCACTTCCTCTGTGCACACCTGTGGTTCCACCTCTTCCCACTGCTGCCCTTCTCCTGCTGGTGGTGCCCTTCCAGCCAGATGTTGCTTGGGACCAGGGCTGCAGCCAGCAGTGATGGCCCTCCTGGTGCAGCTCTGCTGTCCAGGTGCCAGGCAGTGTCTTCAGGGCTCTTTCCTCCCTCATGGGTGAACCAGGGGTGCAAGGAGCAGATGGGCACCACATGCATGTGTATTTTTCCAAGGTGCTGCCACTCTGCACCCAGTACTCAGATCAGTATCACCCTAACTCTGCTTCCAGACGTTGTCTGGTGCCTCTCTGCAGTGAAGAATCTCTTGTGCCCGCAGCAGAGCCTGCTTTACTGTGTGTGGTTCTGGTGCCTGCCTCTGAAATTACTTCTCCAGTTTTCTTAGTAACTGGAGACAAAATAGAGATAATTACTGCCTGACTACCTAATTATTAACTCCGACAATGACCAATTTGGAATAAACCATCATTAATATACATTGCGTTCCCACAGTTGACAAGAACAATAATATTAACACCAGAATGTGTAGGAGCCATTATTGGGAAACCAGCTGCCTCACATAAGTTAATGACTAGTTTTCTTCTATTCTGAATGTGTGAGACATGTTCAGTTTGCTGTGATTAAAGGAGAAAGCTGGGTTTCTCCCAGATCTCATCCTTTTCCCCTTCTTTTTCTTGTCCTGGGAAAGTGCAATGGTGCTGTCCTGAATTTTGCTGCAGAAGGAGTAAACTTGGGATCTCTGCACAGCCAGCCACCATTGCACCTCACCACCTTTCCCCCCTCTAGTTCCACCTGCAGGCTGGCACTGCCTACTCACTGTGCAGCATCCTGATCCTTCTCCCACTCCTAGGTATCTGTTCTCCATAATTACTGCTCTTGAAGGGTGAAGGACTCATAACCTCAGAAGAACAGCCTGCAGGGAAGTCTTGCTGAAGACTTGCTGAAGTTCTCCAAGCACTAGCACATCCTGAGTGGCCATGGAGGAGCAGGAGGTAGAGCTGTACAGGGTCAGAACAGTGATGCTTGCAGATTCTAAAGAGATGCAAATAGCCAGGGAGCCAGCACCAGGGGCCAAGAATACGTGTAGGAAAGTCTGCATGCATACCAGACACACACATAGAGCAGGTAAAATAAGTACAATTGTATACACTTACGTGTATATTCATGTGTATACACACACATGTATTTTATCTGTATAAAGTTGAAATCTGGAAACTTGAAAGGCCTATTCAAATGGGATGTTTGAGTGCCATGGCCATAATATTTGTGCAGTGGTTTGTAAAACCAAAGGGAAGTGATCCTCCAGACTACAATACTGGACATCTATTTCATCCACATAGTGGATGAAGGACTTGTTCTGAATACGAAATGAGCTTATGCAAGTATTCAAGTTATACAATTATATTGCTGTTGCCAGCTTCAGATGTTACTTTGCATTAAAAATTAAAAGGAATCACCAGGTCAAGTCCCAAAGAAGTTTTGAAAATCTCAGTGCTGATATTTATAAAATAAATCCATTAAATAAGTAGCACTTGAATCTAAAAACATTCCTCAAGTCTGTCTAAATCCATTAAGTGGTTTTCAAAATCTTGGCAAAATATGTAGAATAAGCAAAGTTTAATTCTCACAGTAGCCTTCCATTTGTGTCAGTTGACTGGCTGAAGTGTGTGGGATTTCACACAGCATCCTAAGCCCTGCACTCTGGACAGAGTCAATTCCAGCTTGGCAGGCTCTGATGTCCCCAGTTGCTCCCACGGCCCAGACAAGAGCTCTTACCCTTGCAATGCAAGCCAGAGCTTTGGAAAACAAGCTGGTCACTTTGAGGATGTCAGGGTTTAGCATGCCAGGGCTACAAACAGTGCATGTAATCCTTGTTGTGGCTCCCTGTGGCAACACTTTGTCCTGGCAATGTGCTGCCATACCCTTCACACAGGTGCTTGCACAAAAGACTTTTGCAGGGCTTACAAATCTTTTGCAGTGGATAGTGAGGAAGGTTGAGGTTGGCAAATTCCTCATCAGGATCACCTCCTTTCTGTGAAGAAAGCCCAGAAAGACAGCTTTTAGAGCCAGACCGTAGTGGCAGAAAGAACCACAAAACCCAGCAGACATCAAAATATACCTTGTCCCTGCAGTGTTTTAGAAAGTCTCTATCTCAGCATTATGTTTGGTTGTCTGTACAGCCGTATGAGTGTAACGTGGCACTGATCTTATTCTTGATTTCTTACAAGTGTTTAACAAAGGTGCTTGCACGTATGCAGACAGGCTTTTTCCTGCCTCTGTAATATCATCTCTGTCCCAACCTCAGAGCAAGTGGATAAGGAGGAAATATTCACAGCTCACAATGATTACTTTTACAGCACGAGTCACAAACAATATGTTCTGTCAGGGAGAGTTGGGAGTATTGTTTCTTCTTACTTTGTTGCTGTCCTTCATCTTCAGTAGAAGTCACTTGGGCTGATAATTTATGTTTTGTCTACAGAAAAAGCCCCACAACATAATGAAATTGATCCTCATTGTACCTTCTGTCCTGAAATAAACATCTTGTTAATAATCTGTATGGTTTGAAGTAATATTCTTGCTATGAGGAGTTTTGTACCTCTAAGGAATTCAAAACCCTTACAAAATTTCTTTTATTTTACTGTCTTCAAACTAGCTCCTGCATTCTTAATAACTGCTGTTATTATCTCTGATTGAAAGTTGTGTTCTGCTGCTATGTGTAAAATTGATAATAATGAAGAATAAAGTGTGTTCTAATAGATTTAAGTATCTGGGAGTGAAATTTGAGGGCAATGGTATTTGGAGGGAGGCATCCTCCTTGGATGGGCAGGGACTAGAAATTCAAAAATCTGAGCTGTTAGAGAAAAATTTCTGCCTGCAACCCCCAGAGCAAAGAAGAAGATTGACCAAGATCAAGAAGCCTTATGAGTCAGTGGTAGAGCACAGCAATTATGTTGGGCACTACTGTGACTGTAATATCAGCAAATTACAATTGATGAAGTGCCAACCCATTGTTATAATGTTTTATGACAGCAGGAACACTGAAAGCTGTGATTAAGTAATATTAGGAGCTTTAAAATTCTTTTTACAGAGCAGCGAAGCAGGGTAATGAGTATCTTCTCCTGCTCTTCACAGTCAAAAAGGAAAGAAAAAGTAGAAAGGAGGTCTAGGAGAAAGAGGGAGGAGGGGAATGGGTGGAGTCAATGGTTTCAATGCCCTGCAGCATAGGTCCAGAAGACTCCCCAGAGAAAATAATTCTTGCAAGTCAGTGTTTAAAAAGAGTTCAAGAAGTGAAAATAATACAAAATCCAAAGGCAAATGCATTTCTTAAAGAAAACAATTATTTTTCATTCCAAAATTATCTTTGCAGAGCAGACTATCCATTTAAGTTTTGTGCTGTACTGCAGGATCTAGCAGTCATCCTAAAACAGCTTAACCCATACAGGGGAACCCAAGCACATTTACCAGGATCCCAGCTGAAGCTGTTGAGTAGTGTCACAGAGGCCCATCTTCCTAGAAGAAGGTCCTTAGCTGTGAAACCAATACTGTGCTGAGGGGAGCCTTTAGCTGGCTGCAAATGAATGCAGATGGTTTACCCTTCCAGTCTAGATGGTAGATTGTGTCCTTTTTTCTCTATATGAAGATTCCCATCAGCCATTTCCCACTATGCTGGTGTCCCAGTGGCACTCATCACAGTTACATTACTGAAAATTCAGATGTGTCTGTGTGTGTATTTCTAGCTCTAATAGCTATTTTAGCTATTTTTTTTACCATTTTCAACACATCATTGTTGCCCTGTCCACTTCTTGTATGTGTATTTTTCTCTCCTCAGTCTGTTTGGCTTCTCCTTTCAGCTGCAGGACAGATGGGTCCCTATGGGACTCCCATAATTAATTCAACCTTGATGTCTGACCCATCATTTATTTTTGTGTGGTCTTGGTGGCAGCACACTCTGAATCTTTCTGAGTATCTTTTATGAAAGCCTTCCAAAAAACCTGAAGCATTAGATGTTCATTAAATACTAATATTTGTTTGGTGCCCTTTTCAAAAAGAATGTGCAATCTCTGTTTTTAGGGACTGTCAAAATGGTTCATTTTAGCCTTGCAAGTATAATTTAAAGTGAATTAAAATGAAAGCTTTTGAAAGGTGGGTAGATGGAAAGTAATGTAGATTATTTTAGAAAAGCTGACTTACTAAATCTCAGAGGAGCAAATTCATCCCAGTAGTAAGTAGGTGTAACACTAATGAGTTAAGAATTATACCCATTAACATCACAATTGATTTTTTTTCTGTTCTCTCTCCTTTTGTATGTCAGATAAAAATGGAATAAGAACCTTGTAAAGCTGACAATAATGTAAGCTCTAAGACATGTTCAGCCAATTTCTGTTGAAAAGCTTTATTGATACGCATTTTCAAGTTTTGTGCATATATTGTTTTAAGAATTTCATTCCTGCACCTTCATAACTTCTAAAAAGTTGATCCCACTTGTTTTTATCTTGTATAGAATATTATAGAATATTCCAAGACACTTCTTGGTATCAGATTTCTGTGTGAATGAAATACAAAATACAGTTCTCATGTTTCACGATCAAACTAAAACATGCAGAATTTGTATTGTAGGCTGCAAGAGGGACCTCTATTTTCACATCAATCCATGAATAAAACTCATTGATTTTACTTTGTATGCATGTAGGAGTACATGCATACAAAGTAAAACAATCTATGGAAGTTCAAATAAATATTATGTTAGTCAGGAAAACTAAGAGTATTAGCTGTCAGAGGTGAGAAAAAGATTAAATATACAACATATTACAATCTATAAATATGTATTTGGCTATTATATATATTATTTATATATATACACATTATTTTTAACCTGTGGCCCATTTTTCTGCATAACAGCTTGAATTCTCATGTTCCCTTTTGCCTCTATAAATAAAGAACCTTGTGCTCTTTGATTTAATTTCCTATGTAAAAGGTAAATTAGCATGACTGGTTTCTTTTAAGTTCTCTTGATTTCTAGCACCCTTCATAAAGTGATTGTTCATACAGATTCTCTAACACTTTCCTCCATCTTCAGGATATGAAACTGAGTTGCACCTTTTGACTTAAATGTCAGGTTTCCCCTGGACTAGCTGAGCACCTCAGCTCTGTAGACCTTTTCGTGTCATTCAGTCCCCTGAGGCTGTGTCTGGACAAGTCAAGGCAGGGCTGCTTTCTTTGTCAGGGAACACCACGTTTGCACTGAAGTTCATCTCAGGTGGGTGCCACAGAGGGGAAGCCTGCATGCAGATATAGGTAGGAGTACTGTCATATTTGAGTCATCCTCCAGCCCAGACAATTATGAGATCTGTGTGAGCCTTGGTGAGAGCCAGCATGTAAATTTAGACACAGCTGTAGGTTGTGAAAATTTGCCTTTTGAGAACTGACAGTTTTAGTTACAGGTCTTCTCTTGATTTTAGTCTTTCCTACTTTCATTTGAATGAACTCCAAATTATTTGGATTTATATGTTATGACCAATATTTCTTTTCATCAAAACCAGATTTGAGCTGTTATCACCTCTTATTGTTTCAGGGCTTGTTAAACCAGAAATTTGTCAGCTGTCATATCCAAAAATATCTTTCCCACCCACCCCTCCTAATTATGAGTAACATCTGAATTTCCTAGACTGTTTTGTAAAAATAACTCTCTGGAGCACTTTATAGCAAAAAAAAAAACAAAACAAAGGTTTCCAGCACAACCTACTTAAGCACACAACCTTTGCAAATAAGCCCATTTGCTGAGTCTTTCAGAGTCATATATAAAAATTCCTTATGTGTACATGGCATTTTTGAAGTGCTGCTTCCTAGATGCCAAAAATTAGGTTCCTTAGGTGTCTAAACTGATCTGGTAACAAGACTTTGGTCTATAGCCACAATCCACTGAAGGACTTCTGGCACTTCCTCTGCAAAATCCTGTTTGTCATCCTGACTGGTGCAAATTGAATGGGGTCTGGCCTACTGTGTTTTGCATCTGCTGCCACTTCCCCATGCTCTCAGCACATCAGCCCTTCCCTTCACTTCCAGATCACCTGAACCATGCTTGTGCTTTAATATATGTTTTCTGGTCCTGGGTGCAATTCTGTCTCATTTCTGTTATTTCTACACTGAGTTTTTGATTGTGCCTCAAAGCTTTTGTTCTTCTGTTCGGTTGAAGGGTTGCTTGTGTTACAAAACAATCACTAGTGGTGATCTCTGAAGGACAAAGTAAATAGATAGCACATCTATTAGAGAGAACTTCTGCCTGTCCAACAAATGTGTTGGACTTGCCAGCGATGCTCTGAAGCCTCACAGCACACAACCATGTTGGACAAACTCCAGCAATGGTGCAGATTTCCAGGCACTAGAAATTAGCATTCCCAATTGAACATACCCACTGTCCCACAAAGCTCTGAGTGGGGTCTAGAGTATATCATCAGTAGTCCATGCTCTCTAGAGAACATACTGAAGAGATCTGTTGTCTTTTCCAGCCACTGATCACCTCTCATGGCTTCTAAAGATTGTTTCAGCACTAATGATTTCCTGGGATCTTTTTCCTTTTGAAAAGAAAGTATATCTCAGTCTCACTTACCTAGAGATAATGCATGAATGTATATGAAGAAGATATATGTCAACAAGTACACTAGCTAGAAATTAATTAAACATAAAATCCTAGAGGATTTAATTATTTCTCACACAAGCATTCTTCATCTTTTTTCCTAGTGTCCTTGTTAGTGCATGTTGCACATCTTAATTAGCATCCTTCTTAGGAAATAGCTCCCTTCTTGGAGAGCTTTCCTAATGCCTTAAAACTCTAAGTGGAGATCTTAAATCCAAATATAGACATGGAGAGTCAGTAGGAGGGTTTTGGGAGATGCCCCAGACAAACTGGCTGCCTTCTCTGCCCCTTTGCTGGTGGCCACAGCCCCATGAGCAAAGAGCAAAATGTTTCTATGTGTCTGCCACAGCACTGATGCTGGAAGTGATGAAGAAAATGGGTCCTATATTAAAATCCCAGAATGTGGAAGGACTTGGCACAGATGGAAGCACATGTTTTCCTTTGTGCCAATGGTGGGTAAGATGCTCTCCATCAGAGGGACAGGAGGGACAGTTGATGAGAGTGACACCAAAAAAGAATTACCAAGAAGTGCGTGTTAGAACCCCCTCTGATCTCCTCTGATCTTCGTTTTCAGAAGATAGCATATTGCATAAGTATGATGGAGAGACATAGATTTGACATATGGACTGTTCAGTGGATAAGGAATGGCCTGGGTGGTCACATTCAAAGAGTGACAGTCGCCATCTTGATGTCCAAGTGGAAAGCAGTGGCATTCCTTAGGGGTCAGTATTGGGACCAGTACTGTTTAAAATGTTTGTTGGTGACATGGAGAGTGGGATCAAGTTCACCCTCTCTAAGTTTGCTGGTGACACCAAGCTCTGTGGTGTGAGAGGGAAGGGATGGCATCCAGAGGGGCCTGGAAAGGCCTGAGAGGTGGGACCATGCAAACCTCAGGAAGTTCAACAAGGCCAAGTGCCAAGGTCCTGCACCTGGGTGAGGGCAATCACGAGCACAGGTACAGATTGCATGAAGAATGGATTGAGAGCAGCCCTTAAAGAAAGTCTTGGAGGGGCTGATGGGTGAGAAGCTCAGCATGACTCAGTAGCCCAGAAATCCAGACACATCCTGGGCTGCATCCAAAGCAGCATGGCCAGGGCAAGGAAGATGAGTCTTCCCCTCTACTCTGCTCTCATAAGACCCCATCTGCAGTGCTGCATCCAGCTCTGGGGACCCAAACATAAGGAAGATGTGAACCTGTTGGAACAAGTCCACAGAAAGGCCACAAAGTTGATCAGAGGGCTGGAACAGCTCTCCTGTGACAGGAGGGCTGGAACTAAATAATGTGTAAGGTCCTTTCTAACCCAAACTATTCTCTGCTTTTATGCTTATTCTACCATGGTAAATAGTCACAAATATGTCTGAGATTGACCTTTTGAACTTTTTAAGAAGAGTGGTGTGAAGAATAACAGCTTCCTGATAGAATGTAGTGATGAATCAGTTTTACCTCTTTTTTTACTTCTTATTGTCGTACATTCTGGAATGGTCAAACTGTTTTTATTCTAGGCACAAAAAAAACTGTTAGTGTATGTGTATGTTGAATGCATGCTTCAAATAATAAAAACAACAGATGAAGTTGTTTTTTTGCCTAAAAATGTCATTAACTGTGCCAAAACCAGATGCTGAAGTCTGAAATCCTCTGACATTTTGTTAGGTGTTAGGGCTGAACACTGAAAAAAACAAATTCAAAAGACTAGAGGAAGAATTTGCAAATTAAAAACAAAAATCAGAAACAGGAGAAGATAGTTGGAATTAATTTGGGAATCTCTATCTTTTCCAGATTTTCTCTAGAACACACAGGACTCTTGAAGGCTGACCCTTTTGTGTTTAGTCTATCCTGTAGAAGAAATTGCATTCATTTTTCTTACTTTATTCCTTTACATAGTAGACCAGCCATTGTTTATTTTATCTCCTGCTGCATCGTTTTTTGAATGTAATACTGGCATTATTTTAATCTGACAAAAGCAAGGGCTGCTGCCAAAGGGATTGTCCTCCTTTTACCTCATGTGTGACAATTCTTTCCTTCTGCCCTCCATGTCCCAAGACTACCAGATATATCTAAGTGCTGAGATGAATCAGGGAAGTCACCCTGTTGAAAGCTATTCATTTTAGTTGGAGTTGTTTTAGTTTCCAGTCATGTCTGTTACTTTTACTGCATAGTCACATGATGTAGCGCAGAAAGAGGGAAGATGGGAAAAGAGGCCATGTGGTACCTCACACTGCAGGAAAACACATCTATGAGGGCAGCAGCTCCCACCCACAGTTATCCTGCAGCCATTGCTGCCATTGCAGTGTGCTGTAAGCCAGCGCACAAAAATGGTGAGGTGAGGAATGTGGGACTTGGTGCAAGCAACCTCTTCCACCTCCTGGTTGTCCCTTGACTTATCTAATTATTTTATTAAGTTATAATTTTATGACAAGCATACTAGATACTACATAAACCAGGTTAATAGTATTAGCTTTTGCTTAAGTGAGGCTGGAGGGAGTGTCCTGCTCTAAATCTGACTTTGAAGTCTTCCGATCTGTTTAGACACAATTGAATCAAACTGACAGGAAATTTCATGAGAGAGCTTTCTATAATAGAATTTTTCTGGAAACCTTGGGACAAAGCAGGAGAGCAGCCAGAGCATTCAGACAGTGATAGACTCATGCTGGAGATATTCTTCTCTTACCACATGGCTAAAGGGATGGCACTGAGGGAAGAGGGAGCTCTGTTTCTCAAGAAGAAAGGAGCCATGCAGAAGAAGGGAGAGCACTCCCTGATGGTCATCTCCTTAATCCCTTTCTCTGATCTGCTTCAGCCCCAATAACATAGTAGGGAATTTACAGTCATGACTTCCTCTTGTATCCTTTTTCTTTTATTTTCCTAGCCCAGGAGAAAGGACTATGACTCTAACCTTTGAGAAATAAATTCCTCAGCATCTTCCCTCTTTACTCCAATCTAGTACTTAGATTTGCCTGTTCCCAGCCAAAGCCTTTCACTTCCATACGTGTATGGCTTAGGAAAGAGATGTGTGTGATTATATTGATTTGGTAGATACAAGACTTTACTATCCCTCAATATATGGACTATGGGAGTGGAAGAAGAGCTATAGAGATGATTAATACTGAATTCCTGGAAACCTCCCAGGCCAGATAAGACCTGAGAGCTCCTGGCACTGAGCTTCTCTGCCTTTAAGCACCTGGGAGGCTGTCATGGTTTAACCCTGGCCAGTTACTGCTTAGGGATGCTCTGTCTCAGGCACAAGGTTTTGTCCTATGGGGGCCCTTGAAGGCACAAAAGCACTCCTGAGGGATGAGTTTAAGGTCAAAGTAAAGGCAGCTCCACACCATTCCAGTGAGACACAGGTCTGCCTTTGATGGAGGAACTCTTGCTAAGCACATACCTGAGTTTTCAGTGCAGTACACACTACACAGTTAAGTGTGTTACTTTCTCTCTGGCCACTGGTTGAAGAGGGAAGAATGAACTTTCTTGGCAAGTAATAAAGACATTGCCAGGGGGAATCACATCCCCATGAATGGTTTCATTCATTCATGTGGCTGGCAGTTCTACCAGTCTTTGTCCAACCTGATTGCTGAGCCTTCACAAAGATCAAACTCTCATCGGGTCATACCCTGATTATGGCTACATCCTTTTTGCATCCTTAGCAAATGCAGACTTGCCTCATTCTTGACAGTCTGATGCTGTATCTGATGACATCTGTTGCTACTCCTTTCTTTCTGGAGTCTTTTTCTGTCCTCTAGAGCCCATATAACTCACCCTTACTTGCAACCCTTTGCTTACTCATTACCCTCTCTGCCTATTGTGTTTTATTTATTACTGAATGACGGCTATGACCATCACTTTGTCAGTTTTTTAAATCCCAATTTTCTTCCATAGTGCTCTGTTATTCACTGTTGAGATGAATGCTTCAATCATCTGCATCAGAATTGCTCCTCCAGATTCCTCTCTAAAATTGCTCTTGGCTGCGATGGCTAGAGAAGATGTCTGTTGTGCAAAATCCTCTGTCCATCTTGCTGATTAGACTGTCCATCTTGCTGATTGCATTGAATATTTTGTCTATAACTATACACTGTCTCTTGTCCCCATCCTAAATTGTACTTTCTTTGGGCTAAGAGCTGTCTTGTTGCTTTATGTTTACATGATATTTCTCACAATGGAATTCTGTGTGGTAGGAGCTTTTCAGCATTTAATGGCAAAAATAAGCATGAATAAATGTCTCTGTGTGACTGCATCACACAATGTGGTCACAGTTTGCAAAATTTCAGTTTCCTTGGGCCCACTTGTCTCTCTGCCTACGGAATGTAGGTGCAATGCAGAGAGGACTGTTTTCAGGAAGGAATGTGTTAGGAAAATATTTGCGCTTGAGTAAT
Organism: Chloebia gouldiae; assembly: GCA_003676055.1. NCBI lineage: Eukaryota > Metazoa > Chordata > Aves > Passeriformes > Passeridae > Chloebia > Chloebia gouldiae. Next base: position 23,724,410 of record QUSF01000007.1, on the reverse strand, counting down.
TCCACAAACAGGAAAAAAAAACCCAGTGTTCTGCAGTTTCAGAAAGATTTCCTACTGTGCAGATTTTTTGCTAGCCATTCCTTTTGCCATCTCAGAGCTCAAACAGCATGGCCTAGAGCAGTGGTTTTCCAAATTCCTTCCACTTGAAGCATACTAGCATAAACAGCATTTGCATATGGATGTCATAAAAGTGACTAATGCTGGCAATCATCGTACTTTATTGCAGTAATGTGACACATGTGCCTGAACATCCTAAATTATCTGCTCCAAGCTCACTGGGGCTGAAGAAATGGCACACCTCTTATCTAGCAGTGACACCTGTGGCAAAGCAGGCTTGGACAGAAACCAGAGCATTGATCCAGCTCCAGATGAGTGTACAAGAGGCGAAGGCACTAGCTGCTCCCATGTATGATTCCATTGCACTGGGTATGCATCCTTTACCCTAAACCAGAAGTTAAACTCAAAAAGTTGAACAAGTAACATTTCTAGTTTGATGGTCAGAGAGTTCAGTGTACTTTTGACTGCAGCCGTTGGCAAGTCAATGAAGAGACCTCCCACTCTGAACTCAACCCTGCCCCCAATCGTATTTTAACATCTCAGATTCTCCAAAGGTCTACAAATGGTTCTTTGAGGTGAGGGGCAGTGAGTCATGAGTGTGAGGTTGAGTGCTGCCATTTTCAGTCAAGACTTTGCAGAGTTCAGGGAATTTATCGCAGTTCACCCTTGTCAGATTTTTCTTCCACAAGGTGAGGGGGGAGGGTTGTGAACCCAATTGCATCATCATATAGCACAGAAAGCTTATTTTCATATCCTACAAACTGTCTTTCAGTTACTGGTCAGACTTCCAAAAAAACTGAGATGTGCCTGTTGTGTAGTGTGCAATATGCCATGTGCAATGGCCCCTGTCCCATAATGCCATCCCAATCCATTGTCTGCCTTTTAACAGTATGACAGAAGTATAGAGGTCTCCAAGGTGAGACAGGGCCATGTAAAAATAATTTTAAAATAACTGGTCACTGCACAGAGCAAAAAAGGATGCAAATTAATGTTCCCACTGAGGACAAAGTGCCATGCTGCTGTACCAGACATGAGCACATCTATGAGGGAAGAAGATGCTTTAAATGTGTAGATGATTCAAAGCAGAGTTTGCACTATAATAACCACAAGGGACATCAACTCAGGCCTTCAAGTCTCCCTCAGCCCAATTCCTCTTTTTTCATCTGTGTGCACAGTTAAGAAGACCAGTCTCCCTGTCACATAAACGATTCATGTATCTTGGTGCAGCTGCCCTTTTGAAACACGTATAATTCATCCCCCATTTCAGAGAAAATCTCAGAACTCTCCCTCTAGGGAGTCATCCCATAGTTTGGTGAAACACCAGCACAATCTGTCCTGACTCATATTTTCACCCCAACTGGCAAATAGCAAACCCAAAGGCTGGATACATCTCTCCAAAGACACAGCAGTTTTGTGACAGATGGCTGACATCCATTAGCTGCTTCCAGAGAAACATGCAGTGTGACCCTGGAGCTGGAGCAGGATCCCTCCACCACAACCAGCAACCCTGCTTTATAGCCAGCTGTAGCAGGAGCTCTGTGCACACAGAATCTAACTCTACAGCCCCATGGGATGTCACACTATTGCAAATGCCCTGTAGCACATCCAGCAGTCTTTTTCTGTCTTGTATTTGGGAAGCAGAAGCCAGAAGACTATGTAGAAAAAAGGTCTCTAAATATAGTACACACAGGGCAAAGGCTGTTTATCACAACCCTTTAGTGGTAATATCTGCTTGAATTGTGTATGCCTTAGTTCCTTTTACAAGCAATTGAACCAAAGCATTTTCTTGGCATTTGCTTTCATTCTTCATTTCGGCTTTATCAGAGATAGAGAGTACAGTGCTTTTATTTGTATGCGATTCCCCACAGGTAATCTTCAGTTGCAGAACATAAAACTTAATTTTCCCTCATTGCACAAGATTTCTTATTCTACACAAAGCTGTAAATCACTGCAACAAAGACTCCTTGCTTGCTCAGTGTAGGCAAACCCTTGCATTACTTGAAAAATTACTTTGGCTTTCCCATGGGCTCTTTGTTCTGCAATTCCAAGAGCTTCCAAGACCTCCAAAGATTTATCCAACTTCATGCTTTCTGCAGGTAGCATTGATGATGTGAGGTGATGGCATAGGTCTTTTTCTCAGTACCCACCAGAACACTTTTCTTACCAAATTTATGAAGGACCTCAGCAAATACATGGTTTTTTTTTCTTTCCTCCTTATGTCTCATTAAGCTGGAAGTAAGTGTTTTCCCTAACAAAATGATATGGTATTGTTGCTTCTTTCATATAACTCTGATCATTCCAAAACTAGCCTTTTCAAGAATTATATTTCCAGGAACAAATCTGAGAGTATGAGCAAAAGGGCACAATGTGTTGTCTGGTAACATGTGTGCACAGTGCAGCTATCAGGAAGAGAAGAGTCTCTGCAACAACATGAGCATGATCCTGGTTCACAGTCCCATTTATATTTACTTGGGGCCACACACTGTAATTTGGAAGCCATTTGCTTTAAGACTCCCAGGCTTGATGTATGCATTAACTCTGAAGACATCCTCTGCCCCTAGTTGGTGGTATTTAACTTCCTTACTTGGTGTTATTTAACTTGTTAGTTTTCAGTTAATTCATAATTTTATGGGTATTGTTGACCACTTGAGTAAGCAATAGCACCAGGATCCTTGTGAAATATTAAGTAAGGAAGGAGGTAGAAAGTTGCCTGAAAATTCTGAAAACACAAAACTTGACTGTTTTTAAAGATACTGCATAGAGTTACATGTGATCCATACAGGTCTGCTACAGCATCTAAACAATCTTTCCTAGCCTGTGCTGAAGTTTTTAGGTACAGCTGGCTCACAGTGGAAGTTTTCACAAGTGAAGGGCTTTGTAGATTCAGCAGTAGATTCAGTTCCTTGCAGTAACTGGCTGTAATGATACAGGGCTCACACAGCTGACAGGTTTTGGTGATGCATGAGGCCATCGTCTGAACTGCTTCAGAAAGCCTCCTGATTCATCCAGGTCTCTAGCCAAGGCTGCTGCCCAGCCTAAGGCTGCTCACACTTCTGCTAGCACCAACCTCTTTCCTGATGGTGCAGGTGAACACTTGGACTCGGGGGGGAGTCACAAAGATTTTCCAGTTTACAAGGACGAGAGTAAAGGATACTCAGCATAGCCAGAAAGCTGGTGGGGCTTTCTATTTGGAAAGTGTGTTAGTTTCCAGACTAACACACTTCAGTGTGTTAGTGTTGCTTCAGATAGCTATTCCCCCACACAGAGACTTTCAGCCAGGAGTCCAAGTACCCTGTTGAACTCCTAAACTACTGTGGCTTTGGTAATTTCTTGTCTTAGCTGAGAAACATCATCTGCAAAACAATTTCCTGATGGACATCTTGTCAAAACAAGCAAGTTCCTGGGAAATACTTAAGTTCCAATGAGTTTCATTTTTTGATGAAAAAATAGTTTGTCAGCGAAATCTACACAAGCTTCAACAGGGACTCTTCTGGTACTGAAACTGGTGCCAGATGGGCACCAGTCCTTCCACTGTTGAAGGCAGTTGGAGTTTTGCCACTGACTTCAAAGGAATTAGGATCAAGCCCATGAATTCATGACTGCACTTTTTATTTAGCTTTCTGAATAATTTATAAGTAAAAATAGGCTGTATTCTCCCACTCTTTCTGATGTTGAGTAAAGCTGTATTTGGTTACATTTCTTGCTTCCAAGTAGCTTTGGTGTGATCGTGAGTGTCTCATTATGGAAAAGGGTGTCCATAGGGGACAGATAGAAGGAAAAAGGAAATCCTTAGGCATATCGAAGGCACCAGCAGATCAGAGATTCAGAGATGACAGATCAGAGCAAGAGAGTCCTCATACTTGGAGCTGAAGGCTAAATAGCTAGCATTGTTTCAGGAAGTGAAGGGGGATATACAAGGCATACTTCTTTTTGGTGAGGTAATCTATTTTTAATGATATTGCATTTAGTTTTATTTTCTTTCTTCTCAGTTCTTTAGACATTAGTTTCCATATGATTTCTTGCTGTGCATAACTCCTGAACAGACTGCAGCAGATAATGTAGTTCTCTGAGATACACCAGACTTGTTCTCCACCACTGCAAACCATTTTCCTTCTTAAAACTATTTGGAAAAAAAGGGGACATTAAAAAAATAAAATCCCAGTTCACCACCCAGGGCTTAGTGTTTACTTCTGCTGCACGCATCATTTATTTTCATTCTGCAAGATCATGATGACACGCTCGTCCAAGCACATGCTGTTCTAATATGCTACATTCCTTCAGCCCCACAGTGCTTTAGAAGTGACATTGCTGCTAAATGAGAAATATCTTGTAGGACAGGCAAATAGATTGCTAAGTACTGCTGCCCCTCAAAGACCTATGTTGTAGACAAAAATTATTGGTTTGCTTTCTCCGGACTATACATTGATGTGTATGTGGATGACCCTGGTTAGGAAGGCTATCTGCTGTAGGGTTTTAGGAACTTTGTTCCTTGAGAACATGCTGATATATTTAGCAGGCTTTTGGAAAAGAAAATTACACATATGCCTCAACCTATGGCTGGGGAAACAGAACACTTGAAGTTTGAGATGTGTCCTAGGAAAGTATTTCTGCAGCTATCATTTCATTTGAATCTTCAAGAAAGCACATGTACTGCTCTTCTTCTATTTTCTGGGTGCATGGAACAACTCTGCTCTCAATCACAGTGTGGGTTTCAGAAATCTATCTTCCATGATGGATAAACCACTTGCAGAAAATCTGTTCCAAATTTGCTTGTTCCTCTCTGGCAATAAATTAAAAAAGGCAATAGTGGATTGTTAGAGATTAACACAAAACCATTAAGTACTGCTTTGGTTTGTCTATAATATTTTCTCCTAAATGTGCCTTACTAATTACTCTTCATAAGATGGTGCCTAAATGAATAATTGAGGTAGGATTTTGTAGGTTTTACGGAATGAATTTAAATTATCCATGGAGAACTTTGGAGGTTTTCTCTAAACACTTTTATATCTGAACTAATAAAACATATAAAAGATTACAGTTCTAGATACATTCAATATGACTTGGTTGAAGAACCTTTGGCACAAATTTGTCTGCTAATATCCCACTATTAAGCTCTTGGAATTCCTGTGTGTCCTCTGTACTAACCTACCGAAGAACATGTAAAGTATTAGGCAAAGAAAGTATTACGTACTTCCTCCTGATGTCCATTTGAGTCAAAGGCTGTTTTGTTACTTGGCTACAGCAGAAGAAAATTGTATCCTGAATTTGCCAATAGGGATAATAGTAAGAAAAAGCTGCTTTAGCTTTCTGAAAGACTACTTTTTCAGTCTGAAAATGCTTTTACAGATGCAGTCCTCTCAAGAACCCAGCAGAGACAGAAGGATCTTGTATAGTTATGCCCTTAGTTTCTTAATAATCTCACTGCTTCATAACATAAATTACAAACTAAAAACTAGTTTAATGAGGGCATATGAACTTAATATTTCCTGAAAGTACCTACTCTGAAGTGAAAATGCAGTAATAAATTCAGACTGTTTATTTTAATCACAAAATCAGATATGGAACTGCAAGTTGCCAAAGTCTCCGCAAGGCATAAAATAGGGATGTGCATGATCTTCTCAATATTTATGAACCATAAAGTACAAAAATCAGCAGTCCCTGGGTGAAAATATTTTCAGTCTTTCAGGGGGACATTGTGAAGATGTTTTATTAATAATTTTAATTTTGTTTTCTGCTCTGCTCAGTAGTTCCTTTCTAAAAACTTGAGCATGAGTTTTTTCTTTCCAATTTGTTCTTTTGTATTAGATATGTAGAGATTTGAGGGGATTTTTTGCTTTTAAAACTGGTTTGAGTCTTATACCTGTATTTGAACAGCACCATTCTTTAGCTAATAGTTTCCATAAAGACAGAAAAAAAAAGATGTTTGTAGCAAGTGAAAGTCTTGATAAAGTGTACTTTCTGGTCAAAATTGGCTCCAATTTATCAAAATACTGAATCACATGTGTAAATCTGAGAATTTAAGCAATTTTTTCTTATTTAGAGAATGACATTTTAGTCACACATTAGTAACACTTTGGTCTGCCCAGTATCAAGTACATACTGAAGTATATTTGTAAGCCACACAGTGAGGTCCTGTCTTTGGTAGGGCAGATGCCAGTCAAAAATTAATCCCTTACCCAGACCTAAATAACTAGAAAGTAAGAGTATTCAGTAGCAGAATAGTCTTCCTTCTTACAGAAGACAGCACTGTCAGGGAAATGCCACAACTCAGGAGCTGATGTTGTGACCATGGTGTACCAAAGTGTCCCTCTGAAGTCTAAACTGGGATAGAATAATTTTCCCACTAACATGGATTAGTAAATGCACTGGCATATTTGTCAAGGGAGATGCATTAAGGATTAATTATTTACATCTGACCTAAATTTCCCATGTTTCTCTCTTGTTCCATAATAATAACAACAATAAATTCCAAAGTAATAATTTGCTATTTGAATTAAACCTAGAGTTAATTGTCACCCACGCTGGACAAGAAGTGGATTTTCCTTACTCTTCATTCAGTCTGGGTTATGTAAGTAGGTGTATAACATTGCCCATTGAAACTTTAGTTCATTAAGTCATATTGGGATATAAAGAACATATTTGGTCCCACATGGGACAATCAATGTAGATGACAGTTTCTCTTCTGTACTTGCTCATTCTTAAAAGAGAAATGTGTTGAAAGCATTTACAGGTGGACCCCTTTAAACCCACATGTATTAGAAATTTGAAATATGTGTGTGTGTATATCTGTACATGCAAGCATGTGCAAAAGAGACTGCGAGAAACCCACCATAATATATTCTGCAGAAAAATAAGAGATTTATGAGGATACTAATAAAAATAATTTTGGCAGTGGAGAAGTCCTGTATGATGTAGCTTAATATTTGTCACCTATGTGGTAAAGTCACGAGTAGAGTATCTAAGACAGTCATACCTAAAAGCGAGAAGAAAGAAAAACCTCTCCCTTAGTTCATATCACATGGGCTCTCTGCTTGGACACTAATGTCATGTCAACTTGCATTGTGGCAGGTGGAGAGTATGGCTTCCTGATCAAGGCCATCAAATTTTTAATGAAGAGCACTTGATTACTGCTCCCATTGTAGGAAAAGGTTGTTTGGAGGTGAACGAGGCTCTGTGCACAGAGGTATTCCACTTCCACCCTTCTTCACTCCCCAAGTCAGATGAGCTGGAGCTGTCTCCAGTATGATTACTCACAGCTGAGGAAGATCTTCCTGACAAATAGGCACAGTAGCTCCATGAACTGAGACTGGTGCATCCTTATCTCAGCATGCAGAACCTCACAGCCAATAGTCACTGAGACACTGTGAACAGTTTCACTGCACCATCTCATCACAGCTCTTGCATGATAAAATCCCTCAGATTAAGGCTTGCTGTTGCAAGATTTTGCATTTCTAGACAGGATTTCAGGGCAGCTGGGAATGTTTGACTGGTTTGGCATTCAAATCCAAGTCTTATCCCTCTAAATCCTATGTCAAGTTTTCTAGGACATCCCCTTTATAAAGAATGGATTTGGGGTAAAATCAGTCTCTCTGCAGTCTCAAGGGCATAAGTCTCAAGTCACTTCGGGCTTAGCAGGACCACATATTCAAATATAGGCTCTTTCTAGAGAAGGGATCAAAACTGAGTGAGAAAGTTGAGTTCTGGTATTAGAGATTGTCATAAGATCTACAGGCTTCCAGAAATGTCAAATTCCTGACACTGACTGTGGGTCAGAACTTTCCATTAAGCTTCTCATCTGGAAGCAAATCTGCCTGAAGATCAGATGACAGACACCAGAAAGCAATGTTTGTTTACATATTCAGAGTTTAAAATAAGAAATTTGCAATCATGTTTATGTTTAAAAAGGGGTTTCTAAAAGTTTTTTTTTGTGAAGAGGAAGAATTGTTTGCTTTTACAAAGTAGTAAGCAGACTTCTCTGGCATTCATAGCCTATTTGGGAAGTACTTTCCAGCATCTGTGGGCAAAGCTGTTTAAAAACAGTTCTCTACAAAAATAAAGTTGTAAGGCTGTAAAGCATTTTTTATCTTGGCAGACCAAAATAGTTTTTTCCCAGTATTTCAAGAAGCCTCTGACATTCTCAAAAGTTCATTAGCTTGACTGTTTGGAGAGGAGTTTTCTTTCTGTCTTCAGTCTTCTACTGATATAGAGATTTACTTTGTTTATATCAATACAGGGTTATTTTTTATCACTTCATGTTTAGATGCTTGCTTTCTTATTGACATTTCAACTAGGTGCCACTTTGAACAAAAAAAGATTTTGTTGTTTTAAAAAGAACAGTTTCAGTGTTAAATTGGATTCCAGACAGTGGGATTTATAATCTAATTCTTACAAGAGATTCAGAGCTTGATATCAAGAGCTGGAGCACTTCATTGTCCACATGTAGCATGTTGTAAAATCAGAAGTTCTAAATTCTTTTTTTAACTCTATTTTTCCTATCTCAAAGAGTTCAAATATATTATTTTTTCTTCTTGCTGTTGATTAGAAAAAATTTCCCCACCCTCTGCTGTCAAAGAGTCATACATATTTGATAGCTTTATCATTTTCTCCTTAATATTTCAAGTAATTCAGCTAGACTATCTTCATCAATGGGGTAAGCAGAGCTGTAACACCTACTTAAGGGAAGGGAGCCATCTGGTTTCCTTGCAACTTGGAGCCTGCTGGCAAATATTAGGTTGTACCAATTTAGAGCATGATGAAGTGGGAAATAATGGACATTTCTGAAGAATCTGAAATAGGATCAGCTGTTATCAGTGAAAATTGGCAGGTGCAGTGCACTACACTGGCTGTAAGCATGGTCTCAAGTTGGACAGTGCAGCTGGGAAAATGACTTGCTAATTGAATGGTTGCAGGACTCCCAGCAGCTCTGAAAGTAGTGGAGCATCGTTAATTGGAGGCTCTTGGTTGACTTAGTAGAAGCTGTCACAGAAAGAAGGATCCTGCAAGTTGAGGTTTATTTTGTAGGTGTTAGTGTGGTTTTTGCCTGTTGCACTGAATGAGTCCTCATGGAGTCAGGAGTGCTTTCAAACTTAGGAGGACTAAGTTTGCTAGCCTAAGGCTAGCAACATCTATTCTTTTATTTACAGCATGGTGACAGTGGTTGGGAGTTATAAAAGCTACACAATTACACATTTGTTTAACTACATGTTTCTGTTGTTATCTTTCCCTTCCCTCTCTGTTTCTCTTTTATTTCCACTTGTGCTAGGTTTCAAAATTGGCTTGACTTGTAGCAGAAATAATTATTTTTATTTTCATTTAGAGCCTTGGAAGACCTTGTCCTCAACTGTTTCTTGGATGCTGCCATAATTCATAAAAGTAGTTATATTTTTTAAATGGCCTTGTTTTGGTCCAGAATAGTATAACATACACCTCTGGTTTATGTGAGTCTCAGAATAGCAGTGAATGCAAAAGCACGTGTGCATTAGCTGTGGCTCCCTTATTCATATGTTGTTTTTCGTCATTAAATGCAAACATATTGCAGTGCATCCTAGTTTAATATAAAGGTCTGGTAAAATGTGGCATTTTCCATCAGCTGTTAACATCCCTTGAGGGAAGATGTATTGGCAGTGAGTGCTGTGCAGAAAGCCCTGCTGACTTCAGAGTGCACTTCATGTGTCATTAGGGACTGTAGCATCCCTGTGTGCCTGAAATCTCTCCAGCCGTGTACAGTGTGGCTTTCCTGGATGAGTTATGAAGGCTGGGAGGTAAGAGACTTCAGTGACAGGGTTGTGCCACCCAGTATGCCTCTGGCCTGCACAGACACGAGGTTATCTGTGAATGTGGACTGGATGAGGAGCAGCGGGATGAAAGCTGGCCGGAGCCTCCTAGTGCAGTGTTCATGGGCAGTAGGTCAGGTGTTACACCCTTCAAAAGAACATGATGAAACCATGTTTTTAAACTGGACCCTGAGCAAATCTTCCAGTGGCCATCAAGCTCTTCCAAAGTTTAGGTGATACAGCTTGGGAAAATGCATTCAGTTTGCATCTGCATTTGGATAACCTGTGTTAGGTGGGAAGCAGGGAGATGAAACTGGGAAGATTTGGAAGCTGTACTCTTGGATCAAAACTCTGTGTGGCAAACATCAAGCACATGCCTGTGATGGATCTGAGAATAGCAAAACATTGATGAACAGACTCCTGCCTCCTTCCCCAGGCTCTGGCTCAGCAGACTGGAACAAGCTGTTTTGGGGGATGCTGTGTTTTTTAAATGTTATAGCTTCATGTGGACCAATTAATAGTGCCTGGTTCTAGGTTAACTCTTCTGGATGATTACTTTGCCTCTTTTGATTTTCCTGGCATTAACAAGTGAATGGAAATAATTCATCTGGCCTCTTAAACCAAATAAATTCAAAGAATCATAGAATCATTAGGTTGGAAAATGCCTCTAAGGACATTTCCTCTTGTCCTGTCAGTTGTTACCTGGGAGGAGAGGCCAACCCTCATCATGCTACAACTTCCTTTCAGGTGGTTGTAGAGAGATGAGGTCCCACTGAGCCTCCTTTTCCGCAGTAGAAGGAACCTCATTACGCTCTACAACAGTTTTCTTTCCCTTTTCCTCCCCACACAGCTGAATGAATCTGCCAAGCAGCTCATGGAGATGGACAAGACGTGCTCGGCTGCCGCCTCTGGCTGTGACGTGCCGCTGGCGACGGAGACGGTGGCAGTGGCAGCGGCAGCGGCGGTGGGTCTGGCTCCGTGCTCCACGCTGGCCGGCGCGGGGGCTGCCGGAGCAGCCCAGAGGCAGGTGGAAGGCAAGAAGAACGCCAAGAAGCGCCACTCCTTCACCGCCCTCAGCATGACACACAAGTCCTCCCAGGCCGCCAGCAACCGGCACTCCATGGAGATCAGTGCCCCTGTCCTCATCAGCTCCAGTGACCCACGGGCAGCTGCCAGGATCGGGGACCTGACCCACCTGTCCTCCAGTGCTCCGGCCCAGGTATGGTGGGGTGCAGGGGGCGGTTGGGCATTCTTAGCAGAAGGCATGACCTTGGGTCACCTCTTCCAAAGTGGCTCACCCCTATATGAAGCAGTCACATGGTGCCCTCATCCTGGTGTGACAGTACTTGGCATCTGCCATTCCAATCCTTGCATTAATCACTGGGCAGGCGTGAGAAGTCAGAGGATAACGCTAAATTAGATTCACAATACTGCAATACTTTAAAAATCAAAAAGTAATCCTACAATTTTTAGAAGCAATGCAACTGTTGCACCAGTTTCTGTTGTAGAAAGGAATAATTTTGAGTGATCCCATTACCCTGAACGCATCTGTTACTCTGCAGGGTAGCAATGTCAGTATGAAATTCACACACTGGGGATAAAAAAAGACTTTTGGAATAATTATTTCTGTACAGATCACTGGAGGATAAGCAAATGAGCTGCACTTTGACAAGTGTTGTACCCAACAAGTAGCTGCTGGGTTCAGAAAAACCCAAGGAGTTTTTCAATCATCACACATGCTGAGAGTGCATCCTTCTCCATCCTTCCCCCTCTCAAAGAAGGATGCAGAAAAGCATTCTCCCAGACATCCCCAGAGGTCCCAAAAGGAGCTTCCAAGGCTGCTTCTGGAGCCCTGGAAGAAACAGGAGCCAAACTCACCAGGGGTACACTGAAACCCTTTACAATTGTCCACTGTGGATAAGGAAATCCAACTGGCAATTTGATGTTTGAAGGTGTAGAAGAGAAGCGAGAACAGTCACAGTCCCAAAGCTCTTCTGCCCCTGCCTTCCTACTCAGTCATCTACACAGCATGTGTGCAGATTAGCACCCACTGGTGGTTTATAGACCAGTTCCTCATAGTCTGTGCTGCTTCTTAGTGCCAAGATAACGTCAGCATGACAGGGTCTTCCCACACATCATATCTCTGCTGAAAAAGCCATCCTTGCCCTTTTCCTCTCTCTGGACATGCCTTTTGGCCCCTCACATCCACGTCCCTATACAGGGACAAACATGGATCGCTTGCCAACCCTGTGGTAGCCTGCAGCAGGAAACAATCCATGTTACAGCCACTGCCCATGCTGGTGTGCATGTAGATGGCTGGGAGAGGGACAAGCAGCAAACTGTAGGGGCTGCTTTGGGCAGAAATGCCTGTTTATGTCCATCTGTAGTGCTGGTGGGTCTCCCCTGTGAGGCCAGTGTGCTGCACCAGACCACGGGGTCACTCCTGGTAGCTGTGCCCTGCCGTGACCCATGATACAAGCCCCAGGCCCCTGCAGCACAGGCTTGCAAGGACTCTGAGGGAGGCAAGGGGCCCAAATGTACACCATGTGCAATGCAGGGCCAGCCAAAACTGTACTGAGAAGACACTGCCACAGTGGAGCAGTACTCTGTTCCTGCCTCAGCTGCTCACCTCCCTCCACTACCCATCCACATGTAGGAGCCAGAGAGGCAGCTGTAATAGCACTGGATTTCTTCCACATGCCTTTTCCAGGAAGGGTTTCTGTGCTGTAAGGTCTTCTCCGCCTTTCAGTCCCCAGCAGGAGGGTGAAGTGAGGATATGGCCCCCACACAAAGCAGCAGTGTGTCAAGGTGTACTGGGACATCTGTGAAGCAGCACAAGCACTACACACGAGGGAGTATCTCAAACTTGTCAAGTAAATGACACGCAGGTTTTTGGCACTGAGAGTGACACATTTGGACTTTACAGAGATGTGATAGTGGCTTTTCTGGTCCTGTGCTAGTCAAGAGAAACACAACACACACACACAATTTTGTTAGAGTCATGTTGAAGACTCATTCTGACCTAGTAAACAACAAAAGTTGTATTATGAAACAAAAAGTGCCTTGACTATTCTCCCCTGTTTTAACAGAACAACTGGTATGCAAGACCCCACTCATTTCTCAAACAATTTTGTCATTTGCACACCAGTCGTAGAGGACAATAAGGGCCTGATGTTCCCAGTGACAAGTTATGATTATCAAAATCCAGCCCACAGGAAGCTTGGTTGGGTCCTTTGCAGCAGATGGGAAGACATGTACTTGGTGCCATGGTCATAAAGCTCATCTAAGGCTGGGGTGTAATGAAGCCCATGGTGGGAACAGGTTTGGGGAGTGGTTCTGCCTCAGGGCATAGAGCCAGTTTGGAGAGAAGGCAGCTGAGCGCATGCCTCTAGCAATGCTGGTCAAAAATCAAAAGTGTCAAAAGTGGTCAAAAGTGTCTTGGCCAAAATCCAGGCAGGGAAGTAGAGTCTTGATGGCTCAGATCAACCTAAGTGAAAAGAGGCTTCCCTCTGTCAGAAAGTCACCCTGTCACCCCAGGTGTGGCATTTACATGTATTAATATGTATCTCTGCTTTTGGGAACCTTGCTTTCTAATTTGAGGGATTTAAACATTTTCCTTTGAAAACTTGGCAATGAATGTGGATCTATAGGGAGGAAAAAGTGGGGCTGAAGTTTTCACTACATTCTCTTGATTGTAGGAGTCACTTTCAGAAAAATGCTTGTAAGATTAGCAATGAAATCACAAGAGCTACAAAATGCATTCACCTGTTTGTAAACCTTCTTATGTCTACAAAAAGTACAGAATTGACTCTTATCAAATGTCCATTAAAATTGCACAGCTATATAACTATTAATCTCATAATAATATGGGTTACATGTTAATTAAAAATGTCAGAAATTCAGTCTCTTCTCTGCCATCTGCTAAGACCTGACATGGCTCTGAAGCAATTAATGATGCTTCAGCCTTAGACAGAATATAATTTCAGAACTTTTCATTTATTCACATGGCTGAATGCCATCCAGAGTAGCATAAACAATGGGCCCCATGAGCTCTTACATCAAGGCATTCAGGGCAGTGAGAATCTTGTCTTCAGATTTTTTTGCTCTAAAATGCATTTGGCATTTCTAAGGTAAATGCCCTGTATGTCTTGTTCAGCATTTGACATCTTGACAAATCTGCAAACTGATTCTTCTGCTGCTTCAGAAGTGCACAGGGGCGTTGCTGAGAGCATGGGCAGGTTGTAGGAAGGCTGCTGAAGTCATGTAGCTGCTGATGTCACCAGTGAGCTCTGCTGCAGGAAAATGCCTCATCTTTTCTTTCATCACTTGAAGAGGAACCTCTCTGTCCTTCATGTCATTGTCACAGCCCTTGAGTGGTTGTCTCTGTAACCATCTCAGACCCTTACTGGTTTGCAAAAGCAAATTCAGCCAAAGCTTACTTCTTATAAGGGAAACAACAAATTTACAATTTCAGTATCTAGCAAATTTATGCCATTTTTTTAACTCGAATATAAATTCGGTTTATTGTGTCATTATATCCTGTCCTTTAAATTTCCAGGCATTTTTTCATTGCTTATTTAATAGATCCGTTAATAAAAAGAAATAAAGGAATTTTGTTCAGTTTAGTAGGTATGAGTTTCTCTGGGACGTATCCGGATTGGTATTTAGCTTGCAGGGGGATTCTACATTTTGAAAAAGTTCAACAGTTTTTCTTATAGCCTGTCCTTTGAACAAGCAGAATTCAATTACAGGAGTTCTTGAATGGCATCCAGTCCCCTACCTCAAGGCAATCGGCTGGTGCCCAGTGAAACAGTCTCCTCTAAACAAGCATCAGTTTTCCCTGTAGACCTGAGGCACCTACATCTGGAGCACCTGCTTTCTCTCTGCTGACATGGGAAGAAACAGAGACATCTAGGGCTTACTGCCTAAATTACTGCACGAACTTAAAATGTAGGTGCAAATTTTACATGTTTCAGTAAATGGAGCATATATTCCACCCCTTAGAAGTTATTTCATGCGTAGTGTTTTATTCTTGTAGCTTTTGTCAATTCTTGTGAATTGAAACCAGACTTCCACACTGAGCTGACATGGTTTTTTGTCTTTATGAGTCGTTAGAATATTTTAAGCCTCCAAGAGGGCACAGCTTTCTACATATTGTGCACTGACATGCAGACCAGACTATGAAATCACATGTTTTGAAAGCAACTCTGCATATCATTAATTTAATAATCAAAGGCTGCTGGCCTTCCATAATGTGTTCATTGTTCTATAAGCAGAACCAACTCAGCTGTTTTCTAAAAGCCAAGATGTATTTTGAAATGAATTATGGTCTTAAAAAAATACCTTCACTGACTACAAACTTTGAGATGCTTGAAAGGTAGAAGAATCAAACTGAAGTCACCTCAGCTGGATAAAATAGTGACTGGAATTCCACAACAGCCAGGATATAAAACATTTAATTTAAAAGAGGAAATGCTGGAATCCTGATTTTACCTGCAACTAAACTTGCTTGTATGCTTTTTGCTGCATGATGAGCACCACTCATTAAATGTAAAATCTTTACCTGAAAGGTAATAATGTCTTTCCATCATGCAGAATGTCCTATCGTACTAGCAAAATGGATTTTTATTGAAGATGTAAGTAGTGCTTCAGGCCTGTGATGGAGCTGAAGCTGAATTAGGTGACGGGTGCAGAGGAGTGGTTCACAACTGACACTCCTTGGGGAGTGGGGAAGGTCCCCCTGGAAAGTAATCATGCCTAGGCCTCAGATGGCTTATCTTGCTTCCATTTGCACCCCTTATAAATTATTCGTCCCTGCTAGTTGAAAAGGTCATGGGTCAGTACTGCTCCAAATCCCCTGGATTTTGACAAAAGTGTTTCATGAATAATGAAGCATGGCTTTGTGCACACCAGGGTAACAGCTGAGTGAGGAATAAAGGACCCTCCCCACAGAAGGAACTTCTGTGTGTGTTTTGAACAACTCATCACCACGCACAAACTCAATTTGTATCTGCAAGTATTAGTTCAAGCTTCTAACCAGAGGACACATGTTCAGGAAAAGCTGAGAACAATGTCCTGCACGCTCCCAATCCCAAAGAGTGACAGTATTTGAAATGAAAAATGTTCCTTGAAGAATCTTGCTATATAAATCATTTGGAAGTGTGTCCTTATCAGTTATTTAGAAGTGCTGAATTTTAGCTGAGAAAATGTAATAGCAGAACTCTAGTTGAGCCTTGGCTGATAACCTAAATGTGCTGACCATGAGAGGCGTACAGATTATACCTAAAATGCAGAGACTAAAAATGAACATTGAATTTTCAAGTGCTCAACAAGCTCTGAGAAAATAAGTCAAATTCAGGTATTTTTTCAGCTTTGGCTAGGAGTCCAAATTCTATCCAACCTGCTTTGTTGCTGACTGTGAATGACGACTGACCAGATATATAAGTGAGACAGGTGAAACCAAGGGCAGCTATTTCAGGAGGTGGCACCAGTCAAAATGACAAAAGAGAAGAAATACTCATCCAACCTGTCTTTCTGTAACTTAGATCAAAATATGTCACAAAAAATGCTTAAGAGCTTTTGCTAAGGTCTAAACAAACAATTTGTCTTTGTACATTTCCAGTTCTATTCATAGATACTTATAACTGATTCCAGACATTGCCTATTCTAAATATCTTTTTTTTTGGGGAGGGGGGAGGCGGGGGGGGGAGGGGGCAGGATTGGTTATAGGTGGAAAGGAGTTAACTTCTTTTAAACAGAAAGTTTTAGGCAGGAATCTAAGCAGCTTTGTTGGGGGGGCTACCAATAGGTCTCTGAATATACTCTGTGCATATTGGCATATATTACATTATTTGTCAAAACTGTTGCAAATGAGGCTCATGAGCTGACTCAGTCTATGGACTGATTACATAAGCTACCAGGAATCCAGGTCAAGGCAAAATTGTCTTTAGGGAACTACAAGGTTAGAGACGGTGTCTTCTCTTTTTCGTACAATATGCCTTTTCACAAATATATTTTGAAAGATTTTTCAAGAACCACATAATTTTTTAAAGGAAGTAGGAAGAGAAAGTTATACTTTAAAAGGGTTATTCAACTGTGCGTGAAATCCCATTGCCAGTAAAAGAAAAAAAGAAAAACAATATATTTTTTCCAGATGCTCCTCAGGGTAGTAACCTGAAAACATTTTGCCACTAAAATAATTTTTGCACACAGCTAATCTTGAGGCTTTATAGTACCTGCCAGTCAACTACTGGTTTGGAAGTCTCAAGAGCAAGTGAGACACTGTCTTGGTATTTGCCCCATACTGTAAAATCCTGTTCATCCAGCACATACTATGTGTCCATGTATGACATTTGAGCAGAAATTACTAAAGTGTATATTTTCTTTTTTTTTTTTTTTCTTTTTTTCTTTCTTGGAGGGTTTGTTTATTTGTTTACCACTACTTTCTCCCTGGAGGGGGACTTCAGACAGGAAGCATTGCACAGGATCCTGATGAGTTTGTTGTACAGTTATCAAAAGAACAATTATGAGCGTGGGATTAAATTAACATCTTTTACAGGTCTTTCACTTGAAGCTTTCTTGTGTTTCTGTGTTTGATTTTTCATGTTCTTTGATCCCAGAATTTCAGGAAAGTATTTAAAACCTTGTGATGGAGAGCTACACCCTGAGTGTAGTCTGAGAGAAACAAGGCTGAATAAAATATAATTCTCATGATGCTCATCCACATGATGCTTAATTAGTCCTCATTTGGGACAGCTGAGAAGCTGTGAGCCAGAATAATCAGTGCCTTTATAGATGGTAATGTCAGATGAATCTTCAGAAGAAAATGACAAAAATATTTGTTTTTTTCTTCTAACTTTCAGGCATCATTAAATTGCAAGATAGGGAAATGGAAGCTCAGGAAATTAATTTTACGTGACTTCTCCAGCTCTCTGCATAGCTCTATCAGCTACTGAGAGAAAACATGATCTAGAGTTTTTTGTCTATTACAAACCAAAAATAATCAGGGCCAACCTGGTCCTAGGAAAAGCTGGCATGTACTCTGCCTCAGCTTCATCCACAGCCACAGACACTTCCAGGTTGTAAGAACCCCTCAGCAAGTCATATAAATTTAGCTCCTGTCCTTGCAGGAAGGAACTGGATATTTATGCAGCTATTTATGCAGCTGCAGCTGTTATCCTGCACATTTGTTGGTTTTCCCACACACCGTTATGGTAAAAAAAAAAATTCTTCCTCTAGAATTGGCAAGTCCATTTCAGCCCCCACTTTGATAATTAGCATTTGATGAGGCTACTTGATCTTGCATGTAGCACTTTTCATCAATATTTGGTGTCACTACCATGCATTAAGTGCTAATACATTATTTCTAGGAACATTAAGGTTCAGAATGATTGCCACAGTCATTGTTTTATAGAGTCAGCAAATTAGAGAAACAAGTCACAGGAATCTTAAAGAACATTAGCCTGTTTTTATGATATTTCCAGTGGATGGTATGTCAACTTATGTGAGTTGAATGGGTGTTTTTCTCTGATTTTAAAGTAATATTAAAGAGAAATTTAAAGTAAGCTGTAAATATGCATTCAAAACATTAAAAGAATTTTTCCTGAGAATTAATGAATGTGATAAGTGCCCTGTGGCAAGGGAAGATTTTCTTTGAAGTCAAAACTGAGAATTCTGGTTGGCAATTTTCTAGATGATAAGAACATTCGTCTGATAGCAACAATTATTTTTCAGTGAAGGCTACTGCAACCTGCAATATCATTGTACTCTGTTCCTAGTTTTATCACTGTCTTCTACACTTCTATTCCACTCGATGACTGAGTCCCTTGTGTTTGCAAGGCACTTCACTAATCCCTGCAGGCATCATGTCTTTTCAAATTAAACCACATTTGTGGCCTTAAGGTACTGGTGAAAATCTAAAGTAAATCTGCAAGGGAAAGAAAAATGTTTGGGAAAGGGAATCTGGTGGAAATCTAAGGTAAATCTGCAAGGGAAAGAAAAATTTATGATGGAACTGTAAACAAGCCATCCTTGTGCTTCTATGAAGGTGTAGATGGGAAAAGAGAAAGGGAATGAATTTGAGAAGATGTTTCAGCCCAGCTGAGTAGTTGTTACCTTTAATTGCCTGATGTCTCTGGGCTTGTCAGTAATATTTTTTGGGGGGAGTAGTGTTTCAATGGTCATAAGGAAGCTGTTGCATTTACAGGAAGAAAAAACAGCAAAAAGTCCTTTTAATGTTATTCTCCAGTCCATGAGTACATAATCACCTACTGGTGAGCTGGGAGTGAAATACCTGTCATGCAGCAGCTTCGTGCCTGTGTGTATAGTCTGGGAGTTTTACTCAAGATTTAGCCTTGCACAGTACAGGTGGTGCTGCTGTGCTACCAGTGGTCACAAAGAAGCAGAAATTAGTGCAGAAAGATCTGCAGGTGGCTTTCAGCACACCTCTGTATAGCTGCTTTTCTCTGCTGGCTGGCATTTGTAGTGTCCAGGGGAAAAGAGCTGGTGCTGTTGAGCTGAAACAATGGTAAGTGGTGCTTGCTGGATGCCAGATTGAAGTGGGAGCATGAAGAAGTCAGATTTGGCTGTTTACGGGCCTAAGTAAATGGGATTCGAGTTGGCAGT
Source organism: Chloebia gouldiae (assembly GCA_003676055.1). Taxonomy (NCBI): domain Eukaryota; kingdom Metazoa; phylum Chordata; class Aves; order Passeriformes; family Passeridae; genus Chloebia; species Chloebia gouldiae. Next base: position 23,704,956 of record QUSF01000007.1, on the reverse strand, counting down.
GCCTGGTTCAGAGAACTGCATACCACCATTAAACAGCCTCCTAATCAAGAGGTGTGCACGTGTGATCACCCAGTAGATCACATCTGGAAATTCACTGGCCAAATGTTTAAAGGCATTAGAGGCTCATAAGGATAGAGAGGAGCACAAAATGGTATTTTCAGAAATTACTTCTATTACTTAAATTGCAATAAAATCTGTGGGAATCAGGCAGTGAAGTACTTAATGCCACCCTGAGAAAACTCTGCAAGGTGCCTGTTTTTATCAGTAAGTGCCTATGTGCCTCTTAAAATCCTGGCTGTCAGAGACATCTCCTACCCGTAAGGCTTTAGCAATGCTGAGTAGCAGAGATTGAAAAATGATTAAGACACAAATGCTGCAGTGTTTGAGCCATCCCTGTGTAATGTCTGTGCATGGCTCTATTTGTGTGTCTGGTGCCACACAAGGAAGATGGATTGTGTAGGGATGTGCCATCAGAAAGGATGTGGCACACAGACTTCCTAAAAGGTATCAAAGCAGAAGACAAGAAAATCAGAGCATTGTCTTGCATCCCATTCCCCTGAGAGATGAAAAGGAGGACATGTTTAGTACCTTGTTCCTTAGATCACAGTAACAAAAGTACAACCTGGCTCCAGGGTTAAATAAAGAAGGAAAATGTACGAAGTCCTCCTACCAGCTGTGATGGAGAAAGGCCTGCTGTGTTCTCCAGGAGGATTATTGGTATTACCGGTAACTGGAGAGATGCACATAAAATTGAGTGAAGAATAGAAAGGTAAGCTTTCAACACAGGTAATCAGAAGTATAAAGAAATAGGAGATTATTCTTTTGCAAAAAACAGTCTCTACAAAATATTATTGCAAACACTATCTCGCAAAATAATTAGCAATATTATAATTTATAATATGAGCTAATTAGTGATACATACAGGAGACAACAGGATCTTGAAAGAGTCATCTTAGAAAGGGTTCAGCAACTGTGTTAGGGACTGTAGTTTAAATGCAAAGCTGGTGAACATTCAGATGCATAGTAGCAATCAAGCAGTGACCAAGAGAGTACAGTAAGGAGCACATGAAGCTGAAGAGCAGAATACTTCTGTGACAGTAAATGTCTAGATGTGAACAAAAGAGCTGAATTCAATGTGTGGAAGATCAGCAGGTTCCTATGAAGTAAAACCTGATGATGAAAGGCAGGGTCATAGACAGACTGGAAAGTACACAGTCATGTCAAAGCCTGGAGGGAGAACAGCTAAAGAAAAACCAGAGCACAATCAGGAAGCAGTCTCTGATTCAGAGTTTGGATGTATAGGATACTAAGCTGTACAAAAAGGCAAAAATAAATGGTTTGTAGGTGCCAGGCTGGCACCAGATGCAGTAATATTGGAGTAACCAGATACAGACAAGAAACTGAATGTCACGTAGACAGAACTGTGGAGACATCTTTGGGATTATTCAAGGGAAGAAGGCAAAATTGTCATTCAGCAATGGTGAATGGCAGTTACATGGTTTCTTAATCCCTTGGACTATACGTTAGTACAAGCCTAATAGAAAGCACTTGAGATCATGCTTTCAGTAATACAGAAGACACAGAAGGCCCCACTGTCAATGCAAACAGGCAAATAGATGATGCTTTGACTGCTGCTCTGGTCTCTTAAACTCATCACTCTGCAGTCAGGCTCAGCCCAGGGTGCCTGCAGTGGCCACTTCAGGCTGGGGTAGCTGCACCTCTGCAAACTGACTTTGCTGCAGTGTGCAGAGGAAGGATCGTAGGAGCTAAAGAAGGCTTTGCATGTATCTTACAGGAAAGACGAAGCATTGGTCAGCTCCCAGAGCTGGATATCATTGCTACTAGTGGAATGAGTCCTGTGATTGGAGTGCTGGCACCAAGGGCTACAGGCTTCAGGAGTAGGCAGGACAGGTGAGGGGGAGGTGTGGCACCGTAAGGGAGAAGTTTGATTGCACAGCCCTCAGAGTTAGGGATGATGTGGTGAAAAGCCTCTGGGTGAAGGCTACAGGGACGGAAAACAAAGCAAGTATTGTAGAGGGTGTTTATTACTGATTGCCCAGTCGGGATGCAAGCACCAGTGAGTTACTCTGCAGGCAATTGGGAGAACTCTCTGGATCAGTAGCCCTTGTCCTTATGGGAGATTTCAACTTCCCAGACATCAACTGGAAATATCATACTTCTGTGACAAGTCTTGGAAATTCTTGAAGCTTTTAGGAGAAAACTGCTTGTCATTCATACTTAGTGAGCCAAGTAGGAAAGATGCCCTCCTGGACTTGCTGTTTGTGAATAGAGAAGGAAGGACTCATGAGGGATGTGACAGGAGGTGGCTGTCTTGGATGCACTGTTCTGAAATGGCTGAGTTTAGGATTTTCACTGTAAAGACAAAAAAGGATGGCAGAGTTGCTTCCCTGGACTTCATGAGAGCAACCTTTATGCTGTTCAGGGCATTACTTAGCAGAGTGCCCTGGGAATCTGCTTTTAAGGACTCTGGAGTCCACATGTGCTGTCAGTATTTAAGATTCACCTTTCAGAAGCACGGGAACAGACAACTTCACCATGCTGTGAGTCAGGCAAGCAGAGCAGAAGACCAGCTTGTCTGAACAGGGAACTCCTTGTGTAGGTCAGGAGGAAAAAGAAACTGTGTGACCTCTGGAAGCAAGGTGAGGCTTCTCAGGAACCTGAGTACAGAGCTGTGGTTCATTTACACAGGGAGAAGAAGTTTGAACTCGATTTCTCACTTACCTCTTGGACAAGGCAGGTACCAGGCTGGCAGCCCAACATCTTCCACAATCCCTAGCCCCATTAACCAGCTCAACATAACAAATGAAGGATCATTCTCCAGCTACCCCTAAATTTTTTAGTGGGCTGATGTGTTTTTTCTGTAAGTTGATACTAGCTCACTGACATGAGAGGCAGTATTAATAAAGCCTTAGTCATAGAGCTGAAAAGAATGCTTTTTACACATAGGACCAAGAGCTGCCTGGATCCTTCTTTGTTTGAGCAAGCAGCCAGAAAGTTTGAGGAAATAATGAGAAAAAGGAGATGTATTTGTCAATAGAATTTCATGATTGACTGTAGATGTTGGTGAGAGATGAGACATCTTGCTGCTTTTTGCCAAAAGCAATGGAATCACAGTGCAGTGTTTCCATGTTTTTTGCTGCACAGCTTCCTAATGATAATGTGCTCATACACAGCAAAGCAATATAGCTCAGCAATGCACTGTCAAGACAGAACACTAATAATTATGTGGCTTCTTTGGAATGAGGTAACCTTGAAATCCAGTAATTAAGTAACAATGTGTGTCTTGGTTTAACTTTGTGTCTTAGTTTAATTCAGTGTCATTTTAAAGTGTAAAAATTGTCCCCATGTTTGAATTCCAAAAATCAGTATTTACTGTTTGTTAGATAGAATTTTGAAACAGAAACGCTGTAGTGGAGGCCTGTGAATTGCTCAGAATCTTTGTTGAGTATAACATACCCTGCCTGAACCTGCAATTTGTGGGTATTGGTTCCTACTTTGTAGAGCCATTCTGCATGTGGAAGTGCATACAGCATATGGTTAGATTTATTAAAAAGCTTTTTTTTTTTATTCAAGTAAACCACTACAAGTCCCATCAGCCCAGTTCTGCCCTGTCTGCAATAAAGATCTGTTGCTACAGGCTTTGGCATTAGTTCAGGAGACGTTTCCAGTCAGGATTCATTTTTGACATAGATGAATGAGGACTTTGGTGAGACAACTCAAAAAGAGATTGCCTTATATAATTTGGCTGAGCATTAGGCTTTGAGAAATGAATGATAACATTTAGAATTGCCTTTCACATGAATAGCTGGAGAAGATCTGTCCAGCTGTCTATATGAGAGTGGAGATTTTTCTCTGGGGTAAAAGTGGAATGAACTATTTCTCCATTCAGAGAAAGTTTTAGGTTGGGTAGTCACCTTCTTTTGAAGAAGAAAAATATTCCTAATGATAAAAAGAGTACATAGAAATGAGACTGCATTTTGGAAATTGAACAGTGTTTTATTCTCCAGAGATTCATAACCACTACCAAAAGAGTACCAATTTAAAAACAAGTTTTTGAGGGGAAAAGGTTACTTTTATCAGAGACGGTACTACTGCAGATGCACATGCTGAGCTGACTTTACAAAGCAGCTAAGTAGTTTTACATTGTAAAACTTTTAAGGTGTGCATACAACTAAAATTTCTCTGACAGGTACATGGAAATTCTGCTAATCCTTTGTGTCAGAAATGTATTTTTGGAATGTTTAAGGGTAGAATAAGCCTTTTTTTAAGGCAATATAATGAAGTTAGAAAATCTAAGAATTTATAAAATACCTAGTTAATTCTTCTATGCCTTCACCCCATACCAATTTAGGAAATGATGGGTTTCATCTTAAATCCTTGTGTGTTCTTCTTTGTGTATTTTCAGGATTCCTCTTTGATTGGAACAGCCACAGTGGCTGGTCCCAGGACAAGTGCAATAATTGGAGATCAGGGAACACCATCGAAGGTCCAGCTCCCCCTCAATATGTAAGCAGCTCATTTCATTCACTGTGTACTCTTTCTTTCCAATTGTGTGTGTACATGCATGTTTGTGCTTGAAACCTGAATGCCTAGATCTCAGCTCAGGTGCATTCTGAGAAGAGAGATTGCAATTCCAAATATGAGGCAGTGCCTGCTGAAATTGAAAAATTAATAGAGAAGGGCAAGACTTCCCCCTTTCTTTGTGAGCCCTTTTAGACTTTGTTTATGATAGCTGTATGGATCACTGTGAAGCAAACTCAGTACCTCTGAGAAAATCTTCTTTCATTTAAAGCTCTTAAAAAGGTGTAGTCCCACACAAATCAAACACCTGATATATTCACAATTAACCAGTTGCACCAAAAAATGGCCCAGTCACACTTTTTTGGTGTCATCAACAATGAATGAACAAGGCAATGAATGATTTACATCTTTGGCATATGGTCTTGTTGAATAGTATGTAGCATAACAGAGGGTTCACAGAACAAAAAGAATAGACTTCATCTTAGCAATCTCTTCTAGCCTGGTTGGTTTATCTGATACTTGTCTAATTAACTACTGAATCCTTTCCTCTCAACACATATACCTCATAAAAGCAAGACAACTAAAAACACACACACTATGCACATGCCTATTTTCGGGTTTGATGATATGGCTAAAACAGAGTCTGAATTCAAAAAATCCTAAAGAGACCTTAAAGAGATCTTTAAGAACAATAGGGGTGCTGGATCAGAATGAAACAAATTTCTTCTTAGCTATTTATTTGAGATATTTATACCTGAGGGATGCCATACATCACTGAATGCCCCATTGAGAGGTCTCATCATCACCCTGTGCTCACTCTGCATGGCCTGTGTGGCACATAGTGGGGCACATGTTTATTTCAAGCCTTGCCCTGACTAGGAAGCACTAACTGGCAATATTTGAAGTACCTGGCTGCTGAATCAGGACATTCTTCAGCTCTTTGGAAATGCCCCTGACTCCATGCCTCAGCAAGCCTCCCCTTCTCCCTCCCATGCTTCTCCTGTCATCTCCCTTGTGAAACAGCCTTGTAATCCGGTCTGTCATTCTGCATTTGCAAGCCAAGTTCCAGTCAAAGAGGATGCATTATTTGAAAGCTGTAGCAGTAGTGGGGAGGTGCAACTCTAGACAAAGCCCTGGGGCTTCTGCATTGTAAGCAGAGTTACAGGCAGCTACCCAAGGCCAAGAACACTTCACACTTCAACTTTTTTTCAGGGAACTTCTAATAAACATTTTGGGTTCTTCTAGGTCCCACTTCCAAGCCTTAGCCTCACTGTTTCACATAGCCCAGAATAATCTGATACTACATTTTGCAAGATTTCAGATTGTTGTTGTACCACCTTCTTCTAGGCTGTACAGAGTTAGCTGGTGAAGTTTCACACCTAAAATCTAGAGAACAGTGAAATGTGTCCAAATCCAAAGACTTTGCCTTAAGGCAAAATCATCCTCAGCAAATGGGACCACTAGACCTGATTTTCTGCCAGAGGAAAAACCAAGAAACAAATTCTGGGGAGGGAAGCTGCCTGCAACCAAATTGTTTTCAGCCCTGGATGAGAGCAGGCAACCCCCCAGCTCTCCCACAGCCGTCTCCCTGCCAAGAATGGAGTTTATGCCTGCCCACAGGGTGGGCTGCAGACCCAGGCTGGGCCTGTCACTGGGTTTGGAGAACCCTGTGCCTCTGGAACGAAAGAGGAAACCCCCAGGGATGGACATCCTCATTACCCTCCCGCACAGGAGGTGGGACTGCTGGTCCACAAAGAAAGTGCTGATTACATGTGTTTTGCCAGGGTCACCCTACATGGTTGTCACACACAAGCTTTCATTACTTTAGCCATACAGAGATTGATCTTTTTGGTGTGGCATCTCTGCTGGGCTGTTGTACACCTTCTTTTAGTCTCTGCAAGGATTTCAATGCTCTATCTAGAAGATGTTAAGGCTCATTGTGATATTGGATATTCAGACTTACTGGTAGCTGATCTGGGGGAATTTGCTGGGTGAAGCTAGTAGGAGAGAACAAAAAGAAAGTAATAGAAGATCTGGAGATAGCTGCAAGGCACAACAGCCTATCCACTTAGGGTAATTTTCCTTGCACCTGCTTCCAGAATCTCCACCTGTAAATTACATTATTACATGTAGCCCACTGGGGGAAAAGGCTAAGTGAGTCTATCTAAAATGCTCTATCCCTGACCCCATTTTACCCATAGCTTCTGAATCTGGACCCTGTGTAAACAGCAATTTCAAAAGGGACAGTCAAAGCCACACTTTCTGCTCCCTCGAGTGAGTGCAGTCTGGCAGTTTCTGTTATGTCCTTGCAGAGCACAGTGCTGAAGGATTAGCACTGAAGCATGAAACCTTATTTCTTGTCAGGGTGACGCATTTTAATGTTCTTCAGATCATATGTAGCCTCATGATTTCTGAAAGGTGAACAGCTACAGACCTGCTCAAGACCACCCGATTATATAGGCTAAAAAAAGGATACGCAGGGTGGTTTCACCCATCTGTTGACTAATGAAATACAGTTTCTGATTAGGTCTTTGTACCCCATGCACGTGGTAAACAGAGCCAGGCACATCAGCCTAAGATTCCCCAAGGAGCTGTTACCAAATATTTCGTATTCTGCTCATTACTGCTGTTTATTTACTACCTTCAGAAGAAAAATAAGGAAATCTATGGTATGATAAAGAAATAGAATAAAGAAAAATAACAGGATTTATTCCTCAATTATATTTCCTGGAAAGTAGAAGTAAAAAGTTATGTATCATTTTTACTGGCTGAAAATCTACAATTACAACTGCTATAGTTTTGGGTTTTTCTCTGGTTCACTGCTATAAGGTGGGCAGCAAGCCTCTTCTCACTCACCCCTGAGCCTAAGAGCATTCTGCTGCACTTTTGAGTGTAAATGCACTTTCTCTGTTTTCTCATTTCTCCCAGTCTATATTCACTGCCTGCAAATCACAAATAAAAACCTCAGGAAGGCACAACCTTGATCAGGAATTACTAGAAACCCCTTTTTGTATTTGGAGAAAAACGACAATACAAAAAATCTGGTATTTAAAAAGTGTTGTTCTGTGTGTGCACTCTTGCTATTCTATCCCAACTTTCCATTATTTCCCAAAATGCAAGCAATCATTCTTAATTTTCAACAAAAATCTCTCTAAACAGAGAGAGTCTCTGTAGGGATTTTAAGCTGTAGTCATTTCACAACACTAGACACATCCCTGAAGTAGTAACAGAAGAACAAAAGAGCGATAAATAGAAAGATTCTAAACAAAGGGAATAAATAAAATATGTAATTGAATAAATAAAACAGTCTACATACTGGATTCCGTATTAAAGATTGATTAGAATACTTGCATACAAAACATACATGCATGCAAAACATTAGAATACTTGTATGCAAACCAAATTCTACCACTTCACTTACTTAAATAAAAAAGCCCTTGCAGAATGTGGTCCTTTTTGTTTTACCAACATAGTACAAGAGTTACTATACCAGATCAGAAGTTTGGTGTGTTGTTTCTTGGCCAGCACAACTAGCATTGAGAAAGCTGCAAGAAAAGCTCTTGAAATAGCCTACCCTCAAGAAAATTTTTTTCTTAAACTCCACAACAGAGGTGGATCCCACCCTGAAGCATATGAATGTATACTTCTTCCAGATGTCAGGATTTGCAAAGCCCTCTTACTCGAGCCCTTGTTATTCTGGCTGTCACTATAATTGTCATGTTTTTCTGAAACTCTTGCTACATCCTTAACTTCTGCTTTGTGCTGCTTTGTGGCATAGTTTTGCTTTGGTTATGCCCTGAGTGAGAAGCATGACTCATCAACTTCTAAATTACCTTTTACTCTGATTAGTTATTCCCTTATCGTCTTAGAATCCAATCTCTGCCTTTCCTTGTTTGTGAAGCCACCTGTAATGATGCCCCTTTTTAACTACAACTTCTGAACAGTGCTTCTGGTCGCTTTCTGCTCTGTGAGGCTGGAGTTGGAGCAGGACAGGTGTCATCTGTTGATGCCATCTGTGTGCTTTCTCCCTGTGTGACCTCTGCCCACAGCTACCTAGCCCTGTACGCCTACAAGCCTCAGAAGAACGACGAGCTGGAGCTGCGCAAAGGGGAGATGTACCGGGTCATTGAGAAGTGCCAGGACGGCTGGTTCAAGGGCACGTCTCTGAGGAGCGGCATGTCCGGCGTCTTCCCAGGCAACTACGTGACACCTGTTTCAAGGTGAGGGCCACTGGCCTCTACTGGGGCTGAGAGGGATTCCGGATGGCACTGAAAAAAATGTAGCTCTGCTTTTAAATCACATTCCCCTTCCAGAAATTCTCTGGTAGCACTGTGGACTTCAGTAATGAGACTTGCTGGTTGTAGCATTGGAGTTATCCATGTCCTCAGGAGATTGCACTAGTTGTATTAGATGATGGCATTTATAACTTCTGATAGGCACAGATTTTACTATTGTAAAGAATCTGTTGGCTAATGATTTTATTGCTATAAAATCATTACTGAACATGTAAAAAAATAAGAAATGCTTGTGTCTTGCTTTTCAGTAGCTCCTCATGTCGATTTTGCTCTTCTTAAAGCAGAGATCTGGGATGGTTTGGATCTGGACTAATGTTTGAACAGTTAAAATTCTGAAGTGGTAGGAGAGTTAAATAAATTGTCTGATTTTACCTACGCCCACCTCAGTTGCAGCAGATGAGAAAAGGGAAAAACACATTTTGGGGAGAGGAATGCCCTTTGTCAGAGTTCAGTATTGGACAATACCAAATCAAAGCTGAGAAGAAAGTCCATCTTTGTGTCCCAGACTGTTTGCCCTACATGTTTCTTGCAGGGGAATGGTGGCATATGTATGTACATATCTCCTTTAGAGCAACTGTGGATTTACAAACTGAATTCATTCCTTCTCATATCTTCTCAGTCTCTCCTCCCACATGCACACTGGCTCTACCATTTTTGACTCCTCTCCAGAAACGGGCACCTCACAACTCAGACACTGTTGATCTTGAAAAATTGATCCAGCTTTGTTGCATCTAAAGTTTATGTCAAGTCTGCAGCATGTGTTCTGACTAACACCAAAAGTTAAGAACAGATCAGAAGGCAATAACTAAGCCTGCTGACAGTCCTAATATTGCATTTCAGTAAGAAAACTTCAAATATTAATTCACTGGTTCTTCACTGTTCATCAACTAAATGTATTTATTTTATACAGCCCTTGGCTGCCTTCACTCCTTGCTTCTTCAGCTCTTAATTAGTAAGGAGTTTTGTGCTGAAGGGTGAGTTATCTGAATCAGCAAGACTTTATTAAATGCAGCATGTCACAGCTAGAACAAGACAGAGAAGTGCTAAAGGGCAAAAGTTCTTTCCACAAAACCTGAAAGCAGCATTATGATTATATTTATGATCCTCTGGGCTAATTAAGTTCCTGTATAAATCACCCTGAGTGAGAATAGCAATAAAAATCTGATAGCAACAAAATCTCCTCTTTGCACTACATTCAACATACATTGTTCCCCTTTGACAGAAAAGCAGAGGATTAGATTCATACATGTTTTTCTGCCACATCCTACAAAACCCAAGGAAAAGAAGTTGTGAATTTAATAACACTGAACTAGATTTATATGCTGCCAAAACACGTGTGTGAGTGGAGCATTATGGAAAAGGAACAAAACTCTTTAGATGGGCAGATAGACACAGGGCAGCAGAGAATATTTGCCACATCCAACGTCTATGCATCTCTGTTGGAGTCACAGATAGCTGCTGTACTTGGTGTGCATGTTTGCCTGAAAAGAGCTCTCAGTGGACTGTTAGATGTGCTTTTCTGGCAAACTGAATCTAGTGCAGATGGCCAAGCCAGCTCCAGCTGAACCTTCCTGCCACTCTGCCAGCTCTTCACAGCAGATGACAGACAGTCAAGATTTCCATCTGGTGGGATTCCCAGCTTTTCCCAACCTGGGGACTTATAAAAAAATGAAGAAAATAAAAAAATCTGATTTATTTAGCAAAATGTAATCCAGGCAAACCTTGCACAATGAGATGAGTCAGGTCAATGACACCACAGTGTTGTCTTTCCTCTTGTGACTTTAGGGGGAGGGAGGATTGGGCAGAAGGAATAGCTATATTTGTCCTTTTGGACCATATCCTCCAGCCTGTGCTTTGCTCTTTTTCCATCAGAATTCCACTCTTTTGGCTTTTCACTCTTTTCCTAGTGTTATTTCTTCTGTCACCCATGTCCTTTGAACCAGACCAGACTGTTCGTACTCCTTTCTGCTCTTCTCCTCTCTGTGTTCCCATGCAATCTCGGGGGCCCAGAGTTTCTCCCAGTTCCACACCCCATAGCTTACACTTTTAGTGTTATTCTCCCCTCTCCTGCTAAACTCTTGCACTGTCTCATTTCCATTTCCTCCACCTTACTTTGTTCTGCCACATATACCCTGTGCTCTTCTTTCCTGGAAGAGGACCTTAGAGCAAGAAGGCAGCCCAGGAGAAGAAAACAGCACAAAATGATCCATCTGTTTCATGGCATCTACAACTGGGGAAGGAAATTATTCAGGAACTTGAGTAAGAAACACAGAGAAAGACTGCTCAACAGCAGCTGAGTTTGTCCATTGATGTCCTTCTGTCTTCCTAAGTGTCCCTCTGTTCTAGTCAGAGTTTTTAGCTGAGTGGTAAGAGGATCAAGACATGCTGTAGCCTGAATTCGTAGAAGAAGAAGCCTTGTCCCTTCCCTCTGAGGTCTACTTGGCCACTCAGGTGAAATACAAATTATGCATGCACTTAAAAGTGAGGAGTGAGAGAGATGTCAACAAATGTTTGGACTTCTTTTTCATTCAGGTCAGCTGCATTCCTGTCCCTGTTGCACTCCCTTAGCAAGCTTAAGCTGGTTGTATCACAGGATGAGTGTTCAGCTAAGCCAAGCCCAGTCAAGTCTGCAGCTTGTCAGTCCCCTTCCATAGCCACACACAGATTTAGTGTTATTCATCTTTGTTTCTCCCTGTAGGGCTGTATGCAGGTTTGGTCCAAAGAAAAGATCTCTGAGTCTGTTTTAATTATCACTCCATGTGAAATAGCCTCTGGCACACAAAATGACATCTGGGAGATACCCATTTTCTCTAAATTAAGATTTGTGATTTTAGTAGGAACTATTCAGACAGAAATGTAGGGTAATAAAAGACATGATAAGAAAAATTATCTTTTCTATTTTTACCCTGCACTTCTTCCTGTAGAATAAAGGGCTGAAAATATCCCCCAACGTGCTTATAAATGGGTCCTATAACAATAGGTATAGATCAATACCTCAGTTTACTTTAACAGCTGGTAGGGTATCATGTTAAACCCCCTAAGTAACTGGGGGTACTTTTCACCACTGTGGTTGGATATTGGGGTCTGTGGAGCATGCTTACACTGCACTTGTCTATTTCCATGCAGGGTGCCGGTGGGAGCTGGGCAGCCCAGGAACAGTGGAGCTGTAGGAGTTCCAACAACAAAAGTAGCCCCGGGAGCCATCCACCCCATCGTGGCTGGTCACAGCAACGCCAGCACGGCTGTCAGACCGGTTGTTCCCATCACTGCTCCCCCGACGCATCCCCAGCTGCAGGCGGCCTCTCCGCAGCTGAGTAACTGCCTGAGGTACTCGGCTCAGCAGCCAGCCGGCCAGCCCCGCAGCGCCATGCAGATGGGTGAGTGCCCGCCTGCACCTCCTGCGCCCGCAGGATCGACGGGCGCCCCTCCAGTGCAGCCCTCTAGGATGTGCCTGTCCCCACAGCTTTCCTTCTCGCTTTAACCCAGTCATTGTGGAGTTTGTCCACTGGTGATAGAGTATGTTTTCTTTGCTTGTAGTATTTACAGGTTTCTATTGATCTCTGGGAACCATGTTGTGTTTATCAGATTGTTCTGTTGCTATAGCTGAAATAGATTGTAGTGTTTACAAATATTTATACAATTTATCTGAGTGAAAGCAAGCACTCTATATACTAAGGAGATTAACAGTTCTGAGTCTGGTTGGCTTCCTCATAAAAAATACTGCTCTTATTGCAGTGCAAGTAATACATGCCTTGAAATTCAGAAGCATTTCATTGGGCTTCAGGGATGAAAGGTATTTATTAGGCAGAATGGGACCCGTGTTAGTGGTAAAGCAAAAGATCTGAAAAATGCTGCCACCTTTTTGAAGTGACAATAAGAGCTTCTTGCACCAGGGGGCCTCTGTTCTTTCTGGGTTCCCTTTCTGATGTACAGCACAATTTCCTAGAGTACAATTTATTCCCCTTTCCCTGATGTTAAACAGCTTCTGATGTTGAATAAAGTAAAAGTAAATCCTGTGGTGGAACTTTATAGAGCAAAATTTAAAACATTTTGTTTCTGATATTTTATAGGGATGTAAGCCATTGTATTTACAAAGATCAGTAATGACTGTGACTGCTCTAAACTGAGGTCTTAGACACAAAACAGAGCAAACACAAAGGAGAAATAGCATGCAGACTAAGTAATGAATTCATACCTTTTGAATCCAGAAGGCACAATGATGACCATCTAATTTCACCTCCTACCCAGTCCAGACCAAAGGGAAGAAGATGTAATCAAATACTTGAGAATCTCAGTCTCAAACAGTGGAGACTCCTCTGCTCAACAAACAGCTCAGGGCTTTACATGGCATCCATGTCACACTGGGGAATAATGGATTTATCCTCTTTTTCTCTACTTCAGAAAGTCCTGCTTTCCTCTCAAGTCACACCCTTCCAAAAGGTCTCCTGATCCCACAGTGCAAAGGCAAAAATGTCCCCTTTTGGGTGCAGTGTTCAGGAAGTGTTCAGGTGCTCCTGGTGCCTCCTGTGCCTATGTCAACAGGCAGGTGACTCCCCTGAAACTAAGGTGACAGATTGCTCTGCCCCACAGGCCTGGCATACCCCACACCTTCTTTCCACACCTCCAGCAGCTTCCCTGATTTAAGATTGCTCCTCTAGGTCACTCTGACATCTCTAAAGTGCCAAGGCGTTGGCAGACAGGGTGATCCAGGGACCACAGAGCTGTTCCAAAATCTCCCAAGCAGAGAGTTTTCCAACCTTTCCAGAAGGTTCATGAGATTGTTGTTTTAATTAAATAAAACTTTGCCAGGATAAATAAAGGAAGTTTTCACGATTATCTGTAATTATCTCCATAATGGCTGTCCTCACCAGCTTCCTGTAGACTAGAGCCCATGAAGGACAGCTCAATGCACTGACTTTTGAAAAAGCTTTTCAAGAGAGGCAAACTGGCACAGTACTCAAATCATGTTTCTGTTGGCTTGCAATATACATGAGTAACAAATCAATTTTCTACAAGGCCACTAATGTAGGAATACACCCAAAACGAAATATGAGTAGTGTAAAACAAAAATAGCCTTCAGTAAGCATGGCTAATTAATAGCATGTTTGATGCAGCACAGTCCAGATCCAGAGATCCCAGAGCAAAGCATACATTGCAACAGTAAGCAGATGAAACTACACAATAAAATGTGAGAGCTCTGCTTAGAGCTGATTTTTTGCAGGCCATTTCTTTTACTGTTTCTCATGTTTTATATTTCCTTTGTGTCTGGAAATACCAAGTCCTACATGAAAGGGGTGATGTACCTAGTATGATTATCAAATCAGTGTTCTGCATGCAGGTACATGCAGAGAAATTCCATTACTATGCTTTCTCTCTAAATTTAGGAAAGCCATTGCTTCCTACAGTAGTTCAAAACCTAGATCCTACAGGCTTAACCATCCCCAAAAAAATAGATTTCTCATAGCAAAATTGCTTACCACTCAGGTTCCAAATGGGAAAATTAGGAGGGAATAATTTCCAGATAATTAGTGGGTACCTTGCCTGGCTTTCTGGAAGTGAACTTTCAGTGCATGTTCTAGGTAGTCCTGGGAGGGGATTATGATATCTAATAGTAAAAATAGTCTCGAAGGCGTCTGTAATAACAACTTTTAGGGCCTTCCTCATGCTCGTGGTAAAGTGGTATCAAGTTACAGGCTGGCTAAAGATACTGTAGCTGATTTGCTATAAATATTAATAAAAAAAGATGTTATAGAGTCAAGGAGTTTCTGTAAGGGAGAATAATATAAACTGTGGAGGTGCTAATCTGATGATGACTGGCCCATCATGTTTAGTATCACAACAGACAATAGGGCAGAAGGCTGGGAAATGAAATCCCCTCCTGACAGGAGTGCTCAGCTGGTGTAGTGAGTGTGATTAATGGCACTTTATCAACCTAATCCCTACAATGGGTGCCACTGATAACCATAGGAATAGAAACTAGTGGTTTGAGTTGTTCTAGCATTGTTGAGTAGTTATAGATTGTATGAACTCCAGCTGCATAAAAGTTTGTCCTTCAGATGAATTTCTCAGAAAATGACAGATCAAAGTCAGTCGGAAATTTTCCAGAAAAATGCAACTTGGTCAAAGAAAAGCTGATTTGCTGGACTCAAAGTTTTTTTAAACCTTGAAATCATTTATGAAATGGGCACTTTCTAGCCAGTCCTATTATTGAATCATTTATGTGAGGGAATGTCTGAGTATGGACTCTGCTTTTAGGCTGCACATACTTGAAGTGAAGCTGTATTTAGGTAACACCTAAGCAATCAACCAAGCTGGAAGTCATAGACAACATCATTGTGGAAATGAACCCAGAGCTTTGTCACATTTTTTGCATCCTGAAGCATGCAACATGCTCTGGAATCCCTGGGGAGCTGACCTCATCAGAGTGTCACAGTCAACGCTAAATGGGCAAGCTCTAATTCCTGGTTCCCACTGCTTGCAGGCAGGGTTTGCTTAGCATGAGAAGCCAGACTAAAAGGCAATGCACGGTCCCTTAGGGACTTTGCTGGCAGAGAGGAGGCTGAACTCAGAAATCCTCTGGTGAATTTCTGCTTAATTTATCCTGTGCAGCACAGTGATGTGATGTTGATCATTTTGTTAGGGCTGAAACAAGACACCTCCTTTTGTTATTGCTGTCTGCAGGGTCAGCGTGGATCATCTGGGCTAAACCCTTAGGTCCCGTGTTGCGTTGCTCTAGAACCGGTCACCTCAGGAGGAGGGCCTGGAGGTGGAGCAAACAGCTCAGCTGGAACGAGATAATGTATTTTCAAAAGGCAGCAGGTTAGGTATTTATTTCCAGGCATGGGAAGGGATAGTGAAAGCCCATCACTGGGGGGAACAAGCCAATTTTGGTGACTTCGGACAGGGCTTTGCAGCCAGGAGGGGAATTAGCCAAAAACACTTGCAGGGTGAGATATCCTGAGTTTATATCCCCATCGGGCCTTTGGCACCTTCACAGACAGAATCACAGAACATTCTAACTTGGAAGGGACCCACAAGGATCATCGACGCCAGCCCTTCACGTGAATGGTCCCCAGGTGTTGTTGGCACTGCCCAAGCGAGCTGTGGCCCCCGAAGGCCCCTCGAGGCTGTGCGAGGGCAATTTAACCGAGTTTAACCGCGCTCTGTGCTCCTCCCGCAGCGCACCCGGCAGCGCCGGCCCCGGAGCGACCCACGGCCACGGTGTCGCCCCTGCGGACTCCCAGCTCGCCCTCCCGCCTGCCCGCCGCGGCCATTCGGCCTCACCCCGCCGTGTCCCCGCAGCACGGCCACCAGCCGCCCGCCCCGGGGGCCCGGCCCCTCATCCCGCTCACCTCCGCCGCCGCCGCCATCACCCCGCCCAACGTCAGCGCCGCGCACCTCAACGGGGACGCGGGCGGCGGGCCGCTGGGCGCTCCCGCCGCGCCCGGGGCTGCCGGCAAGCCCGAGGAGAGGAAGAACGAGAAGGTAAGGGCCGCCGCACCTGCCGGCCTCTGCCCCTGCCGCGTCGCCATCCCGCAGGCTGCTGAGGAGGCTCCCTGCGAAAACTGGTCTCCACGGCCAGACAGCTTGTGGCATCCTCACCCCACACTATTCCCACACTTCGTCTTTCCCCCACCACCGTACTCAGCGCTCTCTCGCGTTACCTGCTCGCGGATGGGAAACAAGGCTGGATGGGCTCAGTTTGTGTGTTTCTGGCAATGACAGCGCCGAGATCTGCAAATTTGCAGTGGTGCAGCGAGATGTTGTATCGGGCTCTTGGCCATCGGAGCCGGATGGCCGAGTCAGATCCCGTCTGCCTCCCTACGTCCAAGAGGCTGGAGGTGGCACCTGCCTCAGGCACAGTAAAACATTGGCTCCTGAGTGGGAGGAGCTGTTCTGCTCTTCCAGAAACATCTCAGTTTCTTCAAGACACTTTCATTGCAGTGACAGCCAAAAGACAAGGCTCGATGCGTTGTAAGTACAGTGTACTGTAGGGTCAATTTTCTGGGAGCCAGCAGTGGGACTGATAGCTGGGTACATGTTCCCTGGCACACCTTGCTAAGGAAAGCCAGCGAGGAGAGCTGCTTTAAGCACCCAGCCTTTTAGGTTCTTGGCATATATTTTGCTTTTACCAAATGTTTACATTTTGTCAGCAGTTCCCATATATCAATGCTGAAGATTATCTCTGTACTGGCTAGCAGAGCAAGATCCTGGTTTGTATCTGAGTAGGAGGAAGAGATGTGGGGGCCTGCTTTTCCTTTGAACCTGAAAAAAATCCTTTCCATATGTTCCCATGGTGACAGATACATATGGTGTAAAAAGTTTCTTTGTACATGGTAATACTGAGGTGTCAGGCCTCATGTGTCCTCAGGGCCACAGATAACCCCTTGTTGTGCAAAATGAGGAATACAAGTTTTAGAATGCTTTCCTTAATCCTGTCTTGAATTTTCTCTGAATGCATTTTGGTGAAAGAAGAAGAGTGTAGAAATTCTGCCCTGGATGTGACATTTAGGTACTTGATTACAAAGAACAACTCTCGGGTATGCTTCAAGGTCTGCATGTGGTGGAAGCAGAATAACACCTACTAGTTCTGCAAGTCCAAGGAAGGGAACAGCAATTTGACAGGAGGTGGTAGAGCTGCACATTGCCTCAGATCATTGTGTGCTGGCTTATTTATTACTTCCTAAAATGCATTAAGCAATAGGTCCATATATTTTAATTCATGTGATATTGCACACTGAAAGTCTATAGGCAAAATTATATCGAGCACAGTTACAGTTTAAAGTTACTGAATTGGAATGCAAAGACGTAAAGTTAAGAGGTTTTTGATCTCCATGCATGAAAGGGAGAAGGAAATAATATACAACATCATTGCAATGGGTGTTGCCAAAGACCAGTTCACTATCTGGGAAGTATCAGAAAGAAGTGACAGTAAAAATTGTCATTTCTAACTCGGTTGGGTACTACATAAATGCCTCGGCTGGACAACATATTCCTGAATCTTATCCATGTTATAGTTCACTTTCATTTTAGAAAGATCTGAATTAGCAATGTTTCCCTTCCTTTTAGAATAGTAACTGATATTTGGCCAGATAAGTTGTGTTTTTACTCTTTGCAAGCCCAAATATTTCTTTGAAGCAATTGAGAGCTTAGATAATGCCAGAATGAAAGCCATATAACTATTCAGAAAGGCATCTGTGAGTCAGAACTAGAACTATATCTCTAACAGAGCTTGATATGTTCAGAGTGAAGGCTGTTTGGGCAGTTTTTTTTTGGTAATTAGGAAAGTGTCACAACAGTCAGAGGGAATATCAGTAGAGAAAGGCAGTATCTGTTATCAGTACATGTAGTAAGAGAAAGACAAAATCGAGGAGCAAAAAACAGCAGGGACATAGCTAGCAAGCTGCCAGATAAGCAAAGATCAGAAGCAATTTTTCTAAGTTCAGTTTCATTATATTAATCAATCAGGTATTTTGAGATGAAAGGAACAGAGGGGAAGTTAGTAAGAGGAGAGGTAATAAGGTCTTCAGCTCTATTGAACACAGGATGGAAGAAATGCACAGGTAATTATCTCCTGAGAAACTGAGATTAGCAAGTCATATGTGGGGTAAGTTGTAGTGTGTCATAAAATTAGTGTTGTTGTTAGAATCAACAATTTTTGATGTTCCATGAAATTGTTAACTTTAATCCTGGTTTAGTCTTTCCAGTGTCTTTTGTAGGATACCACTGAGGAAAAAGGCTGAATGATCAGAGAATAACAGTTTTAGGAGACATTTTCTTGTTGTCAGCCATGGTTTTCTTTCATGCAGAAATTGTCAGTGTGAGTTCACTGTGGTACAGAGGGCACACAGTTCATAAGAAGTAGTTTGCATTCAGGGATGGACATGATCCATTGTTTTTCATGGTTCTTTTGAGGCCTGTGGAGATAAATTTCATTTTTTGCATTTATCACTCTAGTATGGTGAGATATATTGGTCCATGGGGAATTTTCTTCAGATTATAACTTTAATAATGTTGATTGCCTGCTTGAAGGCTGGGTTGGGAGATAGTGGGGAAAAGTGTTTTAAGACATGTTCTTCTAAAAAAATTACATTTTATGATTTCCCATGTCGATTCCACTTAGGGATACTAAATGTGACACCAAGGGGCAGCTTCTGCAGTGAGTCCATGTATGCTGTTTGTGTTGCTTGTTCCAAGATGGACTCGACTTCACCTCAAGAATAGCCTTGCTGAGTGAATGGTGCAATCATCACTGTTAATGCTTTCCTCTGTGCAAACGTTTATATGCCAATATCATAGGTTCCTGTTGGTGTGCAGCAGTCACATACAGGCAAATCACAAGATTTCTCTAAAATCAAGGGACTCCAGTTCCAGCTTCCACTCATTTCCTTACCGTTTAAAGGCAACTGGCAGAAATAATCCTAAGGATTATGGTTTTCAGATCAGCATGAATTATTTTCTTGCTCACTTTATATAGCAAATAAATCCTTAGGTCTATTTTTTGACATCTCTAGTTCTTTGCTTCAGCTTATTTCTTGAAGATCATGATCCAAATTTCCAAAGCTGCGGGTGAACCTTGGTACTTAAATTCATTTGGGTGGCCTAAGAATAGTGTCTTACTGTCATATTCCTGCCGACTTAATCAGAAGGTAAAATTCTGCCTCCATGCCAATCTTCACTTATGGGTATGCATCTAATCCTGGAGTATCCCATCTCAACTGGGCTTGGGTTCCACATCTCAGCTCCTTGACCAGCCTACTGTCTGCTTAAGGAACAGTATTGAGCATGGACTCCTTTACCAGCTGCTGATAATAGCTGATGAAAAACTGTGCCATAGACAGTGCTGAAGTCCACTGTGTAGCAGGACTTGGAAAGTACACTGGTAGCCAAGCAGGCTGAGAAGTAGAGCACCTGAAAATCAAAGACGTTTCAGTGCTGTACGGGCACAGTAGGAAGCAGCAGGAAAGGCGGCTCCCGCAGGGGCAGCACAGACACTGCAGGAATGACAAGTGGCCTGAGTAAAGGTGAGGGAGCACGGCAGAAGTCAAAGAGGTAAAGGTGGTCAGGGCAGCATAGGAGAGAGAAGAGCATTGGCAGCTGCTGGGAGATAGAGCAGGGAGCACCAGAGAAGGAGTGCCAGTGGGGGATCCAGGTGAAGGGTGCTGTGCAAAGCCCAGAGGAAGGGGTCCTGAAACAAGGAAGTTGAAATATAGGATGTGAAATGTATCTTAAAAAGGCATTGGAAGAGAGGGAAGTGTGAAAGAGGCACTTTATTCTTTTTCTCAAATACTTCCCACTTGAGGCTTTTTTTTTTCTTTTTCCAAAAATGCGGTTCCTCTCCCCAGAAGTAAAATGCAAAATTTTCCCCAGAGTTGCTCTATGCCAGATTAGGGGTGGGAGCATCCCAAAGACATCACAGAGTCAGGAGAGAGATAAAACACAGAGCAGATGAACAACATCCATTTCCTTTAGATGGTAGTGGTGGAGTGGTAGCAGAGTTCCTTTGAGCTCTTCATCACTTCTTGCTAATACCTGCATGTGCAGATCTGAAAGTCAGAAAATTCAGACTACTTCCAAAATCTTCTGAACATCTGAAAGAAAGAGGTGGAGATATCAGCTGTGGAATTGGAGCAAAACTGTATGGTTTGGGGGGCTTTTAAAAATAGGGATCCTGCTTTTTTGGGCAGGAATATGACCCAGTTCAACTGGTATAGATTACAGCTGAGAGCTTGTAATTATGGTATGACTACTGCCTTGACCTTGCTCAATTTTTGCTATAATAGTTCTGCTGTACATAATCTGGGTTGATGCTTAATACCACTGATAAAACCACTTGTTTGAATGAATTAACGCATTTCTCATTAAATGAGCTCCTCATTATGTTAATCAAATCAAGCAAATCATGCTGGGTGGTTTGACCACTGTAATTAAACTTTCTTTAAAATCCAGTCATTTGGCTTTTGATGAGGATTTTGATTAAACTCTTCCAAAATGTCTGGCCCAAGAGCTGACAGAGAGGAAAATAAGAGCTTGCACTATCAAGCAAGTCATTAATTCGTCCCTTTGTTACAGCAATTCCTTACTGTTTTACCTAGCCAGAGTATATTGAAATATTTGAAATTTGGCAATGTAAAATTAAACATTTCTTATAAGTATGCTGAGAGAACAAGTCTGTTTGCAGCTTTAAATTTAGGAACTGTCTCCCTGGAATATGTAGTGGATCTAGACTAACAAGTCGCAACAAATGGGAAAATACACTAGGCTGCTGTTTCCTGATGTTAAGAAGAGATACATCTTCAGAAGATTGCTTTGAACACACACCAACACTTTTGCATGTGAAGACTAAATCAGTAAACATCTGTCTGTTTTTACCAGTGTCACTCACTTTCTCAGGTATCAGTCCTGCTCAAAATAAATGCATTCCTCAAATGATACAGTATGTTTGGCATGATGCTAGTGTGAGAACTACATTGCAAAGCAGAACAAGCCAAGGCCTGTTTTCTGCCCTGCAAATGTCCCTGTATGACTTGTATCCATGCTTCTAAGATTTTTTTTTTCTGACCAAAATAGGATGGCTACATCCAGACTGCTCATCAAGAACAGTCCTGGTAAGTGATGTGGCACCACCATGCTCCTGTGTTGTCCGGAGATAGTGTTAGAATCATAAAATATCCTGAGTTGGAAGGCACCCACAAGGATCATCAAGTTCAACTCCTGGCCCTGCACAGGACAACCCCAAGATGCACACCATGTACTCAGGAGCACTACTTCTTGAACTCTGTCATGCTGGTTCTGTGACCAATTCCCTGGGGAACCTGTTCCAGTGCCCAGCCACTCCCTGGGTGAAAAATCTTTTCCTGATATCCAACCTAGACCTCGCCTGGCACAACTTCAGGCCATTGCCTCGGGTCCTGTCACTGGACACCAGAGAGATCAGTGCCTGCCCCTGCACTGCTCCTCATGAGGAAGTTGTAGATTGCTGTGAGGTCTCCTCTCATTCTCCAGGATGAGCGAAGTTACTTCAGCAGCTCCTCACATGACTTCCCCTCAAGGCCCATCTTCATAGCCCTTCTTTGGATGCTCTCTAATGGCTTTATATATTTCTTATATTGTGGGCCCAAAACTGCACACAGGACTTCAGGTGCGGCTGGCCCAGTGGAGCATAGAGCAGGAAGTCAATATAAGCCAAAGCCACAAAGGTTAATAGATGCACACATAGTTTGTTGCTAAATCCTGACATTGTCTTTTATGCCAGAGTAGATATGACCAGAGAGACTTCCCTCTCCACCACTTCCCCTTCCTGTCAGTGCCTTTCTCATCCTTCTCCCAAGTTGCAGCCCATTCCTACCTGGCAGAATTCCTCAATGCAGGCCTCCTGCTTGCACACTTAGTTGCCCACTCTGGCTTTATGAAGTGTTGGAGACTAGATAAAAGGCCCTTTAGAAATTTGGCTTCATAAACTCTTGAGATGCTCTTTGACCTTAGTTCCCATTACAGCTATCCAATTAAACTATCAGATGGTCTACCTGAAACTGCCTGAAGAACCAGATCCTACACAGTTATGCATTTTCAGTTTTTACTTACTCTTAGTCTCTGCATTGCAACAACTTCTCATATTAATTTGTCCCTGACTGAAAAGCATTTGTTATTCACTTCATATCCCCAAAGACATTTTAATTCCTTATCCAGAAATGAAAGATCCATCTCAAAAGTGAAATGTTGAGCACTTGCAAGGACTTTGTAGATATAAAATCGGGTGGCAAAAATAGTGGTCACCTGTGATGAGTAGAGGAATCTAAGGACAGAGTTGATGCAAGCAGGTTTTTCAGATTCCAAATCTAAAAGGCTGACCCTGAGTTTCTGGAAGAGGAATTCAGTCTTCCTATCAGATATGAAATTATTTAACATTTTCCAGTTTGGGAAAAATAGTTTCCTTATGTTCAACTAAGAAAGCCCACTAAGTTGCACAGCTGTGAAATGGAATGATAACAACCAAGTGATTAAATGAAAGCAGTGCAAGACATAGCAGTAAAGGAATTGCACCAGACGAAAAAAGACCAGAAGACTTGGATTCTTAGAACAAGGGTAGGATGCATAAAGAGGGAGCAACATTGGAATAGTAATCTAAAGGGTTGCGCCAAAAAGAATAAATTCTGTGACACTAATTTTCCTTAATACTCTGTATAACATCTGAGTTGATCCAGGAGCCACCAACACCAGCATTTCACTGATCATTTTCAGAATCAGCTATGACTTTTCAGTGTAAGATTTTCCAGTTTGTTTCTTGGTAAAGATGCTTTAGTCTGGAATATTTTCATTCAGTTCTTTCAAGATTTGTGCACAGAATACGTACTGTTAATCCATTTCCTCTCAACAAAGGCAAGGGGTCTGCCTCTTCATCACAAATGAGCCACTGCTTCCCATGCTCCAGAAAGTGAATCTTGGCTCAGTGACCAGCAAGTGATTCACCAGAAACTTGGCCTGGGAGTGGAAACCTCTTTTTCTGGTCATGTGAACTCAGGCCACAAAGTTCTGTTTTAGGGAGAAAATTCATGCTTAAAATCTCTCCAGCACCTTCTCCTTCATCGTTAGAGCTCAGTTTGAAAGGACAAAATCCTGGCAACTCAGTGATGAATATTTTAAAGCTGGCAAATCACCCAGCCAAAAGCATGAGCCCCAGCTGTCAAAACATAGAAAACTTAAGCTTTACAATAAAACAGATTTCTGTTATTTCTGACTGTCTAGGATTCTTTTGCTTAGATCAAGGGCAATAAGTCATTGATCAAAATTTCTTTTTCTTCTTCACATTTTTGATGTTAGGAAATGCTTTCAAACTCCCCACAGATATTTCAGGCGCTGACTTTGCTGCCAAGCAGTCTCCGAAAGCTATTCCTTTTTTCTCTCCTCTCCCCCCGCCTCTGCTTATCTGCCTCACAGTGCTGTCACAGGATTTCTCAAGTGTCCGCAGTGGATTTCTCTAACGCTCTTTTGAGTGGTTCTGTGCTGCTGTGCAGCCTTAAGGGGAAGTGGATCCCAGGGAAGAGAAGGTGGAGAGTGCTTTAACTTGGAGAGGAAATTCAGTTTATCTACTAACTGGAGATGAAGCTGTTTGGATGCCAAGGCACTAAATTCTCCTGGCACCTGTAGAGACCTAATTTTACAGCACAGAGGACCCATGAGCTTTTGCTAAATCCTTAGCATGGCTTGAGGACTGAAGTAGAACTGACAAAAGAAAGAGCATGCAAGGGAGCACTGGAAGCAGAAGGCTGGAGGCGTATGTGTGCGCGAGTGTGTGTCTGCGTGTGAGCATCCCGGCACTGGCGTTCCCATGGCATTCCCCTGCCTGCAGAAGAAATCATGCAGGACCAGATGGCTGGATGGGGCCAGGCTGTGGGTGGGGATGGCAAGTACGTCCTTGGATTAGTTGGGTGAAATGTAAGTGCTCTTGTGCTATCAGTGGGAGACATTGACACATTCCGCCTGTTGTGGGATCATAGGGGCCAACCCCAGATCACACAGCTCTGCAGCTGAGCTTCCCCTCATGGCTTCTGCCCTCTCCCTGTCCTGTTCCTGAAGAATATGTTTTGGTCTCTCATTCCCTCGTGGCATCAAGGTCCCAGTCCCTATGCATGGGTTAAAAAGCCCAGAGTGTGAATGCTCTTCCTGTCCCCATGGTTCTCCTTTCTGCTTGAAGCAGTAACACACAGAGCTGACATGAGCTGACACTACCCCACCACTCCCAGGAAGGAAGACATGCAGGATGAAACCATTCCAGCAGAAAAACAGAGTAGGAAGCTGGATGCCTTGAAAACAATGAAACAACTTGCAGTGTGTCAGAGTTGGTGGCATCTTGGCATCCCACACATTCAGGACTGATTTATTTTCTTCAGTGGTTTTCCAGCTGTGAATTCATAAGCCAGTAAGTCTTAAACCACCAAGAGGCAACAGAGATTATTCACTGAGCTACAAGAAATTTAAGTGCCAATGCAGTTTTTTTTATGGAGACAAAGCCTGAACTTTCCTGTGAAAATTGTCTCTAATCAGCTTTTCAGTTCCCATGTTTCTGTTTCCTAGGTGGGTTAAAATATCTACAATCAATGCAGAAATCTTTCAGCAAGCTCTACTAGAAGAATTACGTAAACTGAAAGAAATTGCTCTTTCTGACAAATCTTCAATACTGTAGGAATAGCATGTTGAAACAGTCAACAAATATCTGTGGCATCTTTTTATTTTTGTTATGCAACTCAAGGGCATAACCAAGTTATAGGAAAGGGACATTTATCTTATTTTGTACAGTTTTGTGTATTATTCATATTGCAGAAGCAGCATAAAAATGTACAACGCATCAGCCTTTCTTTTGCCAAATGATAAAGCCACTTTCAGTTGAAAAAAATAACAACCCGGACTGACTCTAATGTCTCAAGCATCTAGTAATTCTCTTTGGACCAAGTGAAGACATGGAGTCAGTGATCATCTCTGAAGGACTGAAAAAAAAAAAAGTTACTATTTTGCCCTCTGGAGAAAAGATCAGTCTCAGGAGTTCAATAAGTACACCATGCAAAAGTCACTTTTCTGCAGGCTGCCCATAATTGATTAATATAGTGTGTCAAGCAGTCAACCTTCTAAAAAGCAATTTATTTTAAAGGCAGAACTCAACCTGTTGCTTTGCCTTTTTTTGCATATATTTTGTTTGGTTATTCACTGACATGCTTCTGTAAGTTAATACTACAGAAGCTGTAATACTAACCTTCAGTCTCAGATCACTGTATTCAGCAGACTAGAAGCAGATTGGCATTGGGCTTCAGATGCCTCAGGGAGAGAAGTAATTTAATGCAAGTCCATGGCCAACTTATTTTGCAGTAAAGTAGATTTCCTGTGCTGTAGATTTTTTGTCCCAATTCATGATCAGTCCAGAACTAGTATATTTTAATTGGAATTAGGTGGCTTTTTTATGACCTGAGAGATCTCTATTCCCTCCTGGACAACATCATATTATTTTTCATATCTTTAGTTTTGAGACAGAAAAGGGAGGAGGTCATGCAGGCAGATCCTATCAACACAATGGTCCCTGCTGTGGCAAGGGAAATGTATAAGCTAGGTTTTGACCAGGACATAAAAGAGGGAGCTGATTTTCCAACTTTAAAAATTTTTCTGGACAGGTTTTATATCTAAGCCAGATACTCCTGGTTGGCAGACTTAGAGTGAACCTGGCTGACTGACAGATACAACTGGCCAGCAGAGACAATGACACAGGAGGGGCAGTAAGGATGGTGGCCCTGAAGCCTGGAATGGATTTCCATTTATCAGCCATGAGGAAATCAGGTGGATGCCAGTTTCCCACCAGAGATGTCTAACTTTTCTTGAAATTGTTCCATTAAGACAATTCTGCAACTTCCCTGAGCAATCCATTCCTGTCCTTTCATATTCCTCAGGTCAGGAAATTCCCTATTATCCCTCACATATCTTTCGTGGTTATAACTCAGTCTTGCTTCTTCATGTCTTGCTCCTGATGGAACTGCTGATCAGCTTTCGCTTGACAGCCTTTCACATGTTAGAAATTTATAATGTGTTTAGTCCTTGAGAATTCTCTTCTTTCAACCTCACTGAGCCCAGTTCCTTGTCTTTCTTCACAGTAATGTTTTCTAGACCTCTGATTACACTTTCCTCTCTCCTCTGGGCAGTCTTCAGCTTGCTGGCGTCTTTAAGAATAGTCTCTCAGAGTGGAGCTGTGCTGAGATCTTGTTAGAGCAAATTAGGGTGAAATTAGCACTTCCCATTACTTATATATACATTGTATACAGATAAAGCTTGTCTTTTTCACAACAGCATCTTGACTCACTCCGACTTTGTGACCCAGTGTAACTTATTTGTCTCTTTGCAGAGCTGCTGGCTGGCCAATCATCCTCATATTGCAGTGTGCATTTGATTTCTCATTCCTAGCAGTTGCATGTCATGCTTGTCTTTGAATATTTCATTATGGTGATTTGGGATAATTTCTCCATTTTAGGAAAATTGTTTTGAATTCTTACTCTGTTAATCCTGCTGTTGTGGATGAATCCTGGCAGGCAGCTTAGACTTAGCCACTCACTCACTCCCTGCCACAGTGGGAAGGGAGAAAGAATCAGTAAAAGTGAGAAAACTCATGGAATGAGATAAAGACACTTCAATAGGTAAAGCAAAAACTGCGCACACAAGCAAAGCAAAACAGGGAATTAACTCACCATTTCCCACTGACAGGCAGATATTCAGCTCTATTACAGTAATGGTGACTTGGGATGACAAACACCATCATCCGAAATGTGCCCCACTTTCTACCCCTTCCCCAGGCTTTCAGGTGCTGAGCATGACACAGTATGGTCTAGGGTATCCCTTTGGTCACCCAGGGTCAGCTGTCCTGCCTGTGTCCCTTCCCAACTCCTTATGCACCCCAAGCTCCCTTGTTGGTGGGGTGAGTGAGAGGCAGAAAAGGCTTTAACAATGTGCAAGGGCTGCTTGCCAACTGAAACAGCGTGTGTTGTTACCATTGTGTGGTCACAAATCCAAACTACAGCACCATACAAGCCACTATGAAGAAAATTAACTCTGTCCCAGGTAAAACCAGGACACTGCTTGTGGCCTCAATCATCTCAGTGCCCACTGCTGGTTTTAGAAGTACACTCAGGAGCTCACATAGCAAGTCATTGATGGAAAGATTGACTAGCACTGGGACTGAGACAAGCCCTGACGGTACATACTTGAAATGTCCTCATGGTTTGACAGAAAATCATTAACTGGAAAACATTGCAAAGCAACTGGTAGCATCTGGTTATCTGTAGTTGGAATTCTGAAGCAGCATGAATACTGCTGAGTTAAAAAGAGGGAGACTGGAAGGGGATCTTCAAACACATTGCTGTTCTGGCAGGAAGAGGAGTGCAAGATATTCATCATATTGCCTGCTCTGCTCTGGGAAGATTGTCAGATACAGCAAAGTAATCATTGAACAGGACCTTGAATAGAAGTTGTGATTGCTTAACTGATGGGCTAGTAATTCTGTTATCTTTATAGGCAGAGACATTCCAATCAACCAGGATCAAATTGAGAATTATAAGAATTATCAGTTAATGTTTGCCCACTCTGTTTTGCTAAAATGAAAATCAGAAAGCCTGCCAGCATGTTGATCAACCCCTGCAGTTTTGCACCGTTATCTGACTTGTGTAAAGGGTTTTTCATCTTCATCTGTGGCAGGCAGGCTCAGAGATGGAATGACAAAGCTGTCATTTCTGCTCCAGTGCAGTAGTGATTTTATCTTTATATAGTTTTCATCATTTTCAGATGTGAGGTATATTTGCCCAACATCTCCACAGAAGCATTTTCAACTTACATGTTAAAATTGACCATTTCTTTCTATTGGTTGGCAGGATTTACCATTTTTTTCAGGTCACACTGGCCTTTTCTGCATCAGTCAACTAGCTGGCAGAGTGAAGAGGAATATGCTGTATATGTGCTGTCATTGGTAATTATTTCTGCAGTAGTTGCAAATGAAAACACCAACCAGATGTCACTGCCTTATTGCCTAGCACAATCCAGACATGCAACAAATTTGTGTTCAGAGAGCACTTGAGGTTACAGATGTGAGTCTGTGTGCAGCCTTTGTGAGATGCTTCTCACTGGCTACATCACTGATATTACCCTATTTCAGCCCTGGCATAAAGCATATCCTCACACATCTTGTGTTACTCAGATCAGTTTAAGCCTGACATTTGAGCTACCATGTTTTATCTCACAGTTGGGATTGAATGAGGCAGTGGAGGACATTGTCTTGGGTACCACACGTGACAAGTGGTAATTAGTTAAATCAGTGTAACTTAGTTGCATTTCATTACATGGTCATATCTGCAGGTCATGTGGCAGGGAAAAAGAAGAGGGCTAAACAAACAAATGAAGGGAAGGTAAATGGAGGGACAGGATAGCAAAGTAAAACTAGGGTTAGTACAAAAGTGGAAAAAAAAAAAGCCGCAGCACTATTGGCTCCCCTTCCCTGCTTATGCTGTAGTTATTCTCTTCAGTTAGCTCTGTTTCTCATTGCTGATCCTTCTTGCTCTGCACTTCAATTTAGCAAAGAAGAGTTTTAAATTCCTAAAGACCTGTTTTTAGCACAGGGTATTTTAAGCAAATGGAGGGAAGGTGTATTTTTTAAGCAGAAAAAGATGAACTAGTAAAAAAAAAAAAGAAATATTAGTTTTTCTAAAGAGAGGATGCTCTTATGACATATGCTGCCAAGACTTGAGAAAGCAAGATTTTTGCCATGGCCAAGTTCTCTAGTAATTAAAGCCCAAGTGTTGTGGCATTTGGAAAGTGACAGTTCCTTGTTGTCTTTACCAAAGAAATTGTCATTTGCATGCCTGATCATTCCTCTGACACTGACAGGCACTTTTCTTTGCAATACTTTAAAATTATTGTGTTTCTTTCTTCATTTTTTAAAGAGTATACTTGATCAATTGATCTTCTTCAGAGAAAACTACTACAACCATCTTAGTATGTCCTAGGAGTAATTCACAGGGCTGCTTGGAAATATAGTAAGAGTGCAAATGCCTGTAACACAGCTGACAGGGAGGTTACTGAAACCTCAGCTGCTTTGCCTGCAAAGCTTATGCACTTCAGTAATTGATCACACATCAATGCTGCAGGACAACAGTTCTGTGTCTGTGCAACAGATATCCCAGCAGGGCCTGTGATGCCCATGGAAAAGTAACACCTGTGACTCCCTGCACACTCCTGTGTGTTCAGAGGCTGAGCTTTTCTTACACCCAGAACAGAAGCCATCAGCTTGAGCATGTTAGGAGTATCACTTGTTTTGTTTGAAATACGCTGTCATGATGGTAGGAGGGAGTAGGGACAGGGCCTGCTGGTTTTAATGCCTGAAATACATCAGAAATGTTTGGGGAATGGTCAGATTTGATGCTGATAGCTGCCAAAACTGGAGGTCAGCCTTCAGAGGGAGCAAAATTTTCATGCTTGTGGCTTTGATGATGTCAGGAACCTGCTTCTAAAATGTCAGACCCTCTGAGGACCATCAGGGCCCCTCTCATTCCTGTCCCTCACTCAGTCCAGGCTGCCCAAGCAGCAGTGCAAAGCCCAGATAATTTTCAGAAATACAGGCAAGAGGAGCTTCTGCTTTGATCCCCTCTAGGCCACAGTCCATGCAAGTGTGATGTATTCTGTCAGTGTGTCAGTGTCAGCTGACTCCTCTGTCTCTAGTTAAATGCATCTTTCAGGAGTTGTTTAATCCTTGGAAGGAATTATTTCACCATAATGAGTATACACAAAAATTCTTGTAATTTTGCACTGTCCACTGACAGACCTTTTTTTTCTTCCAATGAGGAATTGATTTTGGGAGGAGAATATACCTCCTGTGATACCTGATTTTTCCACAAGCAGTCTTCCCTCTGAGTGCAAGCCAGCCCAATATGGTGTGGTTTGTTGGAAGTGCTGAAATTACAGCCTGAGATGGCACAGCTGCTGGAACAAGATCAACCAAGCGGGAATAGATCCATCAGGGATAAAGCATAAGATGGCCTCCACTAATCCAAACCATTTATCCTCATGTTTCTGCTTTCCATAGAAGTACAAGTGTCACTTCCCTGTCATTTAACAAGATTACAAAGGAAGGCCAAGCAATTTTAACTGTTTGCTTCTGAAACAAAATCTATCCCTTATGAATGGGTAGAGCCAGAGCCAACTATGTGCAAGACTAAAGTATGTCGAAGCACGTTGTGACTTCTGTCATTGATTCCCTTTCATTCAGGTGTTCGGTGAGTGAGGTTGCTCTGGCTTACTGCAATATCTGAGTGTTGCTCCCAATGCTTCCCAGGACCAATAAATCATTTTCACTTCCTTATGAGAGACAGGGAGCAGCAAGCTAACCAGTCAGTCTAAATCATCTTATTTAGAAACATTAATTTTAAGTAGTTCATCTAGCAGTTAGTTTAATTGCACATCTTTTTCTCATTTCAGAATCCTGTGCTGTCAGTCAAGCTGTGATAGATTATCCTCTAGTTTGAATAAATGAGCCTAGTTTCACAAGAACACTCACGCTCTGTCCAGCTGTTTTGCTTTAATTCTCTAGAAAGTACAGTTAGTCCACCACAGTTGCCTAAATCATTTAGTCACTCTGATTTGTATTAAAACAAAGGTGTAACATGTCTCGGCTTCAGATTAGGTAAGGTCCTCAAGACACAGTATATCATAGTGTAGGAGACACCCAGGGTAGCTGTAAGGAAGCCCTTGGCATGTACAAAGACTGTGCAATGTCAGATTAGAAAGCAAACTGGTATCCAAGAAGGAATAAGACTTTGTCAGCCCTGTCACCAGTACTTTCATGGCTCCTTGGTGCAGTATGAGTGCAGCAGCCCTTGATCTTTGGTTTGTAGAGCAAAGATGAAGCTGAGGAATCCAAATAGCAGATGCAGGGCTGTGAAAGTGCTCTGGGGCTGTGGTTCCCAAGCCTCTCTGTCTCTTCCTTGGCTGAGACTGCATCCTGATGGCTGCCTTTTGCCCTCTCTCAGACCCTTGCAGCTGAGGAAGTCCCTAAAACAGTTGATTTCCCAAAGCTGAGAGAGCACAGGGGAGTGCTTATTCCTGGTTTTGTCCTGTTTCCTAAGCTTTTGCCAAAATACCTAATTTTCTTACCATAGCAATAATTCTGAGACTGTTACTGTTTTTACAGTCTCTTTATAGCAAGGTGGAGTTACTCTGTGTATGCCCTAAGTACTGTTTCATTTACCTGTTGGGATTTACTGAAGCAGAGTTTGGATTCATACCACTTTTTAATAGCTCTTGCTAGGTCTGTTCTCCATTAATTTGTCTAATCCCCTTTGAACCTCTTCATACTTTTGGCTTCCATAATACTATGTGCATGAAGTCTCTATTTAATTATGTGTTGTGTGAAAAAGTGCTTCCTATTTTTTCATTTCAACCATTTGCCTGATAATCTCATTTAGGTTCCCCCCTAATTCCTGTACTGTGGGAAAAAAAACCCAATCCATTTCCCGAGTACCATCTCCACAGGAAGGGATTTTGGTGGTCAGTATTTCCTGTCAGTTTTCTGCTTTCCAAGCATGCCTCTCTATGTAGGCAGCATGGTGAGCAGGAGACTGGAGCAGAGCAGGGAGATGCTTTTGAGCTGAATTTCCCTTACTTCTTGTAGGATAATTGAAATCCAGTAGACTGCTGAGCAAAGAAAGAAGCTGAATGTGAAATGTACAAGGATATCAGGCCTACTCCTTTATTTTGTGTACCAAAGAGGTTGCTCACACTTCAAAAGAAGAGGTGGGCTAAAATTAGGACTAAAACACATCCATCTGACCTTAGTTCTAGAGAGGATGGCTGCTTGGAAGTAAGTGGAAATGTCATACAGTCTTCTTGAGAACCATGTTTCATCACTTTTTTGGTGGTGTTCTTGCATTTCAGTTTATCTGTACACAATTTTGAGTTACCTCATCACAGCAGTAGTTTTCAACTCCCCGTGCTGTGTTTCAGCTGTTCCTATGAAAAAGTAGCACTAAAACTGCTACAGTGTCAGTGGAGCAGGTCATCTATCCCTCATTCACACTTAACCCTGTCAGAGTCCCTTTTACCTTCTACCTCTTCTGAATTAGGCATCCTTCAGGAAGCTTAATGATAGCTGAGACTCTCTGGTTCTTCCGTTGGTTTTGGTTTTTTTTTTCTTTGAGCTAGCCTTTAACTTTGCTTCAGTGTTTGAAAGATCTAATATTCCATCTAAATTGAATATTGAAATATATTTTTAGATTTCCTCTTTATCTCTTTTTGTGGTCTCTAGAGCCTTGCCTCTCTCTCAGTTCAACAGAAGCATATGATGAAGTGCCTATGTGCTTTGCTGTACTGGGACCTGAACACTAATTTCTTATTCTGTTTTGTTCTCAAAACATTTCAAATCCCAGTCAGGTCTAGCAAGACATTTTACTTATTTTCCCCTGTTTTTAATAGTATCTATCTTCAAATTAATAATAAATAAATATAATATTTTGTGCACATCTGTATGCATGTTACTGTCACTGGAATTTAAAAACTAAAGATGCTATGATCTTATATATACTGAGATTATAATAAAAGACTTGTGGCCAGGAGCAGTTGTCTCCATTAAAAACTAAATCTTTGGCAAATATTTCCATACAATATATGATGCCAGAGTAGTCTTTCCCTAAAATCAGAAGAAAGTGCGTAATAAGTAATTGTTGTTGTCTTGTTCACTATGTCATCAGTGCCTCATGAGAAATAGTGGCAAATTGCACATGATAAATACATATCCAAAGATATTTCAGATCTGAAGCTTCCCTTTGAGATTATATTGGTTTCGGGGTTTTGGCAGGGCTTTTTGAATGATTATCAAAATCTCAAGTCAAATAATTTTACAGATTTTAAAAACCCAGATACCTTTTTTCGTCAGAGACATAATCCAAAATATGACCTACTGTTTCAATGCAAGCATCAATCACTAGAAGCCACATTGGAATCAGAATAAAAATGCACTGTTCTCCAGCCACTAACTTATATTTACTCAATAGGCACTGACCAAGTTAAACAAGCAATAAAAGTGGTGTTTTGGGGGTACTGACTGATAGATGAGTTCCTGATTTGTGAGGGCTTTTGAGCCCTCTCAGGGCAGCATTTAAGCAGTTTTGTTTCTTTTTTCTTCATTTTTAAATGAAACCTCTTCTTCTCCCTCTGGCTGTCTTATCTATTGATGTAACTGGTGTAACCTCATTTCAATGGCTTGAGACAGCTTTTCTATCAGCTGCAGTAAGGTTTCCTCATTTGTTTAATGAACCTGGATAGGCAGAAAATTAAGTATCGAGCTGCAGAGGAAGAAAACTAAACCAGAATGTTCTGTGTATTTGGGTGGCTTAAAAATATATATCTGTATTAATATAGCCAGTACATGTAATTGATATTTAGATTATGGCATGATTATTACTTTGCAGACAGGGGACTCTGTTATCACTCAGTCATCAATGAGGTAGCTGCATTCTGTGCTCATCTCATCTCTGAAGCTGAAAGAAGAGCTAGTTATTATCTTCAAGTGAGTTATTAATGAGGGGAAAAATCATCCCCAATTACTATGAAGCAAAATATTTCAACATTTACATATCTCAGACTTTAATTTTGATCTAATCCTTCGTGAGTTCTTAAGTTCAGACAGTATTCACTTTCTCAAACATTCTCACACTGGCATATCAAGAGGAACTTCTGCCTGTCCAAGTGCTGGCTTCCCCAACAGTATGCTTCAGAGTCACAGAAGTGCTGCCCATCTCATCCTTGTGCTCCTAGAGACTGATATCCTCTGAGATTCCTTCATGCTACACCAAAGGAACAGAGCCTCCACTGTCAGCTGTGCCAGAGAAAAAAAATCTGAGTTGTCTTATACTGTCTATGTTCCCAGTCAGGTTTTTTTTCTTAACTAGAAACTGCCTGAAATTTATTTGTAAGGGCTAATTTTGTTCTTTTGCTTTCCCTTTGAATCCTTTTGAGATTAATGGTTTAGAAGTTTTGACTCTGAATGTCCTAGAATAAAACCTGGGCAGCACAAAGGTGATGATTGAAATTCATATAAACATGTGGGCAGTAACCAGGAGATGGGAGAAGTGCTGTCCACACTGTGAATCCATCTATCAACACAGATGTGAAGGTCTGACCTTGGCAGAATCAGGGGGTAGGGATGTCAAACACAGTTTGCAGTCAATTGGAAATGTAGCTACTAGACAAAGAAAACTCAATAATTACACAGCTGTTTCAGTAGATTACAGATTTCCTAGAAAACAATAAAACAACCATCTGTGAATGGAAAAAAAAGTAAACGATTTTTATTTAATTCAAAAACATTTCTGAAAGTCATCAGATATCTCCCCTGTAAACTTCTTATCTCTTCAAAAGCGACACAGTCTGTAACCAATCAGTGTAGATTTCTCTACAGTATTTATGTCCATTAATGCGTCATTGATTTACAGTGAAACTGCTGAAGGACTGTCTTCAATAGACATATAAATATTAATTTCTGGTGAAGGATGGTTGCTATTACACTAAATATTAAATGTATTCATAATAGTTGGACATTTGCAATAAATCACTGCCAGGACTGCATACTAACATCCCATTCCATTCTTTTTTTAATATTAAAGCGATGGAAAAGAGCTGGGTGCTCCCAAAGAAATGAAGAGCTTTGTAACACTCGAATCATGAACCAATTCCCCCAGCACAAGGAGGAGTTTCAACTCAGTTCCATTTTACAGACAGAGGGAGGCATGTAGTGGTTTAGGTTGAACTGCTGATCACAGAAGATTCAAACCAAATCTGTTTCTCATGGATGACATCACAGTAAATTACCAGTTCTTGACAGTGCTTCTTCTGCTTGAAATGCTGTAAGCAGCATCAGCAGAGGATCTGGCCATGTGATACCAGAAGGCTGAGAGCCAGACTCAAAGGGAGAAAGAGCTGGGCATATTGTCTAATCTCCACACACACAAAGTGGTTGGTGTCAGGTTCACCTCTAAGTATCTTGCCAAGGCCACTACTTGAAATATGGTACTGCTCAGGTTTTGACTAAGCTTAGCAATTGAATTATCTTCTCTCTTCCAAGACCACAGATCTTAGTTTCAAAAGTTTAGTAAAATGCTCAGCAGGGGCTAAAAATCAATTCTTTATTTTTCCTTTTATTAAAGTAGAACAAAGGATAGATCAGCAAGTTCATTATAGCCTTCTGTTTTCTAAGGGATAGTAGCTTAAGAGTATAAATTTATGCCAGGGCTAACCCTATAGAGTGGAAGCCGTTCTTGAAAACAAAACTGAATGACTGTCAGACTCATCTGCTTTTTAATGTGTAGATGGGTGTGAGTATATGCACCTCCTTCATTCCAAATATTTTTGCTTCTGTGCCTCAAATGGTCTAAGTTGCGCAAGGTTCTTCTAATGAAATTTTGCCAAGTTATTTAAATTAGAAGCAAATATTAGAAACGCTGCTACCACATAGGAATATTAATTGTTCTTTATACAGGGCTTTAGTTCACATAGTTACTTTGCATTTGCAAGACTGCCAATTAAAGAGACTCAAAGTGCTCACTGCTGCACAATAGCTGTTTCTCCAGAGCCCCACAATGGCTATTGTATTCTGTCACTGACCTTTGGACACCTTCAAATGCATATTGACACAGGATGCTGGGATCATTAGAGCTATTGTTTCAGTGTGCCACAGGGAAAGAAGAGTTTTGCAATTTCACAGAGAGCTTTAAAATTTTATATAATGATGACAGCAACAATATTTCTTAATTAGACAGCAAGAGAAAAACGGAAGCATTTTTTTCTGGTGTTTCAGGTGAATTCCAGAATGCACACTTTCCATACAGCCCCTTCCCATCAGGAAAAAAAGATATTTATCAGGGGCATTTGGTCTGCTTTTCTGTTGTTTCCAGGGGAATTGATCTAATTTTTTTGACCTGGTGGTGCCATATGGCCAGTCTTCCTTATCTTCCATGGATTCTGCCTGGGTGAACGTCTTGACAGGATAGATCCTTTCATCCTGTGAAACAAAGTGCAAAACACTTTTTTGAAACATGACCGGTATGCAGGAGACCAGTATCAGGATGCTCAGATCACCCTAAGACAACAGTCCAGACTCTGCTCTTCAAAAATCAGTGGACTTTGGCTCTGTGATTACAACTGTGCTTTGGTTTAAGGCTTCTGTGTGTTGACATCTAAGGAATTTCTGTTATCTTACCAGTCTGTGACAATTAAAGTGTGAAAACAAGAACTTTGGAAGCAGAGATACCAGGTACTCCAAGTACATTTGCTGTTGTAAATCCAAGCATCTTCTAAAATCTTATTTTATTGTAGCCTTTCTATTCTTTAAAGCTGCTTTGAGAAATTACTTCAGTAGTCAGAACATAAAAGAGCATCACTTTAAACCTTGCATAGGATATTTTGTCTACAGAGGATAAATAAATTACTGGCTTGTACTTCCAAGAAGTGTTCCTACTTGAACATATAGAGAGGTTCTGTTCCATAAGTCTTGCTGTTTCTGGGTTTGATTTTATCCCCTGGGATCCTATTATTGAACAAATTATCAAATATAGCTAAACCTCACAGCCCTAAGCCTCTGAAGATAGTTTGGGTAAAGGCTTGCACTTCTCACAAAAGAGGAAGCAATCTAATAGACCTTTGCAAAACTTCTTGTATCATTTTTTAAAAATGGAAAAATTTACTGCACAGCATTGCTGGTTGCAACTCTAACCTATCATTGTGAAGCATATACCAGAGGATGGCCAGTTTCTACATATAAACCTCTAGCCAAAAAACTTTCAAGATGAAGGATATAGTATTTGGTATTTCTGTGTGCTTGAGGTAAATGTGTAGCAGGATTTCTTACACTGTTATAAAATCCAAAAGGTCAGATGTATTTCCTCAGGAACGCAGACTAAACTTTTTTTCTTCCCATTAATTGAAAGGGTGCTATTACCATCTTTTCATTTCTCTGTGTCAGAAACCCTTGCAGAACTTTGAAACCTCCCATGCACTGCCACTGCAATTGCCAATTGTGAATTTTGTGGTCTATCTTCGAACATCAAGGTGATACCTTTACCTTAACCCATGAGGGGCAGTGACCCCCTTCTGGGAGGGAGACACGAATAGTTATTGCTGTGTGATGCAGGATGTGAAGGGGAGCGTGTTCTGGACAGAGCTGTTAAACCAGATTCTCATACCTCCATTCTCCCTACTGTAAATCTGCATCAGGTAGTAAAAGAGGCAGTAATGATGAATACTTCTCTTCCAGTGGGCTGGGATCTGGAATCTCTCCTCAGCCCATTGGGCTTCCCAGCAGAGGTTTTTAGCCTGATTTCTTACTTGTGGGATATATCACTGTTCAAGGACAGGATTCTCCTTGAAGAGAGAGGGCAGCACTCTGCTTGCTGTCTTCTCTGCGTGGAAAGTTTGTATCTGTGCTGTACCGGTGTAGCTGCACTCTTTCTTTGAAAAGGCACATGATCACTGCCTGGATAGATTTGAAAATGGGGATAATCTTTGCAAGATGTTTGGTCCTTACTCTACTGAATAAGTTGAAACCCTTTTCAATGGGGAGGGATTTTCATAAGATCTTTATTATAGAAAGTTCAAGTTATACCTGGATCCACTTTTGTGGCAGTTTTGAGAGGTTTCCTGCTTCACACATTGGGGTTTTCCAAAAGAAAAGCAAAGGGACTTGGTATGTCTGCTCACTGCCTATGTTTTGTTTGGTTCCTTTGCAGAAGGAGAAGAAGAGCGGGCTGTTGAAACTTCTAGCAGGAGCATCAACTAAAAAGAAGTCACGCTCCCCACCATCTGTGTCCCCCACGCACGACCCCCAGACAGCTATTGAAGGAGTTCTGCAAGGGGCAGTGGGGCCTGAGCTGTCCTCCCTCTCCAGTCACGGCAGAGCTGGCTCGTGCCCCATCGAGAGTGAAATGCAAGGAGCCATGGGGCTGGAGCCTCTGCACAGGAAAACGGGCTCCTTGGATTTGAATTTTTCCATCCCTTCACCTGCCAGGCCACCCCTCTCTTCCATGGCAGCTATTCGGCCAGAGCCCAAGCCTTTGCCCCGGGAAAGGTAAATTGTGTTTCTCCTGAGGTTGCCTGCATCCACAGGGAGCAGTTGGAGGAGGGATGAAATTTTAGTTTGTTCGGGATGGTGTTCAGTGGATTGACTGTACATGGCTCAGCTGTCTTTTAGGAAGACAGGGCTTACATGCATCTGCCCATTGAAAATCATTTGGTACACCGTGTAGGTTTAAAGTGTAAAAGGGCACTGGTCCATGACACTCCACAGCTCTAGTCTAAATGTGGAGAACAGCAGTGCTTTCTCAGCCCAAGTGGTGTAAATGCCATTGGCAAATGCCACGTTTTAAATGTGATTCCAGTATTTTAACTTAAGTAATAAGTTAAAGGAATTGGCATATTATGTCCCATCTGGACATGTCCTGTTCTGCAATACCAAAGACTATTGCAAATTCTTCTTGTCTAGAATACATACAGATACAGCCATCTTTGGTGACCAGTTACCAAAAATGTAGCTCATTTCTAGAGAGGGATGTACCAGTGATTCTGGAGTTCATTTCAGCAGCCTGCTCTCCACCTTGGTACCTCAGAGGAACTAACTTCACAAACCTGAAAAAAGAATAGGAATACCAAAATACAAAAGCAGGTGGAGAAAGTGATAACTGACCACAAAAGAGCTGAGGGTTGCAGAAAAGAGATAGGTCTCCATGTGCAGTCACACTGGCTTCAGGTAGATCTTTTCTATAAGTCTGCAGCTTGAGAACTGGGAAGGGAATAAATAATGCATAGCTACAGTGCTGTTGAAATGCTTTCCACTCAGAAGGTGATTGAAAAAAACAGGTTTTTTACAAAAACATTGAAGGATTTTAGAAAAGTTGTTCAGGGACAAACACTCTTGAATTGGTATTTAAAACAATTTTGAAATAACATTAAAATCAGAAGTTGGAAAGAAATTAGTTTTATCGGAGTGTATGAAAGAGGCTGAAGGGAATGGACCGGGCAAGGCACCTGACTCTGAATCCTGTTGGATCATGAAGCAGATGATGTGTAATAAGGCACATTACAGGACTGTCCATACCTTAAACAGTGTTTTACTGAATGCAGGTTGGAAGGTGACAATGGCACCATAACATACTTAAACTTTCCTAAGGCATCTGGTTTGTTACAATAAAACCCCTTGCTGAGTAAACTGTACATAACCAACCCAGCAGATACTAAGTGGACTGAAAACTGGTATCAAATCCAACTCTGCATAAGAAATCGCTAGAAGATGGGGATTAACGTATGTAGTGCAGCCCAACAGGAGTGGGGTCCTGAACCTAAACTGTTTACATAAAACCTTTGCTGTTGCAGAATGAGGATTGAAGTGGGAGGTGGGTGATGGGTAGGGCAAATCTGTTGGTACAGAGCTAAATCAGCTCCTGGTGAGGTGAAAACAGTAACAATGTATTTCAGAAGAGGCAAATCTGACGCAATGTGAAGTGGACTCAGAGAAACTTCATAAGAAAAATGGAAGATTTAAAACTATACACTTGCAATGAGAGACACAGGGAGCTCTGGCACACCTGGTAAAGGGTGTAGGGATGGCATGGCAACAGTTTGTAAGAGACTGTAGTCAGGACAGACATGGGAATATTTTTACACTCGATTTGGCATTTTTTCTAAGAGAGATGCTTTTGTTCAGGTGCAGCTGTTAGACTTGAAGCAGAAATAAATACAGGCAAATCCTTCAGCATTGTAATGAAGGCAGTGGGAACAGACTATCACAGTAGTCTCTTGCCGTTAAAATCCATGAAAAAGTAATTTAGCAAAAGGAGTGAAAAACCAATCCCTATTTAGGCACACTTAATTTGGTCTGCATCAGTTCAGATTAATGCTATAAGAAAAGTTAAATCAATATAAACCAGATTTAGCTCCAGTGTAACTGAATCAGTGGGCTGCTGCACCTTTAGTTAAATGTAACCATGAAGAGAAGCTAGGGAGTACAGCTCCTGATGTCTCCAGAGCTGGATGTTAATGTGCTGCTCTCAAAGCTTTACTACAGAGAACTCCAGACACATTATGTAATATGCCAAGGCTAGTCCCATGCCCTACAAATATCTCAGTACCTTCAGGGTGGTCCAGGATGTTAACTGATGACTATTTTAAGTGGCAGAATAGAACCAGAGAGACAAAGATTACCTGGATCCTCTTAGCTGTGCTGGAATCAGGAGCAAATAGATTTAGAGTGCTAAAACTGAGTAAATACTTCCAGCTGCAGTATATGGTGATAAGGAACTTCCTCTGATTTTACGTATTTTAATTCCTGAGTCTTAAATCTGAAAATAAGCTATAATTGAAGTAACTATAATTATACACAGCAGGCAAGATTCTTTAATTGATTTATGAATTAACTTCCATATCATTGATGTATCTGCATTCCTTAACTGATCATATGGGTTTTTTCATGTCCATAAAGGGAAATATTAATTACCTTCATGCACTAGGAAGGATAATGCTTAGTCCTGGAATAATCTGAGCAGATACATTAAACACTTGTCTGCTAGAAATTCATCCCACATCCATCTGTGCTCATTAAATCATCAAATTTCTCAGAAGTACCAAATTATTTTTTTTTTAAACAAATTATGGTTTTCAAACCACTTGTTCTTTTCACATCTGGCAATGGAGCAACTTGAATTCAACATCACTCAGCTCCATATTTTGCTTGTTTGCATTTTGGTGCATTTCATACGCACAGTAGGAGCAATTCTCTGAGAAAGAAAAGGGAGGAGAGGGAAAAAAAGGTTAGATAAACAGATTCAGATGCTGGAAGAAATTTTTAAAAGCTGCAAAGCATTTCAGTACACTTAGCTGTACTTGGCTTTCTGTCTCCCAACGCCCATCTGTGCACACAGAAACAGAGCACTGAAAGGCTGGAAGAAGTAGCACATTCTTTAATATTTACGGCATTCAAAAAGAGGCTCATGCAGGCAGCAAAGCACCGCTACTTTTCCTATAGAGGTTGTCTTGCAGCTCCAGCACTCACCACATCCAGGTTACTGATCAAACCCAGTGCACCAAGAGCTGCATTAAAGGGCTCTGATTGCTTGCAGCTCACTCACTATTTAAGGGATGAATTGCCTATTCTACTACCTGACAGTGCAGACCTTTCTGGGAGTTGCAGCCAGACAAGAGGTAGACAGAAAGGTGAAGCAAGCTTCGCCCTCTTGGAGGTGCTGTTAATGCTTATACTCTTAGTGGGGGTTTGTTTTGTTTTGTTTTTTGGGTTTTTTGGTTTTTTTATATATAGAGAAAAAATTATCTTCTTCTTCTTGATATTCCAAAGCCAAAGGAATAGGAAGGAAATTGCTCTTAGCTCTCCTGTCATTTAGCCTTCATATTTGTCTAGTTT
This sequence comes from Chloebia gouldiae, assembly GCA_003676055.1. Classification (NCBI taxonomy): domain Eukaryota; kingdom Metazoa; phylum Chordata; class Aves; order Passeriformes; family Passeridae; genus Chloebia; species Chloebia gouldiae. Next base: position 23,663,148 of record QUSF01000007.1, on the reverse strand, counting down.
GCTAGGATAGTCAGCCCTTCTGGGTGTAGTTTCCACTACCAGTTTATAAAACCACATTCCTTCAGATGCTGTTTGCCATAAAGCATCCAGCAATCCAAGCAGCAGAGCAGAGAAATTTCTCAGGTGGTGTCCTTGTCACATCATGTGGCAGTGATTGACTGCCAAGTGAATACCCCATTAGGCTGTGTGTGCCCCACACACTCTTTTCTACCTACTGCTCCATCCAGTCTTTGCTGGTACAATGAACAGGACCAGTACAGGGACATGCTGTGGTGAGGCAGGCACTGCGCCAGAACCTTGCCCACATCCCACCACGCTGTTGGCTTACAGGAGGGGTGTGCCGTGTGCCTCGCTGCACCAAAACAAAATACTTCCCTTGCCACCCCCTTCAAGAAAATGTGACTGTACATTAAGCAAAATGGGAGAGTTGAGTGTGCATGTGTGTGTGTGTGAGTCATGTTCCCCTCGCTGCCTGGCACTGTTCCCAGAGGCGAACCTGAGTAAAACATGTCACGCGTTGTTGACTCCTTTATAGTAGCTGGCACTAACTCTGCTATGTTATATTGTGATAAAGCAGCTGTGGCCAGACTTATTGTCACGACTGGCATATCTGTACTGTGTTTCTATGGTTTTCATGCAGCCTTCAACCAAGTTATAACCACAACAGTGCTGCAGAATAAGATGGGAGCAGTAAGTTTGACCTTTAAAATAGATCCCTCCATGTTTCTACAAATCACTGCCACATTAGAAATTGAGCTCCCAATTCAAGGAAGCATTCAAGCATGTGCATAATGCCCATTGACTTCAATTTTGCTGTGCTCATATGTCTTCTTTGCCAAAAAGCGAAGCAGAAGAAGGGTTCTTTTCATTCCTGGAAAGTGATACTAGAGAAATGACCCAAGGAGTAATTTCTGACTGAACAGTGACATGTATTCACATGGTTAAGTGCTTCTTTGAGTAGGGATACCTGCCTTAGAACTGGGAACCAACCATCAACCATCTCAGAAATTGAATCCTGAGATATTTCCAGCAGAAAGGTAAAAGACCCAACTGAGATTTGTTCTTCTAAGACTGCTGATTCAGTCACCATGCTATGGAGAAGCAGGTTTTGGCTTGTAGTGTGCAGAGGTGTCTGGCAGGTCCCTGCAATTTGCCAGTGAAAGGATGAAAGAGCAGAGCTCCGCTGGTAAACAAGAGCAATGGTTAACTGGACTAGATGGTCCATGGACACTGATTATCCATTGCCTCAGAAACTGTGTATCCCTAATGCACCTGTTGGAGTCACAGGACTGCAACCTGACCCTAAGGCATGATACTTCGAGAAACAGGAACTTGCAATAAGCATCAAAATTCAACCACTGTAAATGGGATCAGATTGGAGGTTAGCCCTGAAGACCTAATTTGCCTCATTGCACTTTTTCTTAAGATGCTCTAGTTCCATCAGTGTCCTGGATACACATATTTACTCAGTGAGTATTTCAGAGTTTTTTTAGAGTGTCCATGGCTGATTTCAGCCATTAATCACTGATCAGTTCTGGTCAATACTATTCAGTGCCTGCCTGCACACTGACAGAGGGCCTGTGTGAGTCATTCAGACCAGACAGGACTCCTACACAGCCAGTGTGTGCGTGAGATGAGTCTCTCTCTGTGGAAAGTGTGGCACGAGGCTTTACAGAGAAGCTACTTTCCCCCACATCTGCACTACTCAGTGCATTTCATCATGGTCACTTGCTAGAGATATTCCAACCTCTGCAAAAGGTGGGGTGGTTCCCATGTCAGAGCCTTGACTCACATCCAGAGCAGCATCTTGTGCACTAAATGAGGCAGGCATCATACAGGGAAAATAGTATAATTGCAATCATATAATGAAAGATTATATTGCAAGACAGCAGAAGTAAAGTAATGGACAATTTTATTTGCCTTTTTCTTCATCTCAGATGCATCGGTGTGAAATACTTGTGTTCTGTTAAGGTTGTAGTTGTCTTTATGTATGTACACATGATATTTTTAATATTTTTGCTTCTTAAAAAGAAACGAGACCAGAACTTCCATCATGTGACATCTGTTTGGTGTTAGGAATCTTACTTACACCTTCCAGATTTCAGTAGGAGAAGCAAAGGGAGGGCTGGGTGGGAGAGGTGTTTCTTTTGGCTGTGAAAACAAGTGCTATGAAGACAGGGGACAGGGGGATTGCAAGGTCTTTGCTGACAGCAGAGGATGGACCTATTCCCAGCTCAGTGAGATAATTGCTGCCAGGGTGCCCATCTCACCCTCAGCCCCTGTGCCAGCCTCTACCGATGCAGTCTCCTACTTCTTGGGATGCCATGTCCCTCCCCCAGGCTCCCTCCCACCAAGATTTTTTGCTCTCCCAGACTCAGCTCAGCAGAACTTTCCCCCTCAGGAGCCATACCCACACCTTCTATCAGGGCTTCCTGTTTTAATCACAGTCACACTTCTTCCTCTGCTCCCAGTTTTTCTCCCATCAGCTTCCCTCTTCCTCCACCTCATCCCCTACTTTACTTTTCCTGGGGTTTCCCCACCCAGGAAAAACCCATTCCCTGTCCTTGCTGATACTACTTGCAGCCTCTCCTCATGTATTATCTCTTGTGCACCACGGATCCTTCCCAGGCCACTGCCCTTCTTGGACAGTAGCCTCCAGGGATGAAGTGCCCATTCCAAGGATGCCACAGCAGCCAGCAGTGGGGATGTCCAACATAAAGTCTGTCCTCTAAGAGAAAAATACAAGAGGGGCCCAGTACTAAGAAAGAAAGAGAAATGCAACCTCTGAGGTCCCACAGAGCTAGGACAGTTTGGAGCATGAATCAGCAGAGATTTTACTTTCAGTGCTCATACAAGCCTAAACATGTGCCATTTTGGGGTGATTTGAATGTTTTTAAACCTGGCTGTGAGTGGATGATTTTCTGAAGGAACACCATTCCTTACAGAGCAGTGGGACCACAGGACAGGTCTCTGCTCCCAAATATAGGACCTGAGAGCAGTTTGTGGAAGTGCTCATATGGGTCCTGCTGGTGCTGCAAAACCCCTCATGTTATTCTTGGAAGTGATGAGGCCATTGGGCTGTATGTTGGACACTCGGCCTGATACAGCCAACTGCTGTGGAGAATTTGGGCCAAAATTATTAACATTTGTCAGAATTGTAACTATGTAAGACAGATTTACACAATGTACAACAGAAAATACCAAATATTGTTAATGTTGGTCAGAGGTGGCTGCCACACTTGTCATCATAATTGTTGCCCAGATAATTAGCATTTTTGAAAGTTGATAGTTTAGAGGTGGAATGTGACACAGACAAAACTGAGAAGACTGAGGTCCATCTAAAATGCCAAGCAACAGTTTAGTATAGGAAAACCTACAATTTTATATCATTTTCTCAAAAAGGGACAAAAGGGGAAATTAAAAGTGGACATAGAAATAGAAGTATCCCGGACTGCCTTTTGAGGCGTGAAGGAGCATGTCTGGGAGAAGAGACCTTTTCTGCCAAAAAAAATACGGCTAAGAGCTGTCCTTACGGTTCCATTCCAGAGGATTAGCGAGGCTGAGGTGCCACCTGGAGGTGTGGAGGGGCGGCACAGCTCCCTGTGCCAGCGCTGTGCCGGGATGCTGCCCTGCAGCCCCCCCGGGCTGCCTCTCCCTGCTTCAAACCTCGCGTGGCAAAAGGCATCGCATCTTTTTTCATCTCTCACAGAGGAGCTCTTCACTGATTTGCAAGGTCTTTCGTAGCTAATATTTTGTTCTTCTATCAAAAACCTCTTTGGTACTATCTTGTGAGGTAGTAATTAACTGTAGTTAATTAAATTTAAACCATAGCACTTAGGGTTTCCCGAATGGGGGAAAGTGCCTCATTTTATAATGCAGTGACTGCGATTTATTTCTCTAAATTGCTAAGAAGATGCTGTGTAGAATTCCTTTTATGACAGTGGGTGCATTCTTGTTGAGTGTGGTCACCTGCCTCCTCATGTGAACCATTTAGGGACTAGCAGCTCATCACTCTGAGGACGTAGTTTTGCTTTAAAAGGATATCTCTGTGCTTTTGGTATAACATGAGGTGCTGGCAGTCCCAGCTGGGTCTTCAGAGTGACCCTGCCCAAGACACCACCTTTTTCTGAGTTTCTGCTTCCTGAGTTGCCAGCACTGTCTGTGAGTACCTCCACAGGACTCAACTAATGTTGAGGTCCGACCTTTTCTTATTTCTCAAGGCCTCTTGAGTTCCTGATGCAGAGCTCCAATGTGTTGTGATTGTGCATAAGAGTAATGAGACCTGAAACTTGGCATCATCTTAGCTGAAATTGTTCCACTCTGATAATTTAATTAATCAACACTGCAGTAGAGTGTTTGAAATAATGTGTGCATTCATTTGCATAATGAGTGTAATTGGCAAAGCTTCATATTATAAGTGTAGCAGTTCCACAGATGATAGCTTGATAGACCGTTTTCCTGCACACGTTTCAACCCCTGTTACTTGCTTTTCCACAGAGGAAGGAAGTGACAACTAGATTTATTAACCAAAGTACAGAGAGTATCAGAAAATTTTTGATGGCACTTGAACACATATATTTTCCATGACTGTATTGCTCTGTCAAGATAAAAAGCCATAGTCAGGTATTAGAACAGAACCCCTGCTTCAAATGGAGTTTGCAATGCGTTGTTTGTCCGTGGAGATGTCCAGACACAGAGTCAAAGCTGATATTTCCAGTGTCATGCCAAAGTGGAGTGCCTAGGCACCTGAGCAAAATCTGCAAAGAAAGTGGGTGACTGCCACTGGAGATCCCCTGGCTTTAGTACTGTGTCACTGGGCATGGCCTCAGGGCATGGTCCACAGCCTCCAGGGCATCTTAAAGTTCCCAGGAACAGGATATTATCTTAGATAACTACTCACCTTGTTACAAACAGAACGCAGGCATTGGTGGCCAGGCAGCAGTTGTGAATATATTCTCAGGAGATGGGCTTTAGGTAATCAATTGGCAACTTTTAACTATCTTACTATATTCATTACTTTGAAATTAGTAAGACAGTTATTGACTGTTAACCAAATGCCAGATGACTGCAGAAGTGCTGAAGGCAAAAACAACCGTGCAGTAGAAATATATTCCCTGCTCTGCACACAAGTGCGTTGATATAAAATGGCCCGGTCTGTGCTCTCAGCAGGACGCCTGCTGATCAGCTCTGAGTGCAGAATAGCTGTATCAGGCTCAGACACATCATTACTTCATTGAAATGAAGTGACACTTGACAACTAAGTTCCCAGAGAGCCCTGGGAATGGTTCAGGACTGGGGCTCCCCGTTGGTTTGGAGAGTGCTTTGAAAGTCACTTGATACCTCTCCATTTTAGCTTCCCTTCCAGGTCTGAGGGACTCAAAGTACATTCTCAAGACACATTATAAGAGGAAAAATGTGAACTGCTTTAGCTAACATCTGCTGGTGTTACAGGCAGTGGGAGCATTGTAAACCCCATTTTTCATCATCAGTGGGCAAGGGAAGAGAGTGTATCGTATATCTGGACTTCTGTAAGGTCTTTGACATGGTCCCTCACAACATCTCTCTTTAAACTGGAGAAGGATGGATTTCATGGGCAGACTGTTCGGTGGATGAGGAGTTGGTTGGACAGTCACATCCAGACAGTAGTGGTCAATGGCTCAATGTCCTATTGGACATTGGTGACAAGTGGTGTCCCTCAGGGGTCCACACTGGGACCAGTGCTGTTCAATATCTTCATCAATAACATAGATGGGGGGATTGAGGGCACCCTCAGGAAGTTTGCAGATGACACCAAACTGATTTGTGCAGTTGACACATGGGCTCTGAGCAACCTGCTTGAGTTGAAAATGTCCCTGCCTCTGGCAGAGGGGTGGAACTAGATGACCTTTAAAGTCCCTTCCAGCACAAACTGTTCTATCACTCTATGATGCTATGATTTTGGGATGGAGCAAATGCAGAGCTGAATAAGACATGTTACAGCACAGTTGCAGCACTAGGATAAAGCAGCCAAGTCCTGGCACGGGCTCAGCACACAGCTGGGAGCAAAGATAACATGAGTGGTCCGTCCATTAGACAACACATTTCTGCTTTCATGGACTGGCTCCAGAGTACATCCTGGTCAATTGTACAGCCATGCTGGCCAGAAATTTCCATCTTACTCAGTTTGAGTAGAAAATGTAGCTGCATTGTGGAGCTACATTTTCATACAACTAGTGTGTGAAAATGTAACTTACTGATATTTCCAAAAGTTTTTTTCCCCAAGGTCTCTGGTATTGGCGCCCAGCTGCTCCCATCAAGTGTAGATTAACCAAGTCTTGGCACATTTTTCTCTCCAAAGGTACCGCGTTGTGGTCCCGTACCCACCGCAGAGCGAGGCGGAGATCGAACTGAAGGAAGGTGACATTGTGTTTGTGCACAAGAAACGGGAGGACGGCTGGTACAAAGGGACGTTGCAGAGGAATGGCAGGACGGGCCTCTTCCCCGGGAGCTTTGTCGAAAGCTTCTGAGGATGAATCGCCGCTCTCTCAACCGAGGAGCTTTCAGGGGAAACTGCATAGCACAAGAAGAGACAGCAAAGAGAAACTGGACTGATAACCACTGCCATTTTTATTTCCAAAGACTTCCCCCAGGCCCTTCAGTCTGCAGCTCTGGAGACAGTGTCCCGCTGTGCTCCTGAGACCACGTGCGGTGCATACAGTGGTATGTTGAAGTAGTGCCTTCCACCTGGAATCACAGACTGAAAGGACGCCCATCTGGACTGTAGTAACCTAAACTCTGGCTGTTAACCTTTTGTGTAAATTATAGAGAAGATATCTTTAAAAAAAATTAAGAGGAAAGCTGTTATATTGCTGTAACTTATTTGTCAGAGCTGCAGTGTTCTTATTACTGGCCTATGCAAGATGGATTTGAGAGTTCAAGGAGGTGTGCTAGGAAGCTCTTAAACTGGGATTTTGTTTTTACCAAGGGAAGAAGAAGGGAGGGTGGAGAAAACCCCAGCTAAAGATCAGTGCATCATTGTGCAAGTAAGAATGAGGAGTCAAAATGTTAATGTCATGCTTTCTATATACCTCAAAGATATGCTGCGCAGGTTTGTTGGTGCGTGTCAGTGTTCAGTACTCAGAGTGCCACAGCACCCCGTGTCCTGGCACTGCTGCCAGGGAGGTCCTGGAGGAAGCACGGCTCCACCATTAAACTGTGGTTATTTGAGCAGAATCCCTTTTGCCTGTCTTCTGCCCGTATTATATGCAGCATGGATTTTTGTCCTTTGGTATCACTTTCCATTGCTTTTTTGTATGACGTACCTTTTTACTGTAAGAATTGCTCTACTTTATATATATTCCTACTAGATCTGACATTTCCTCTTTTTCATACATCTGGTGCTATTTTTTTTAATGGTTAGAGATTTGGTTAAACAGAGAGGCTGCAACAAGATTTGCATTCAACATATGAAATTAGAAACATACCTGAAGATTGAGATCAGATTTCTTGTTCTTGCATCATAGAGGAAAAGAGAAAAAGCTGCATGGTCACCGATAAATATACCTGGGGGGGCTGCCTGTGGAACACGCACATGCTTGCTCCCTCCTACATATTTAGAGTGGCTGAAGACCCATGCTGAAGCACAGCGTTCTGTCTGGAGAGTGATAATGACTCCAGAATTGGAAGTAATTTCCAGAGGAGTCATTTTAATTGACTTTTTCGTGGCAATAAGAAGAACACTGCAGGTTCTAGCACACGCAGGGACCGTGGCGTTTTCCTCTGTTGTTGCATGACGGAGACAAGAGGTGATCTGCGACAGCAGTAATTAGTGTTATGGAAATGTGATTTCTTACTGTAGAAATGTACAGTTCTGGAGACTGTTGGATTTCTTAATGTCGTCAAGCTACAATACAAACTGTATCAGGCAATATAAGCTTCCATCTACCAGGGACTTAAAGGTGCAATAAATGTGACTTTAGCCAGTAATTTCTATGAAAAAGAATGAGAAAAGAAGTCATAATGCAATTGTTGAGAGTATTTAAAAAGACATCAGTTCTTGAGGAGTGAATTGTGTTGAAAGGCCTTTCATAGCTGTGTCCATACCTTGCCTCTGACAGCAGCTGGCTGTTTGCCAAAGCCCACATGTGGTGGGCGTTTAGAAGTTTGTCAGAGGCACTGTAACCTGGAGATGATCTTATTAAAACAAAGAGGCCTGGTGGGTGAACATCATCACTGCGTTACCAGTATTTCATATGCGAAGGTGTAAGTTTTGTTTTCATTCAAGCCGTGTGTACTAGTACATACCAAAACCCATGTAAGTGAGCGTTCATGTTTAAGTTCAGCTCTGTGACTTTGTTCTCTGTAAAATAAGTTCTTCTTGCTGTCACATGTTAACAAACAAATTCCAGAAACACAGTTCATGGCCAAGTATAGCACCTTCAAACCAGGAGGCGTCACTTTCAGGGTGTTTCTTTTTATACTTGATGTTGCCGCATTTGTTGATATTCCTGATTGTAATGAGTTAGTCACTAAAAATTTAGTTATTGTCAAGAGGAAATTGCCTTTTTATAACCAATAAGAGACTGAAGAAACGTCTTCTGGAAAGACTTGCTTGAGATTAGAGCCATATCTGTTCCACTTATTTGGTCCAGGTCAGAACTGGTGTCACTGCACCTCAAACAGTAACTGCACAGTTGGGCAGTCAGCAATGCCAAAATGTGTGTTATTGATTCCAAGAAAAATTCTGGGTTAGATCCGTCAGAGATGAGATTTTTTTTCTGACAACTTACAGTGGTTAAAACGCTCTTAAAATTCTGTTTCGTGGTGTATTTACTACACTCAGAAAAACAAAACAGGATGTCAACTTGCATGCTGCCTATTCTGTTTAGCCAGATCTAAAATGGTTCCAGATTTCCACCATTTTATGGTTAACTCTAAGAGGATAAAAGTTGGTGTGTGAGAGGATCAACGAAAACGTGCAGATGTCATATCATTAAATCAGTGCTTTAAAATAGATTTTGCAAGGAGGATGATGGTTTTTTGAATGGTCAACAACCCTTCCAGTCATATTTTCTAGGAAAAATATTGGGGGAGAAGGGGGAGGAGGTGTTCTATTTTGATAGCAGCTGTTTCTGGGCCTGCTTTATTGCTTATCGCAGTTTGGGTTACTGAGTAATCTTGGACAAATCACTTCCATGCCAGGAGCACAAGTATTAAGGTGAACTTAATACAGCCCAGTGATACAAAAACATGACCCAGTGCCATTCAGAAAGTCCTAGACTGAGAGAGGTTTGACTAGTACTGTGGTCTAGTTTTTACCTGTCATGCCAGGAAAAGAGGGAGGAGCAGGCATCTCCATCTCCTGCAACAGGGCAGGGAAAAGATTCCTTCTGGTGGCCTCAGTTTGTAAAATGCCAGGTTTGTTCTTCTAGAAATGGGTTCAAGTAATTGAACAGTTCCTTTGAACTTTGCACAGCTCAGAAAATGTTTTTGTTATACATGAATGTTAACGTGGTTTAGGAAATGTTGGCAGATATGAGTACAAATGAACTACAATGACTGTGTTTCTGATTCTTTAAATAAAATAAGTATTAAGGCAACTTGACTGAGGTTTGTCTCTCTATTAGACAACAAGGTGAACAAGCAGTGTAGGCAGCTCTGAGGTTTGCAAAGAAAATAGGGAAGACTGGTCTGCAAACCCTGTAGTAATCCCCACATAAATAAAAATCTGCTAGGGGTAAGAAATGCCTGAACAGGCGTCAGAATATCTGGTTCTTCTTTTGGCACATCTGGGACTTCTTCAAAATCTTGAGAGGTTAACAACTTACCTCTGGAGAAGAGGTGTGTAGATCCAGAGGAAGAAAGTGGGTACAGGCCAGGAAGAGGCAGCAAGGTGGCAAGGGTAAGGCTGTGGCAGAGAGGTTAGGAGGGGATGTGGAAGCAAAAAACTGGCAAGGAAAAGAGCAGCCTCTAATAGTGTTAATGGGCCTCAGGGGTGCTCTGAGGTCACCTGGTGGATTGAGCAGGTTTGTAGGCAGAGGAAAACCCCTTTCCTCATGCCCTGGGTAGGCTTGGGTGTGGTGTCAGCAGGGCCCATGTGTGTGCTAGGCAGCACACAGCCAAGGAACTGCAAGACAGGGAAGGAGCAGGCTGTACCCTGGGCAGCTGAATGCCCTTTAACTCAGGTGGGGAGGGTAAGCCTGGTTTTGGACAAGGCCTGAGATTCCCATTCAGCAGCACAGTGCGGAGCATCTGAAGAGGGAACATGAGTCCATGAGTGGATCTGGATGTGTTTGCCTTGATTTAGCTGAGACACACCTCTGGAAAATGCACCCACAGGTGGTGATTCTTTGCACAGTTAGGGAGCACATAGGGCAGGGATAAGTGAGGCACAGCTAACTCACCAGGTCATCTCCGTGGGAGGTGATACGAGTCTCTTTTTGCCTCAGCTGGATCCTGAGTCAAAATTCTGAAATGTGGGAACCACTAGAATTTAAATGTGGGCAGGCAACACCTCTCCCTCTGCTAAGCCTTGCTGGCTGTCTGACAAGCAGCATGGTGCAAAATGCTGCATGAGGAGCTTGCCAGCTACTTCCGAGCTGGTCTGGCGTGCCAGTCCCCTCCACACTTTGCCAGGTCCTGCTCCTCTGGCATTTCTCTGTGCCCTGCTGCCAACACATACCACATACCTCACACTGCCTTCGTTCTGCATGTCACCCTGTGCTTCTGCTCCAGTGCCTGATAGAAATTTAGGCCACGTTTTGAAAGAAAAATAATTATTTTAAAATTACTACACAGTTTGACTGTTTCTAAATGTTCATGGAGTGCAGAACCACCTGGACAACATCTGCAGGGCTTTCCTGCGGCCAAAAGCTCTTCCTGACATCAGCAGCTCCTTATACATGGTGAACCTGGCAGCTATATGGCTTGGTTAGTTGGTGCCAAACCAAATAAATGAGCTGTACTGGAAGGAAAGCCAAGAGGTGCTACAGTCTGGAGAAGGCCCTGTCCTCATGCCCCAGCCTTTCATGTAGCAAAAATAACTTTCCTAGTGGTCACAGATGTATTTCCAGTCACTGGGGCATGGATGTCTATCCTCCCTTCAGAAAACCACTTGATTTTTCTCAGCCACCAAGCAGCACCACCTGCCCCATGGTGCCACAAAGGGGCCAGGAGCCAGAACACCAAAGAGCTTGTACCACAGTGGTCCCCTTGCAGCACGTGCCTGACAGCCTGTGTGAGTCCCGCACATTTACAGTACATCTCAGTTGCAGGTGAGCCCACCTCTACTTGGGTCTCTTCTTTGCTCCCTATGGAGACCCCAGCAGCCCCAGGCAAGGACAGCCAGCATCCTGCTGACTTGGCCAGGGAATCACTGAAAGCTGTTTCCAACACAAATGGCTCTTTTGCACCAGCCAAGATGCAATGCAGTGTTTTTGCAAAGGTGACAGGAATAGTCTTGTGCACAGCATTCTGAGCTTGTGACCTCCTGTGTGACGCACACACACGTGTGTGTGCAGAAAAGCCCACAAGCAAGGAGTGCTGCCAGGGAGTGGGGCTGCACCAGTGCTACCTGCCCACCCCTCTGAGAAAAGGCACTGGAAAGGAGAGGTCTGGCTTCTTAGTTAGGGGCAAGCATCGTTGGGGGAAATGTCTGGCCAGGGAAGACCTTGGGTTGGTCAATGCCATCGGTGCTGAGCTCCAGCCAACGACGGGCGAGCCATGGGGGAGCTGCCTTTGGAGGAAGGGTTGCTGTCATGCATGGAATCCTCATGGGGAACACAGGAGAAATGGGGGCACAGCTAAGTAAGGGAGCAGAGGAAAAAAGAAGTCATTAAGACAGGAGGGAAGGGAGAAGTGTCTTTAGCTTCCTGTCAGAGAAGGAAAGCATATTATATTTGTCTTCTGCATCTGCACAAGGGCTTGGTGGAGCTGCTGTCAGTCATGCCAGTGTGTGTAACACCGGCCCCAGGAGTGCAGCTGTGGGGTGTGCATGGCAGGAGTGCAGGGTGATCCCATTGCCAGGATCTCTGCCATCCCACCTGGCCAAGGAGGACCACAATGAGGGTTTAAGGGCCAGGGTACCCAAGGATGGCACTGGCACAGGACTCTGGAGACAGGGCAGTGTCTGACAGCGCATCTCCAGCTGCCGAGTGGACACATGCCTAAGGAAATCCACAGGGACCCCTGGCTTTGCCACTGAATCAGGCAGGGAGTCAAAGTCTGACCCATACCTGGCCCAGGGCTGACCCTGCCCCACAGCACTGCTGCCTCTGTGAGGCACTTGGCTCTCATTTGTGATGCCACACAGCCAAGAGAGCTACCCCCACATCTTTCTCCCCAGCAGCAGTAGAAAGGCATCCCTTTTTCCTCCTCATGGGTGTGTCGGATTTGCCCTACAGCTGCCCACTGGAAAATCAGCCTTGAAGACAGGAGGGCAATTTGTTAAGGTTTTTCCCTCTCCCCTCCCCAGATAATTGTCTGGGATCTGCGTTAATGGAAACATAAATTGACTGCCACTCTGCTAAATGACAATCAGGTTTTGTTTGACAGAGCTAGGAAGTATCTTATCCTGAACATTGGCATCAAACAATCTAAATGCAAATTGCAAAGTGTTTGGGGGTAAGGAGGCTGTTTATCTTCTGATGAGGTTATATAATAATGCAGAGGGGGAAGAGAATTGTCTTTCAATTCCTAAGGGCTATCAAAAAGCATGATGGTTAAGCCGTGGGGCTAGTGTTTACATTTTTTTTTTAATGGAGCAGATTCAGTTATTTGGCATGGATTTTCTTTTAACAAATCACTTTTTAAACAAGATATATCACGGCAGCATTTCAACCATATTTCAGCAATTCTCGGGCACTCAGGTTAGCGTGGAAAATGACAGAGCAGCCATCATTTTAATCCTGTTATGTCTATTGCTCCCAGCTTGTTCTCCTCTGATGAAACACACTGCTGTGCCTCAAAGAGACAGGAAAACATTTGCTGCACTCATGGCCTGTTTCTCTTGTTAGATTATCAGGTTTATATACGCCAGCACTGCCCAGGTATCCCCAACACTCCTACACAGGAACAGTTACAGGACACAGCTGAAAACATGAAATGGAACCATGACCAGCTGCTTCCCGAGACACCACCATGTGCTGGGGTAACTTCTCATGCTGGATGCCCCACGCTGGATGTGCAGCAGCTTTTGTGCCAGTTGGTTGTGAAAAGAAGTCACTGCAAAAGTCAAAACTTTCAGACCTGCTCAGCACAGCACTCCTGCACAATGCTCTGCACTAGCAGAGCACCGTGCCACACGGGCAGAGCGCCAGGCTGGCATCTGCAGCACTGCCATGCTGGAATCTGTGCCCTGTGGCATTTTCCACAGGGAAATAGCTTTCCTTAGTCTTGTCCTGGGAGGGAAGAGGTGTCCACAGCAGCTCAGGGGGCTCAATAACTCGAAGCTTTCAGCAGCTTGTGGAACTGGTCTCCTTGAAATTTTTCTACTCCAAGTTTGTAACCTAATCTTCTCAGAGCTTGATTTAGACTTCTGCATTTCTCTATAAATTAAGAAGCAGGCTGGAGTTTACTCCAAGAGTTTTGCTCATCTGGGAGGCAAAGGAAGGAAAGGATTAATGTGTCATTTTTATTTTCCCATTTAAATTTGTCTCATACAGAAAAATGAACATGAATCTCTGCAAGGCAGGAAAAAAGCAATAGATCTGTGAAAGCGACACAAGTTGTGTGTGTATAAATTGTTGGGCCTGTAGACCACTTGGTGTAGACCAGCCAAATAACTCACACAAATCTATGAATAAAAGCACATTTGAATATAAGTGGATACCACTGGAAAGGCCACGATAATCTGGATTTGTAGAAAGGGAAATCAGTGAGTAGTGACTGTAGCCCCATTTAGGAGGGGGATTTTGGTTTCACCCACTGCCTCTGTGATGGAGACCTATAGGGACCAGCCAGGGCATCCCATGAAAGAGACTCACTGAACCACAGGAGAAGAACCATGGGCAGTTTTACATATTCAACCAATTTTAGATCAGCTGTTTAACTTACTGCTGTTAGAAAACACAGCAGGTGATTTTCCAAAGGCTTTGATGACGTGGCTGACAACCTGCAGCTCTTGGGAGCGGCTGAGATGAGGGTTATTGCTCCAGATGGTGGCTATTGCTCCACAAGTTGAACACAGGCTGTGACTCTTGGGGTGTCATGTGCAGGGCCTGGAGCTGGACTCAATGATCCTTATGGGTCCTTCCAACTCAGCTTATTCTGTGAACATTCTGTGAGCTTATGACAGACTTTGCCTTCACTACTGTGATAAAAACATATATATAACACATAAACCAGACAGATGTATATATGCATTTACATACAAATCTCTTTATGCATATCACCATCCCTTCTTTAGTATCAGAAAAGAGCCAAGTGTTCTTGCTGAGCTGCATGCCATCTTGATTGATGTCATTTAAGCTGGTCCAGGGCTACCTGTGTTTGCAACTAGAGCATGGGGTACATTGGAAGAGTTTTAGATGTCAGCTGTAAAGCAAAACCAGGAAGTTGAGGAAAACCACCCTGAGGTCTGAGCTGTGACTCTCTTGTCTGAAGGGCATGGCCAAATTCTGGCAGTTTCTGAATTTCTTCTGATGACCTCCCACCTGTTTGGAGATGCAGCAATAGGAACCTTTAAAGAAATCATCCAATACCCAAACTTTCTATTAATGTCAGAGGACTCTGAATCAGGTACTTTAAAAGGAAACTGAAGCAAAAAATTAAGTCCTCCTTCCTTCAATTCTCCAGTCCTCACAGAAGAGCCCTTAATTAAATAGAGCAGCACTCATTCAGACTTATAGGCAGTAAAATGCATTCCTGAGCATTTCCCATGGCTTAATATGAAGAGCAGCTGCCATATTGTACCTCCATCAATGTACCCTGACCATAGGACAGTACATTGCTCTGGAAACTCATATCAAATTAATGCTATATTTTGCCCAAGACAGTTTGTTAAAAGCACGGTTTTGCTTTGTCTAAAGAAATAGTCACCAGCTGAGAGAGGGGAGCACAAGAAAGCCAAGGAGAGTAACTGGGGCAGGGAGGATCAGGTCTGGCAGTGTCTGGTTATTGATATGAAGCAGAGAGCTGGTGAGTGCCCTGAGGCACCTCCCAGCCTCCACATTCCCCATCCTGGGGGTCAGACACTGTGCTGGGAGGGGAAACAGCAGCTCCAGAGGTTGTCCTAAGGATATGGAAGATCACATCACTGCCTCAATAATGGCTGGTGCCTGAAGCAAAGCCACCTTAGACACGGCTGGATACTCCAGCAGCAGGTGGGGCAGCATCTCCCACCACCCCTTCCTTGTGCACTGCCAGGCAACTCCTGGGGTTCAGCACAAGCAAGAAGGGATGAAGCAACCCACAGCACTTTGGCCCAGCCCCAGGAGTGCTGGGATGGCGCTCATCTGTCAGTAATATGACCCTTCCCTGTGCCAACTCGGGCAGCAGCAGGGTGCAGGTCAGTGTTTGAGACCCCTGGGCAGCGCCGGGGCAGACACCAACCAGCTGCCACCCGCCAGCCCGGGCACAGCCACCGCTGCTACTGGACCACGCGATCCCTGGGGGCCAGGCCAAAGTCAGGACTGCTAAATGTGGGCATCCAAACTCCCTCTGGGCTTTAGGGTGGGTGTGGGCAAGCGCCACTGCTGGCATGCCTGCAGCTTGAGAAGGAGATCCCCAGGTCAGCCAATTTTCTCACCAACTACTTCAGGTTCATGTAGATGCAGAGAAGCTTTTATAGTGCTGCTCTTCTCAGCAGTGAGGAAACTGCACTCTGGAACCCCTCTGCTGAAGTGTCCTGCTGATTTCAGTGCTGGTGAGGCTGGCAGCAGTGCAAACTGGTCCTGCAGGAGTGCAGGCTGGTCTCACAGCCCTGCAGCTGATGATGCCCAGCACTGCATTCCCCCTGTTCAGCACAGCCCTAGCAGGATGCAAAGATGCAAACTTGCTGGGTGATGGTGGGACAAGGGAACTGCTGCTCCACCCTTGCAGGGCAGGAGCACAGCTCAGAAAGAGACACCCACCTAGTACCTCATTAGTCATGAGCCACTCTTGGTAGATGGTTATAAAGTGCTTTATTTGTCATTAGCCTTATCTTGCTTTCTAAAGCTTAGTTTCTAAACTATATTCATTTTGGTACTTCCATTAATCTCCTTGGTTTGATAGTCTAAATTAAGCTTTTTGAGGACAAATTAAATTTCTTTAACTTTTTTGTGGTCAAACAAATTCAGAGGATCTTTTCCCCCTCAGTTATATTTTACTGAAAAATCAGAATTATACTTGTGTGTGTCTCTGTATCCCAAGCACTGGGGATTTTTTTTTTCTGAGGCCTCTGCTAATTTTTATACTGAAGCCTTCCTACCACATCCCAGATGTTAATAAAATTGGAAATGAGCTGCACCAAGAATGCAAGGGAGACAGAAAAAAACATGATGAGGGACGGTCCCTCATATCGATAAAATCTGCCGCATTTCTCCAGGCAGTGTGTAAAATATAGCGGGCACATAATCCACACGGCAATAAAAGGCTGCCACATGCCTCCCCAGCACCCAGGGAGCTATCATTTTCAATTAGGAACAAAAGCCTCTGGCATGTGACAGCAGCAGCAGCAGCAGCAGAACTGAACACAGTTAACGCAAAATTTAGTTTCATTACAGCTTGATGCCGATTACAGTTTTTTCTTTGTTTTCTCATTGAGTCCCTCTGTCATCGTACGGGAGCTAGCGTGGCACAACAGGCTTTTCTAGAGGCTTGAGCACAACCAGAAGTGGGTCGAGGAGACCCTAAAATGATGTTTTTAAGAGGACTGCAGCTTTGATTTTAGCTCCTTTAAGCCATCACTTTTCCTTGGGCCAAACTGTGATAATATGCATTTGAAAATCCATTCTTGGTGCCTGCTCCTTTCCCTCTGTTGACAGCATCAAGTGCTCATATGATGCAGCAGTAAAGTGAAGGAAGGCACAGTGCCAGGCATGCCCCAGACTTAATAAAATTACAGCAAATCCAATGTATTAGTCAGAACATATCTCTTTCATGTCTCACGTAAACCTCCATTGTACACTAATAAGTACAACTCAGTTTTTACCTCAGGTTTTCAGAAGCTGATCAGCTACAACATTGCTTTGCATTTATTAAAGTATTTCTTGTGTTTTTAAATTAATACATTCTGCAACCTAGTTCTATATAGTTCAAATTTTTTAAGTATGTCAAATTCATATTTTCTCCTTCTCTTTTCGTTTTTCCGAATATTTATAAAGTCTTTTCAATACCGGGAGAGAGGTTTGAGCTCAGATCTGCCTCTGCCACTGCTATGCCTGACCCTGGCTGAGGCCACCCCATGCTTTTGCATGCTTTTCTTGGGTTTTAGCCTGGGCTCAGCAGGAGCTGAGGGACACAGGGAGAAATGGATTGGCTGGCAGGGCTGCTCCAGCACCTGGGGATGCCCCGTGAGGGTGCAGCTCTGGCCCAAGGCCAACGCACTGGTGACCACAGAGCCGTGAGTGCCAGCCGTGGGGAGGGCAGAGGGCACCCCTCTGCCACCAGAGCCCCAACACGGTCTGCAAGTAAGCCCATGGTTATTCTTCATCTACTGTGGGTCCTGCTGTGCTCTGCTTCTGCACCATTGGTTTTTCTTTCCTCCTGTTCAGCACGTTTCTATCCCCCATCCCTTGTGGTCCCAAAGTTACTGCAACTCCAACCCTTATCGAAGACCATGGGACCTGTGAAGCCTGTACAGACAAAAAGCAGACTAGCACATCCACCAGACACAAGGACAGAAGAGGTCCTGGCTGCTAATGTTTTTACCCAGCTCCTGTGAAAATATAAGGGTAGAAAAACATTAAATAAGTGCCTTTCCTGCTCTAATCTGCCATTTGGGGAATTATCATATTTTATGCATCCAGTGTAAAGTGCTTTACCTCTGAAGCAATGGGTATATATGCACAGACTCGCCCATGTAAAATTGCCCACAGCCCTGGCTCTTATCACATACTCAATTTTTGTGCAAGCTTAAAGGGAGCTCCTGCCCTGAGACAGCAATTACCATACTTATCCCATGTTTTACAAAATGACAGAAATTGAGTCTTTGATAGGTGCTCATATGAGGCCCAGAAAGATTATTTTTCTAGCACTCCTGGCCACAGGGAATTGTCCTTGTTTCAGAGCTAAACCACGAACAGATTCCAGGGCCCATGTTGATCATAGAATCATAAAACATCCTTAGTTGGAAGACACCCATAGGAATTGTCAAATCCACCTCCTGGCCTCACACAGGACAGCCCAAGAATGACACCTGGTGCTTGAAAGTGTTGTTCAGTAACTCTGTCAGGCTAGGTGACCTGGGAAGCCTGTTCCAGTACCCAACCACCCTCCAACCTAAACCTCCTCTGACATAATTTCAGGCCATTCCCTCAGGTCCTGTCACTGATCACCAGAGAAAAGATCAGTGCCTGCCCCTCTGCTTCCCCTTGTGAACATGCTGCAGGAAGCTATGAGGCCTCCCCTCAGTCTCCTCTTCACTAGGCTGAACAAACCAAGTGACCTCAGCCAGGGAAGAGCAGGGAAGAAGGTTTAAATCCCAAGTTCATCCCCTCTCTCTCCATACCACTTCTTACAGTTTGAAGTTTTAATCATTGAGGCTTTTTGCTAAGTGCCCCTGGCTGGGCTGTTACCATGCCACTAAATAAATACACTGCCATACAGATAGTCTGGAATCTCCAAGCACCAGCAAAGGCTAAAAGTTCTCTCTGATATCAACAGTTCCAGCAGAGCTGTCTACCCACTGCATCAGGGCTCCAGGCTGGGTCAGGAGGGATGGAGAGCCCCCACTCCTCAGGGGTCCATGGGGGCTAATCCAGCTGTGCACACCAGTGGCATGCAGGTGGCTCAGCCCGAAGGAGCCAGCTGTGCCACGCTCACCAGGAGGGGCACGAGGCACAGCCTCACACCCTGGGCTGTCAGACAAGCACCTGCCACTTGTCACTGCTTCATTCCTTCAGGGCACACAGCAGAGGTGCAGTCCAGTGAGGAGCACTGCCCTGGCACACATCCAAGCTGATGTCAAGCTGATGTCTTCTCATTAGTCTTTATAGGAAATAGCACACTGCATTTGGAGCCAATATGGAGCCAGGAGGTGTTACAGCCACGAGCACAGAGAAATTACAGAATGGGGCCTGAAAAGTTTACAAATCCTGCACAGTCAAAAGACAAGAATAACACGGAGAAGGTGCAAGCCAGTATTCCTGGGGAAAATAATCCAAGATATTTCATGGAAGAGGCACTCAGAAAGCAAGGGCCTACAAAGCAAGAGATGAAAAATGAGTATGTGCATGTGTGAAAGAGACCAAACAGAAGCCTGGAAAAACTTTCCTCAGTGGGAATTACACAGCACTAAAAGCATGGGGTCATATTGCAGTTTTAAGGACATTGAGAGCCATATTTAATTTCCTCACAGGTGATCCTGGGATAGCACTGTCTTTGAGGAAGGATGAAGAAATCCCTCCCTTCCCCCAGGCAAGAGCCTCTGCCTTGCTAAGGACCATGGTGCAGGGTTCACATGCAGCCTCATTAGAGCCATGTGCCCCCAGAAAGGTGCCACCAGCACTGCAGAGCTTCCACCCTCCTGCTGCTTTCCTTTGGGTGCCATGGCACACAGTACTGCGCTGCAGATGTGACAGGCTGTGCAGCAGTGCCTAAAAAAGTGGTGATTTGATAAATAATGAGCAAACTCTCCCAAGCATGACTCAACAAACTCTTATGTTAAAAACTTTTGCAAAAGGATGGCAAATGTTACTTGTCCAGGCTGCATTTGCATCACATGAACCAAAAGCTTGCAGTTAATCACCAGGAGGCTGCACTGCATTCCCGGGAAGAGGCCCATCCCTCCAGGGCAGACTGTACAGCTGCATCAGCCCTGCTGCCAGCAGCTCCCTGGCAGGCTGCAGACACTAAGGCAAGGGGATAAGACCCTTATGACCTACAAAAGAAATCACAGAGAAGCCTGGAAAGAAAAAGCAAGCTGGTGCTAGAATGGGAACCAACAGAGAATGAGACACAGGCTATTTTTCTCTGTGCTAAAAGGCTCAGGTTTAATCCCCAAATTCTATGAAAATTAGCTCTGAAGTAAAAGCATCCTTTGAAAATCAGCCCCTTCCCTGCTACCACCAGCTGAGCAATTGGGGCATTCACCTGAAGGGCAGAGAGGGAGTGACAGCCCTCATTTCTTTCTGTGTGAAGACAGACCAGCTCCATCAGGCTCTGAAGAGGTTCCTCCAGCCACCAAGCACAGCTGAGGCTCAGGCATCCTCCAGACCACTTGGTATTACCAGGATCCCTTGCTGCCTAGCCCAGATCCTGCTCACCCCAGAGCATCATCAGGATGCCCCAGGCATTAACACACAAGCCCTGAACAAATCCTCCCCAGCAGTTTGAAGGATAAATTCACACAGCAGCTGAGTGTTGAGACCACACAGAACCTCTTGTGCCAGAGAACAAAATGTTTCATTGTGTCCAGAGGAGCAGTTTGCGCAGAATGCAATTAAATTACATGTTTTATTTCACTGGGTTTTCTTCAGAAAGGAGGAAAAAAAGCTTTCTCTTTTAGGACTCAAGTCTTGCCTTTGACAGAAAGAGAAAATACTACTCCTGCCACTGCTGAATCTCAGCTGGTGAACTTTTTTCTTCCATTGTCTCTAATATTCGCTGTAACAGAACTACTCTTGTTCTACTGTCCCTCCTTAAGAGGATCAGACATCACCCACTCCAACAGCATAAGAAATCACATCAGAAATCCCAGATGGAAGTTCTTTATTTTAAATAGTGAGTTTCCTGTTGTCTTACCTGGTTATAGCTGCACTTTTAATCTCTACTTTGATCTACTTCCAAATCCATCCTCAGACACCACAGGAAGCGGTGAGCATCTGCACAGTGCCTGACAGAGCCAAGGTGCCTTCCAGCTCCAGTGTCAACACAGCAGGACAGGG
Organism: Chloebia gouldiae; assembly: GCA_003676055.1. Classification (NCBI taxonomy): domain Eukaryota; kingdom Metazoa; phylum Chordata; class Aves; order Passeriformes; family Passeridae; genus Chloebia; species Chloebia gouldiae. Next base: position 23,642,143 of record QUSF01000007.1, on the reverse strand, counting down.
ACATCAGCTGTGCACTTTTTACTTTTAAGGGTACTTTTTGGATGTAAACCACTGAGTGTATTACCAAAGAGCATTCTTTTGAACCTAGGTAATGCACATTTTCAGCTTTAAGGCTGAGAACCTTCACCAGATTTAGTGAGCAAGCGGCTAAGATGAAAGAGGACGGATATACTGTTATGTCTAGAATTAAAAGAAAACAAAAATGTGCAACGATAAAATACCCTGCTAAACTGGTTTAAATCAAAATAATCTCTTGTGTGTTTGACAACTAAGACGAGACAGAAAAATCTCAAGTCCTCCACATCCAAGCATTAGAACATACTGTATTAAACTCCCCACCTTGGGAAGGTCAGGATTTTCCACGCCCACCCCAGCCACTCTCCTCTCTGCCCCTGGGTTGCTCATGCTGAAAACCTCATCCCTGCCAGACAGCTTTTACATCCCACGCTGCTGAATCCTCCCTGCCGCTCCACTCTCACGGAGTACAAACTGCCTGAGGATTTCCATTCTGGCTGCTTCTGAGGAGCAAAGTCCTGACAATCCTTTAATGTTCGCTTTATAAAGCGAGGCTTTCACAGCTTTCCTTTGCTTGGGGGTTTGTTTTTATGCTCAAACATAATTTTTGGCTGGCAGCAGGACATAGATTCAGGAGCTCCATCATCTCTGGGGTGATCACGTAGCACCCCTCACTGGCAGCCTCCATAAAAGAGCCTTTAAAATATAAAGAGAAGAAACAAACCCAAAAATGTACCAAATAAAAGATCCAGAGAAACCCAGACTGACAGCAACCACAATATACCTTTCCCTCCTTATTTCAAAGAAATTACATTTCCAAGACAATTGTAATATTTTTTAAAAACCAGTCTTTCCTGCAAACAGATCTGTTTTTTCAAAACACAGAAGTCCTGAATCTCATATCTACTTTTTTTCTCTGAATCTACATGAAAACATTTTATTTAAAGAATCCTTTTAGTAAGTCATTTACTGGGTTCCAACTATCAAAGGTGAGCAGATTAAGGATGATAAAAAATACACATCAAGAGGACACTTCAGTTGGTGTGTCTCTTACATTTGCCATATTTACAAGATTAGGGATAATTTTGTAGTCTTTGTGCAGTCTTGACTAAATGCTGACCAGAGTAAAATTAATTTACTTGAAATCACACACATCTGTAAATTCCCCTGCAGTTTTAGATGGCCTGATTGCCATTTTTAGTAATTTCAACTTCATTTCATTTCAAACAGGAAATGTTTTATTTTTCCTATCCAGTTAAAACTCACTGATGCACCTGCAACCTCCAAGGCTGCTCAAGGCAGGGCCCAGAAACTTCTGCATGTGGGTTTTGTATTTCTGTTAAGAGAGCAGGGAATTTATTGCTTCAGGTATTACATTCTGAGATATGACATTTGTATTATTGCACCTTATAAAAATTTTAAAGCTATAAATATTTTAGAAGTACATAGGGATTCTATGGGCTTTTTTTTAAAACATCTTATCCAGGCAAATTTCCAAACAAGGCTTTCAGCAACAGGCATATTAGGCTGTAATTCCTTTATTTGCCTATGTAAAGTGACAACAACCTCAGCCAACTGTTTGCAGCAACTGTTAATTCACAGCTTGCAATGCACTATCTTTCCTTTCTGATCCAGTAAGTTCTACCAACATACAAACTCCACTATATCATCCCATAAAACTCCCGAGGAACACTCTGACCTCGCAGGCACAGAATGGCACATTCAAAACACACAACTGACAGAAACCCTTACTGGGGCAATTTGCTGTGCCACCCACCATAATTACATTTCACTTACCAAGAATGTTATCAGCAGTGCCCTTTAGTTTCTGTGATCATATTTTCAATTACTAGATTCATTAACTGAACTATTTTTAGCCCTACCAAAACCAGACCAGTGAGGTCAAGGATGAGCCTGAGGTCTGACTGAGAGAGGAGGTTACAAAGGGCTTTCTGGCAAGCACCAGCTCCCAGGGCCAGAGTGCTGCCTCCCCAGAAACAGAAGTTTGGGGTGGGGTTTGTTAAAAATATTTTTTCTATTGTTTTGGGTTTTTTTTTAAACTTCTGACTACTCCAGAGCCTCCGAGAAGTCACACATAGAACAATTGCCTTCCCAAAAATCACTGTCACTCAGCAACCAGAGAAAGCCCTGCCCTGTAGGAAACTACAGGAAATATATTCACAAATTATTGCAGAGTGTGAAGAGCTTTAATCTCAGCCCCTTGCTCTGCCAAACTTGGAGAAGCGATTTGAAATGAGCTTTCTCACATTTCAATGAACTTGTCCACCAGGCTAAGGAATTTTTGAGAAACTATATTCATACTGGAGTAATGGAGCAAAATCTGACATTAACTTAAACTTGTAATTTCTTTTTCGTGCACAATCTTTATTTTCTTTTACCATCTCAATAAAGCTGGAGAAGGCCAGCAAGATGGGAGTGACAACTCAGGATAAATTATGTATCAGGGAAGCCTCTCCTCTTATCTCCTCTGATAAGGACACACCCATACACTTAAGGTTTTGAAGACGTTAAACACGTCTGTGAGCTCCTCTCTAAAACCCAAGTGGTTGGGAAATCAAGATGCTACAGCATAAAGCATTGAAATTTTGCATTGAGGGAAACCAAGGTCTCATATAAACCTAACCCAAAGTAGTCAGAATTGAGAATGTGTTCTCTTCCTTATGTAGATTACTTTCCACAAAAGCTCTTTTGTTTTATCAGTCAAAACAAGAGTAGGATTGAGATCGATGTACAAGTTTGGTGAGCAGAGGCCTGTGCTTTTCACCAGCAAAGGATGTTAGCCCAAGTACCCAGTCCATCATAGATTTCCTGCAGGACTGTAATTACACATTAAAAACTATGATGCTTTTACTTCCATGGCTCATCTTCACTGAGTGGGTGCAAATTAAAAAAAAAATCTAAATATGCTTTAAAATCCCTACCCACTGTGGATCTCATTTTCCAATGCAATATCTTTTAACTTCTTAGTGTATTTTGTGAGAATAAACACAATGAAGATTGAGAAGCAGTCAGAAGATATTCTGACTTGCCTAAGAGATTTTTTCCCTTGAGAAGTTAGCATAGGCAAAAAGAACTTCTGTAACTTTGGAGACAAAATACAAATGCCAATCTCAAACCCCACCAGGACAGGCAATGGAATTATTTCTCACATGTAAGTATTCACACTGCATATTTGTACATTTTAAATTATTAGGGATATATACTGATTTGACCTTGGGGCAAAGCTTGGATATCATTAATCTGCTGTGAACACAGCCATAAACCAGCAGTGGTATTTTGCCTTCCTCTGCACAGTGCATCAGTACTGCCTGCTGTGTTTCTAACCTGGTATGCATTCTTCACCAGAGCCTGCAAGGACAGGACTCAAATGAGTCCTGTCACGCCCCAGGATGTGATGGGGGTAACAAACACTTGAGGACAGCCTGTGACAGACGCTGTGTGTCCTGTCTGCCTGCACACCTTGTCAGCTGGATTGGCCAAAATGCACAGGGATCATTGTTTCCCCAGAAGCTCAAAGGACTGACCATCTTCACACTGCCAACCCAAGTGGGAATGGAAGTCAGTCTCTGCCTTTCCCCAGACTTACCAATGAAACCAAAGTACAAGCCATGAAAAACAGCTGTGCAGACACCAGCACCTCCTCAACATCATTCTGAACATGCCAATTATTCTCTCTTCTCTCCAAAGGGATGACGACTACTAGTCTGCCTCAGGTGAAGGAGTTAACATCTTCCAAAGAAAGGAGTAAGTCCACGTCTCCACTCTGCGTGGACAAAGGTGTAAAATCTGCAGAGAGCTCTGTCCTGCTGTCTCTTCTCAGCAGGAACAATCATCCCCCCACAAGTAGGTGGACTAATGGGGTAGTAAAGATTTCTGACTCCCAGCACAAGGGAATGCAGACACTGCAGGCAGGCACCCAGACCGAGTGATAAGCACTGAAATAATCTCCTGAACTGATCAGGAACCACACAGCCCAAGGCCCACTCTTAGCTAACCTCTGCCACTTGCTGTGAGTGATCTATCCATAGGCACCAGCAGGTGTGAGATTCATCTCTCTACGCTTACAAAAAACATACAGATTTGTATATATGAATAGGAATATATCAAAATCCTTCACACTTGGATATGAAAATCAGAGAAAGGCAAATGTCTGCCAGAAGCCAGAATTAATTTTGAAATAATTGGCTTGGTGGGCTTCTCATTTATGAAAATTGCACTTATAAACTGCGATACACTGAATTACCCAGAGAGATTATTCCTTAATGACTGCAAGTACAGGTACCCCCAAAAATAAAGAGATACTTAGAGATCTGTTGCCAAAAGACATTTGTGTAGCTCCATAAGTACTTTTTCAGAAAGTCTAAAGCTCACGATTGTCACCCAGAAATCATCCTGACACATATCACTTGTAGTTCTCAACAAGAAAAATATGCTATTTTCTCACACATTTCCAGGAAGTAATTTAAAAATATTTTGGCTGAGAATGAGGTACAATTGTACTTTTAGGTTTTCAAATTATAAAGTCCGATTCCAGTGTTTTAAAGCCCTAGCACATAATCAACCAATCAATCAGCTCAGAGCTCTCTCTGCACTTACCTTAATGTTGCCTTCTGTGCTTACACCTTTGCTTCTGCAGAAAATAAGTTAGTATTTTCATAATATTTGAAGAAAAAAAACATTGCTTGTGATAAAAGACCTACAGAATGATGGAACTGCTTATGTTGGAAGGGGGCTCTGGAGCCCACCCACACCAACCCCTCGACAAAACCAGGTTTAACTAGATGGGGCTGTTCAGGGTGCCACGGTCCTGTCCCCAAAAGCAAAAGCCACGTGCTTCGAGCGCACCCTAGCGAACATCCTGTTGAAGCTTTTTTTTGTCTGCATTAAAATCCGCCAAGTTTCTGTATTTAACTATCAGGGCTTTGCTGCCTTGATGCTGGGGTCTGGATTTTTTTAAAATACATTTATTAAAGAAAATGTGGAGAAGTAGATGCCTCAGTACTTCATAAAAATCCAGCTGAGTATTTTACCCATCCATGAATTACACTAAATACTTTTTGCAGTGATTCACTGAATGTGAATTACAGAAGTCTTCACAAAGGCCTTGAAAAATTACTCATTTTTCTTTTGAGTATTCTTCCTTCTACAAAAATATTATGTTGCTGCTGTTACAAGAAGCTTGTGTTTCCGTAAGTTAAAATCACAGAATCACAGAATATCTCAAGTTGGAAGGGATCCATAAGGACTGAGCCCAAGTCTCTGCTCCTTGCAGGACTACCTAAAATTAAACCATTGACTAAGAGCATATTCCAGATGCTTCTTGAACTCTGACAGGCTTGGTGCTGTTAGCTCTGTCCCAGGGAGCCTGTTCCAACCATGCTCCCAGTGAAAAGTCTTTTCCTAATATTCAGTCTGAACTTCCTCTGAATTTCTGGCACTTACTCCTGTTAATTTCCAGCAGCTGGGGACTACACAGCTCTGTAGCATATCCAGATGTCTCTGTAAGGCCTCTCTATCCTAGAGGGAATCCACAGCTTCCCAAATTTAGTATCATCAGTAAACTTCCTCAATGTGCACTCAACTCCTATGCACAGTTCATTTATAAAAACATTAAAGAGTACTGACCCTAAAATTGAGCCTTGGGGTGACTGACTGCCAGTTTAATGTAACCCCATTCATTGCAACTCTTTGAGCCCAACCTGTCAGTCAGATTTAAGATAAAACTCCTTACTGGCTGTGTCTTGTTACTGACAAAGTAACTTCAAATATACAGTTGTGAATAAATATAAAAAATAACCTTAAAAAAGGATTAAAATAAAATTAAAAAAAAACCACACAAAGCCTTCAGATTTGTACAGGATGTAAGTAATCTTGCAGCAAGCATTTGCAGAAGGTACCATAGCAATAAAGAGACCTTAGTAAGTGGTCCTGAAACCATTACACACGTAGGATAAACCTCTCTGAAGTGTCCAATTGAAAACCGCAAGGAGACATACATGTTTTTATTTACCACCACTATTAATTCTCCACTTCCAGACAATATTGGTAGTTGCTCTTTTATAATTCTTTGAATTACATTTGACTGTCAGGCTGTGATGTGCACCTGTGCTCTCAGCTGGTATCTCATCTTTGAGCAAACTTAAACAAAACAGTGGAATCTTCCCCACTTACAGATGATTCTCCACTGCTGAAACGAATACAAGGAAACAAAAAGGAAACCCACCTGTTGTCTCACTTTGTGCTATGTTGTTTCTGTGCTACAACTGAACAACCCCTCTTTGATTGTCACCTGCTCCAAAGACCTGCACAGGTGCCTGCACCAGTTTTGTTTTGCTGCTGAGTCCTGCCGGGCCAGCACGTGCAAGTGCACAGAAACCCATCTGACCAAGACATGTGGTACCACATGTCCCTGTTCATGGTTCCCAGCTGTCAAAGCACAGCACATCCTCTAGCACTAGCCAGGCAGAGCTATCTAGGTCAAACAGTACTTAACTATTCTCAGTCTTTGTCCTCAGCAAAGTGGCCAGATCATAGACAGCTAAATCTGTCTTTGTAGTTTTGTAACACTCATCAAGAGCTGTGCTTGAGCTAACTAACATCAGCAGCTGGGATAGGACACTGAGAGATAACTGAGTGCTGACAACACGCATCATTCAATTATTACTACATTCTGTTCAAGGTCACTTCATACCGTTCCAAATCACTTTAAAAGTATCTTTTTCATTTCGCTGTTACCTCCTTTAAGAAAAGCATATCCCTGCTTTCTAATCCAACAAATGCAAACAGCCCAGTCAACAGTACAAAGTCAAACAAAAAACAGTCTTTCATCAAGCTACATTTTGGTCAGGAAGGAGCAATCAGAGCCTGGCCCTGTCCCATTTTCTTCTCTTGAACAAAGTCATATCTTGCCTGAGTGTTTGTGCTAAATGAGTGTCTCCTCTTAATCCTTTCCTCCTATGTAACAGCCTATTCTGTCTGTAGAGATGACTGAATTAGCAGTTTGACTCTTTCCTGGTCAACGAAGGGTTTATGTCTCATTATCTATTCCTGCTCACTGCTACTGAAGGAAAACAATCTTTTATGTACAGGTGGGGCAGAGAATTGATTCAGAGCAGCCCTGCAGAAGACTTGGGGGTGATGGTACATGGAAAACTCAACATGTGCACTCACAGTTCAGAAAGCCAGCCACGTCCTGGGCTGCATCCCAAGCAGGGCAAGGGAGGGAACTCTAACCCTCTGCTCTGCTCTTGTGAGACCCCACCTGGAGTCCTGCATCCAGCTCTGGATGGAACATGCAACTGCTGGAACAAGTCCAGAGGAGGGCCACAAAGTTGCGCACCGACCCTACAAAGACAGGCTGAGAAAGTTGGGGCTGTTCAGTCAAGAGAAGAGAAGGTTGTGTGGAACAAACCTTCCAGTATTTGGAAGAGGCCTACAGGGAAGCCAGAGAGGGACTCTGTCAGGAACTGTAGTGACAGGACAAGGAGCAATGGATACAAATTAAAAGAGGGGAAATTTAGGTTAGATATTAGAAAGAAATTCTTTTCTGTGAGGCTGGTGAGGACTGGAAGAGGTTGCCACCAGGGAGGCTGTGGATGTCCCATCCCTGGCAGTGTTCAAAGCCAGGTTGGATGAAACGTTGAGCAGCCGTAGTAGGTGTCCTTGTCCATGTCAGGGGCTTGGGACTAGATGCTCTTTAAGGTCTATTCCACCCCTCTAAAATTATATGGTATGCATCACTGTGTGAGTAAAATAGGTGAGGTTGGTGACAGAACAGCTCACCAGGGCAGTGGTCATGACACCAAGTCCGTCAGAGTTCAGGGAGTTTCTGGACAATGTTCTTAGTCACAGTTTCGATTTTATGGTAGTCCTTCAAGGAGCAGAGAGCTGGAGTCAATGAACCTTAAAAGGGTCTCTTCCAGCTCCTTATGGTCTTCTTCCAATTTGAGATGTTCCATAACTATATGGTAAGTACAGTGGTATATGACAAGTGTATCACAAGTCACATTGCACTTCTGGCACCGTTCACAAAAATAAACTATTTTTTCCCATCCATAAATGACTTAAGATATTTAAAACAGATGTAAAACCTTTATATTTTTGAGTTAAACGTGAAATCTTACTCCTTTTTAATAACACATGAGAGACAAGAAGCAGAACAAGAGTAATACTTAAGCAAAACCAATCTATTTTATTTCTGTCAAGTTAGTATTTAATTTTCAAACAGTCAAACAACACAACTCCAGAGAACTGTACCTCTTATAGTTTCCCATTAGTTATCATGACTACTGAAAACATACAAAGCACTTAGAACTTGTTTTAACCAGCCTGGAGTTTTTGTAAATCTTCAACTGTAACTAAATACCACACTCAAAACCATCAAATATAGGTACTTTCCATACTGAGTTAGTAATATCAAATTAACTATCCTGTAACAGTACAGCATTGCAAAAATATCTCAGTAAATTTTCATTAAAAACACTGTATCTGAAATTTAGAACACTGTGTGTACATAAAAGCCTATAAGCAAAAATCTGTCAGCAAAATCAGTAAGTGGTTCAAATATGTCAATAATTGTATTAAATAATACTTAGTGGACTAATAAACAATACCATTTGAAAAGAACTCTTCAGGAAGCTTGCAGTGGATATATTCACAGAATACTTTTGTACTACACTGTTCATAGTCTGAATAGAACTGTTTGTGGCAGGGACACTTTCTTTGGCACAATGCATTTAAAACTAAAGCAAACTGACCATGCTTACATAAGGCAAATATATATCAAGGCAGAGCTGTAACAGAAACCCTGTGATGACAATGACAGTAACCACACTGTGTGCATACAGACCATGCTTAAAAATTATTCTTTTGCAGAATGCAGCAACAAGAGATATTCGAGAAACTGGAACTCCTATACCTTCAAGAGTACACCATGAATCACTGCTTCCTCATGAGAAATTACCAGTATTGCGTCTTCTGTGATCAGTCCTACATAAAGCTGGAACTGAAAAACCACAGCAAGGATATAAATTTAGCAGCATACTCTGAAGAAATAAAACTAAACCAGAGGACTTACTCATAGTAGTGCAGATAATGACTTCTGTTACCAAGAATTCCACTTTCATATGCAAATCCAGAAAGAAAGGAATCTAGGAAATGGAATTTGGTAACAGTAGTTGAAATGCAATAAACTTTGGCCAAATTAGGCTTCCAGCATACACCCCAAAAATGTCAAAGCTTGATGGTATCTGTGGAAATATGTGCACCAATGTAGCTTCTAAAGTTCTTCAGAATATAGCAGTAATAAATAAATTCATAACCAAGAAATCTGTTTTCAACTGCAGGAAGTTATTAATTAACAAAATGTTATCTGCAGTAAATTTGTAAATTATCAGGAAAGAAAATTAAGTTAATTGACTTCTGGTTTTGGAGAAGAAAAACATTTAAGTCAATTTAATTTAATATATGAATATTTAATTCAATGTTTTTAATATAAATCAGTTGAGCATGTTATTCTGGACACTTTTGAAAGTATTTCTCTGTTTTGATAATTTATTCAAGTTTTTATTTTGAGAGTAGTGAAAGAAAGAAGTGTGTGGGGTGGGAGAAAGTGAAATCTTTATTGGGTCATATTCTGCATTTCACGTTTTTACAGCCAATTTTATCAATCTCTTCTCTCAAAAGCCTGTACTAGGAAGGCACATCTAATATGGGCCAACAGCAGTTAGACCACTTCATAAAACTACTAACATACCCTACCATTCAAAACCTGAGTGCTGCAATCAAATACTATTCCTGAAATTTCCTGGGTGAATTTCTCTCTCTAACTCCTCCTTCTCACTCTGCTCTCCAACATTCATAGCTCCTTCATCTCTGATTTGAAAGCATTGGACTTCAAGTTGAAAATCCTGGTTCTTTCATGGAAAAAAGAAAAGAAAGATAAAACAATGCTCATAGAACATATAGTAATTACTCTAAAAGTAAATCCAAGCATGAAGGTACTTTATACACTTCTGTCTTCTTATCACAGAATAGGAGCATCTGTCATTTCTAAAAGATTACTGAAATTTGAGTTATAAAAGTGAATGTGAAGAACTTTCTCATTGCCCTCTGATGACTGGTACCAGCACTTACTTTTCGCAGTCCTTTTTTCTTCAAACTAACACCAGGGGTAGAGACAGACACTTGTGACTGAATCGATTCAGTGATAGCCTTCTTTTCAACAAACTGAGCTATTTCATCCTCTAGACGTTTTTTCTTTTCCCCTAATTTCAGCTCCTCTTCTTGATGCATTAGCGTAAGATGTTCAAATTTAATCAGTACCTATTTAAAGAAAGCACAGAAAATAACATTTCCAACTGGCAACACAAGGTGGTGATATTACAATACAAAAACCCTCAGCAAAATAATACTAAAACCCATATCAGCTTGTGTTAATGGTCGTTAGAAATTGCAGTTACTTCCCTAAACTGTTAAGATTAAAAAGCAGCAATACAGAAAAACAATAACTTTTATCAGACTGTTCTCATGATCCTGGCTACTACACTCGAAGTACAGGTAGAAAACACAGAAGGCACTAAGTGAATACTAGATTCCCTACTACATTTTACTGTATCTTTAGTGTATCAAAAAAGAAGGCCTTTAGAGATGAACCAGTTATCAACAGACAGATTAAATCAAGATGACTCAAGTAGAATATAGTGGGGAAGTGTATATTGATCAGATTTAAGTATTAGTAAGTACACAGAGTTAGTCTGGTTGGGGAGTTACTGGTGGGCTGCAAGAAGCTAACTACTTTTCAGCTCTTTGATTGGGTTTCTTTGACATATTAATGCATTTTAGTTTCCAGATCCATTTTAACCACTTTAAACCTACTGTAAAGTTGTATGTGACAACAAAAGAGGTACTTAATCCTTCCTCATCTCCCATTTCCCCACACACAAATTCTCATAGAATCTTGCTGTTGCAAAGAGGAAACTAAGACTATAAATGTAACAGTACGCCTGCTGTACACAGCAGACCTGACAAATTTTGTAGGTGCACCTGCACATCTCCTCTAAATGAAGGATGTGAGAGAAATCTGAAGTTCAACAGAAATTCCTGGTTTTCTTTAGTTTCCAGATACAAATACAGCAGTAAGAGTACATGACAAATGTTCTTTGGGAGTGATTATATGATCACTTTCCCACATCAGGAACTTGGAAAACTAATATCCATAATTCTGCAATATGCAGAGTTAACAAACCACTTGGTATAAATCATACAAGGAAAATATCAAAGGGTTAGCACAGATACTGTGTAAGACCTTGCTGAACCTGCTTTGCACATGGCTAAGCATTCTTCCAATTGGACAGCTTCATATTGAGAAGGACCAAATCTGATTTTTTTTTCTACAAGTAGCATGGGGGTCTTAACAGAATCAGAAAACAAATATTAAGCTGCCTTCTTATTTAAAACATGTACCTGAACATCTCAAAAAACCTGCTACAGCTTTGCTGGGGGACAGACATACAGAAAAGAACATTCATAAAAATACACAGGTTTCCAATTTCAATTAAACCAGTGTTTGAATATAAATACACATGACCATGGTAAGAGTCTGACAGAAACTAGATGAGAAGATCCTATCTTGCTAGTCCAGCTTGACAGGACTAAATCTTCAAAAACAGAGCCAAGATATAGAATACATTTTCAAACAGTCTTAAGGCAGCTGGAAATAGATGAGATTTTGAAACCAGAACCGAAACAGACCAACAGAATACCACTTACACACTTTCAAACCTCTCAGCATGAGGGCTAAGCTTAGATTTAATAGCTGAATCTGGAAGTCAGGCAAACCCACATGGCCCACTCTGAAAAGCCTCAGGAAAGACTTTTGCCTAAAATCTTGGTTTTTACAGAGCAATCTATGCACGAAAAGCACCTGCTGTGTTGTTATGGCATACCAATGTTTCTCAGCACACTGCTAGAGAAGACAAAGAAACACAACCATTATATTCATCAGTCTCGTACTTCACCATATCAACTCCTACTCTACAGATGCTTATCAGACACCCACTAAAGCCTTTAGACCATAAGCTCCTGCTTTCCCAAAATAAGATCCATTTATAAAATCACAGAATCATGTATGCTGGGGAAGACCTTTAAGATCATCAAGTCCAAGCATGAACCCAGCACTGACAAGTCCACCACTAAACCATGTCCCCAAGTGCCACATCTACACATATTTTAAATACCTCCAGGCATGGTGACTCACCACTTTCCAGGGCAGCCTGTTCTCCAACATTTAACAACCCTTTCAGTGAAGATGTTTTTCTATTATCCAGTCTAAACTTCCCATGACACAACTTTAAGTCCACTTCCTCTCATGCTGTCACTTTGCACTTGGGAGAAAATGCAAACCCCAAACTCAGTATACTCCTTTCAGGTAGCTGTGGAGAGCAATAAAGTCTCTCTCCCCTGAATCTTCTTTACTTCAGGCTAAACAACCCCAGCTCCTTCAGCTGCTCCTCATAAGACATATTCTCTTGTTTGCTGGTGTCTAATTAATCTGCTAATCCAATCAATTTGTGTAATCAAACTGCCTTTGATTTAAAACATTACTGTCCTCGAAATATTAGGAAATTATAAATATCAAACAGTGATTTTGTTAAGAACTTAGTTGTTCCAAATCTCAGAAAACAAACTCAAGACAGACAGGCATGCTTGCCTGTTGCTCTGCCTCTTCCAACATTGCTGCTTTCTCCTTCACTTTCTGCACAAATCGTTGCTTAATCTCCTCTTCTTTTCTTTCCACTTCAAGGCAGAACTCGAGCCTCTTTGCCTCAATGACTTCCTGTAGACTGAAGTTCAAAAATGTAAGCAACTCTGCAGCACACTGCTTTACTCTGTGTGGAAAACCAACAATCTAGAAAATTATTTAAACAATTAATACTCATCTGAAATATTAATTTCTACAGCTTCCCACATAAAAATACAAGAAGAAACCTAAACAGAAACAAGCATCTTATCTTTCTATTTTTTTATTTATGTAAACAACCCTGAGTAAAATTGCTTATGCTAACAGCTCCTGGGCAATTTACATTTCAAAGTAAATACAACACTTTAGGCATCTCATGTTCTAAAGACTTGATTTATACCTTTCTGACTCCAACATGCATAAGCTTCTTTAAGTTGCTTACTACTAAGACACTGAAATTGCCAGAAAAATCTCCCAAAATTTCCACGTTGTGAAGCCTCAGTCTTCAAGTAGGACCATACAAAAATAATTAATCTAGAGCACTAAAGTAACAAAAAACTGATTGTTCCTCTATGAAAGTGGAAGAAAATAACAGGATCCTCAAAACATAGAGCACTCTTTTTTTAATGTCAAAATTTAAATATAACAGAATTATATTACTATAGAATGAATTCAATTTCCTAAATAGTTCAACATCCAAAACACAGGGTTACTTCCCAACATGCAACAGCCAAAACTTCAAGACTGCTTGTTTCTTCCTGAGCCCTCTCTTCCAGAAGTAAACAAACTGCATATAGACTATACTTATATTTGAAACTATATAAGAGGAGTAAATTAGTTCAGATCTTTGAGAAAATATCTGGCCAAAAAAAAAAAAAACAAAAAACAAGTCAGCAGGTAAATCAAACATTTCTTTACTTTTAAATCTATGTCTCCCTTCTCTTTTCAGTATGCAAGATAATTTTTTCCCCTCCAAACAACAGGTACTTGAAATTCAGAGACTTCTTTCATGTCAAAGCATATCATGGCAAATTAAAAGATGCTAGTAATTTATTCATATGAATAAACTACCAGAGATTTGGCATTTTCAGAGCCTATACTACCACTGCCAGGCAGTGCTGGTGGGAAATGTTGTGCTTTTCCAGAAATACAAATGGAGCTTGTACATGTACGTACCTCATACACCAAACTTCTTTTGAAAAGAAAACCTGCTTAAGGACACAAGTTCTTCCATCAAAACATGTACCATAAACCTCTCTAGGTCACATGATTTCAGAGAACACAAGTGGAGGACCAGAGCTGTTTTAATGGTTATTGGAAACTCAAAAGCATTGTCTGCTATGACATTTGGCTTAAGAACAGGTAAAACCATGGATAATATTCTAGCCTTTTTTCTGGGGTTGTTCTTTACACTTTTCATCTCTTCTAGCACTTGCTGAATGCTGACTGGTCACCCTTTCCCAGCTAACATGAGTTACTGTCCTTTGCCAGGTAACTCATGCCTTCCACTCTCATGTAAAATAAATAGGTATGTATATTAAGTATTTCATTTTGATTTATATTTTTAATATACATACACACTTATGTTTTTGTCATATCTTCTACTGTTGCTATTTAAACCATTTATAAACAATAAAAACTTATTAAAAAAACCTAAAGAGTTAATTATCTAGAGCAACACTAAGCTTAAACAGCTCTAAATTTATGGCGACTGTGCAGTTTCTCAATTCTAAAGTTTCTTATTTGTATTCAAAATATCATCTAAAGAGAGAAGAAACATCTTGAAATTGCACATGCAGACAATGTTCTTAAGATAACAAGGTCAGAGCACTCCTATTCTGTCTTATTTGAGCACTACATGGCAACAAAATTAATTCAGAACAATTACCCTTTTGTGTTTGGGCTTGTTTTGAGGGCTTTAAATCAGCTGTGAAATAACTTAGGTCACCCTGAAATTTCAAATCCCTAAATCCACAAGAAACAGGGGCATGATTTTCACAGAGATGTATTAATTCACACTATCTCTAAGTTTAAACAATAATGCTACAGCACAGGTTTTTCCACTGCCAGCAATCTCACACTATACACGCTTCTGCACACACTGTCAGTTCTGATAGATAAAATGCTGCCTTTGGGAATGATAAAGCTGCTAGAGCAAAGTTAACATGCTACAATCACACCTTCATTTCTTTGTGTGGACATCTTTAGACCCAGACTAGGTTACTTTATCAGGTAAAAGCAATTTTGTGTTGAAATTAGTAAAATATTAACTCTGAAGACACTCAACTCAGTAAATAATAATATTACAACTAAAAAGAAGAAGATAAATAAAAGTGTATTTTTTACATTTACTTTGCAAGTGGTTGTGGATGCTAGTACATGTTCAAGTGGAACTGTGGAAGTGTTCAAGGCCAGGCTGGATGGGGTTTTGAACAACCTGGTCTGGGGGAAGGTGTTCCTGTCCATGGCAAGTGGGTTGGAACTAGATGGTCTTTGAAGTCTCTTTCAATCCCAGCCATTCTATGACTCCATGAAATACCCCCTCCCGCTGGACTGAATTGTTCTGGGAATCACCAAGACAGAACTAAACCAAAATTTCCTTTTCTGCATGTGGCATACCAGCAACACAATAACCCAAACACTCTTAAGTGTTATGAGATTTGGGGAGGAAGGAAAAACAGTTCACCACATCTTAAGCCAATCCTTTCAACATTACTTCATCCACTGCTCATAGTAAAATATTTTTTGTTTTTGAAGACTTTTTTCACTGTTTTTTTTTAGCATGTTATGAAAATCAAGTTCACAGGTACTCACATTTTTCTGGCTTAGAAATCCAGAATGTAATACTCTGTACAAAGACACAAAATTTAAATGTCATAACTAATTATTTAAATAATGTATTCTTACTGAGGTTTTGTAGTAAGGGATTGTGAAGAAAGTCTAAACTAATCATACATACCACCGCTACCACCTGCTTTTCACTACCACAGCACAGCTGTGACATTTTTTCTGTCTGCGTGAGACTGAAAGCATGGAAGCCTAAAATTGCAAATTAGACACATTATGTTCATAAATAAAGACTCTGAAGTGACTTTAACTCTCAGTGGAACACAATGTGCATGTTCAACAATACAGGTATTTAAAGTTCATTCAACTGCACTTTTAAAAGCTTTCAAATTTGAAAGTAAAACTTGTAACTTTTTGCAGAACATTTGACTGTTAATTAAGGCATATCAGAAAAACTAAAAAAATATTAACTAGTGGCAGGTATTTCTGGCTTTGACTCAGTCGACTAGCTCAGTTGATATTGAGCAATAATAAGGATGTGGTAGACCTAAAGAATTATCAATTTTTTAGTGGGGGCAAGAAAACCAGGTATTTTGGGTGTGGTCCAATCTCATTCTAAGATAGTTAAAATATTTAGCTCAAATGCAAAGGTCTGCAGCTGGTCAGATGAACTCCATTGCCAAGGACTTCTTAAGGAAAAGGTCTAACAGCCTTTCAAACATTAGGTTTCTTTTCTTAGACATGACAAGAGTCACATCAACCTTCCTCTACATATAAACTTCTTCATGTCACTGAATCCTTCCTGGTTTTCTGTCATCATCTTCAAAACAGACTGAAAAATAAACAAGTTCAAGAACTGCAAGGCCTGAATATCCTAGTTCTGGGGAAGAAAAAAAGCAAGGAATTATTCCCCACATACTGAGAAACCAAGATGCTTGTGCTACAACAGTGTTTAATTGCAATTATAATTGAGAACAAACTGTAATCACAATGACAGAAAAACAACTAACCCAGAGAATTATTAACATCAGCAAATCTAAACACATAAGCATATGGCCTGAATGTCAATCCTCAGCTTTTTTCAACAGCCTTGGTCTTTCAGTTTTCTTCTTTCAAAACAAAAAATGTGCCCATAGGCAACAACTTAAATTGAAAAATGGACTTAACAAAATGTCCAACTTCAAAACACTAGCAATCCTGTCCTCCCTTGCAAACGCCTAGGCTAACTAGGTGTGTGTGTGTGTGTATATTTAGAAGTTTGTTTTCCTGGAAGCACTCTTCATGTCTAGATTTCCGTTTCCAACTATTCCAGATTTCACCACTCAAAACACCTCAGCAATTATCTCTTGCTGAGAATGACCTAAGACTAGGAATTCATGTTCCTAAGGAACATAATTGGACCATCAAAAGGGCAGGACCAGACCATCTGCACAGACACACAAAAAAGCTTATATTTACTTTTCAACAACAAAGAAATGCAAATGCCAATTTTAAGCAGCAAAAAATTATAAAATTATAAAAAATTCACTTCTGAATTTTATTTCTAACAGATACTGCATGAAATGCATAAATACTGTTATCCATTTACTTCATTACTTCATTCTTAGAATGCAATTGCAAACAAAAAGTTATTATGAAATAGCTTCAACAAAAATACAGAAATAGGTGTTTTTAAAGGTGTGCACAAGACAGTCACTTCAGACTACCTTTCTTTTCCCTTCTCAGCTCCAGTAATAAAGATGCAAATATATTTTTCTGTCGTATGCTGAAACCATCTCTTTCCACATCTCCCATAAAAAAGTAAAACTTGCCAACAGGTTTTTCCACACATGTAAAAGCGTAAGTGTTTTACACAAGTGGAAGAGTGAAAGGCTTTACAGATGTCTGCCCACAACCTAAGGTAGCTAGACATCCAAGAATTACTGGTTTTGCCTTGCAGTGGCATACAATTTTGGATGAATAAACTACCGTCCTACTTCTAAATCCAAAAGGGTAGCACAGGAACTTCACAGGCAGCTTCTTCCCAATATGCCAAAAGGCAGGGCACTTTGCTACTCAAGTGTCAGTGTTCAAATGCTACAGCCAATTACTCAAGTCTAGCAAAGGTTTTCTAAATTTACATTATTATCAAATTTATTATGTAGACAGCTACATCACAGGCACAAAATATGAATTCTCAACATGCATTTTGATCATTATTTATACAACTAGCATGAAATTTTAATCTTCAGGCAAATACTGCTATGCAATATTAATTATAGTCTAAAACTACAGCTCTTAGAATCTGCATGAATATATTGCAAACATCTTTTAAGGACAAAGAGGATGACAATTTAAAAACACATTTTTGCCCAAAACAACTGGATAGTCCCTAATCTAATTTTTTTTTTAAATGTACAAGCAGACTTGGAAGCACTGAACTTCCTCTATGTAAAAAGACATTTTCTATCACATTGCTGAGGATGACATTTTTTATTGTTTCCTCAGAACTTGATAAAACATCTTATGGGTAAGGCTGCATTAATCTGATAATTACACTGCTACACATCCTCTAAATTCTCTTCCTTTTTTGTAGTATCATAAAATGTCTCTCAAAACACCAAACACCTTCTGTCTCAGACATCAGCATCATTCACTATGCCACATTATTGCGGGACCACATCTATCCTAGTCTTGCTTTTCTCTTCCTGTTGCAGTAAATCTGGGAAAAAGTTCATTTTTCTAGATTCTTATGGGATATCTATTCTTATCCTTCAAAAAAAGGCATTTTCTAATAAAGCTGATTTACCAAAACTAATTACTAAGTATACCTTGCCAAAACGCTCTCAATAAAACTGACATCTGGTGGGCCATACGTAAAATCTACACACCAGAGAGAACTCGGCTCTTATGTATGTCCAAGAACTTGGATATACAGAAGTTGCAGACAACTTCTAAATGAGCTCTGAAGTGTAAAATACTGGGACATTCTAATGTGAACCTGCCACTTCAGGCTGTTTACAAAGCACAAACTGTGCAGGTGTTTTACAAAGATAATTCCTTTGTTTGTAGAAGAAAACACTTCTATGGATGATGGTTTTTATAATTTAACTCTTATCCTGAGATGGTTGTACACCATGAAACGGAGCTCCAGAAAAACTGCAGGAACTGGAGTCAATATTGCCATGAACAAATCTCTCAAAAAAAATCTTCCCTAGACAAGGATAACAAGACATCTCCTATTAACACACGTTCTTAAACAAATGAAAATGCTATGGTTCATTTCAGTTGGTTTTAAACCTCTTTCACCTTTGGTTCTCTTTTTATGAAAAGGATGTATTACATTCTTGTTAAGTGAAGAGAAATATCAAGAGACCACTGATTCAAGGTCAGCTCAACACCACCTCAATGAACTAATCTGCAAATGTGTCTCAATTCAAACAATAAGAAACTGGTTTTAATGCAAAGTCTTATTCTGTTTTCATACCTGGTTTAAGTCAGTATTTCCCACCATTACTATGCAGTAATGGTGCTTCACTAAGCCATGAAGGCTTGAACAACTCACAAAGCATCAGCTCTTCCCCAGCAGGATTCTGACCTGTTAAAAGTACAGCCCCATGCACTAAAAAAAAAAAAACAAAACAAAAAAAAACCACAAAACAAAAAAAAACAACAAACCAAAAAAAAAGGAAGCTGGAAGAGGGAGATGAGAGAACTGGAAATAAATGATTAAACAAAATAGATATAAAATTTTAAATCCTTCCTGTAGAATGCAGCTTCACTACATGAAACACTGAGTGTCTATAACCTTTAGCTTAACTTTCCTTTGGAATACTCTTTTAACTCCCTACAGTCCAGTAAGAGATTTCTTAACCTGAAAATGCTAAGACATTTGTTATTATGGCAGATAATGTGGGAAGTCAACAGTGTAACCACTTATTTTGTAAAAGTTTTTGCTTCAGCTCCTTCTGAACCTGGAGTCCAACCAAACTATTAATTATAATCAGACATTCTTAAGAAAGAAAGTAAAACATAATACTAATATATAATGAAAATAATTTAAAAGTTCATAAAGCACAAATATCTAAAAAAAACAGACATTTTTCCTGAGAAAAATTAAAATCCTCAGGTGTATCATAGAAGAGAAAGATTTCAGAAATACAACTGACTTCCATGTTTTTAAAAAGAATGCTCATTTCAACCTATATACTTCTCCAACAGTTACATCCTTCAATTAAAAAATATATTCTTTCCTTCTTAGAAAACTTATTTTATGTATCAAAGCTGCTCTGCACTTGGATGATATGAAGTGAATGGATGCTGAAAGCAAGCACTGCACTACAAGTCCTTTACCTGACTGGTTTGTTCTCAGGGCCAAGGTCTCTGCAACCCAACTTTTCCAGCCTGCAGCGTCTGTACGACTCATAATATGCACGAGTCTTCTCCTTTAAGTCTTCCATATTTGTGCAAAGCATCCTGCGAAGCTTTATAGTGTCACAGTGGTTCTCATTTTCCACTAATCAGTAAAAAGGTTTGATTATTATGCAGAAGTAGCAAAATAGTCAAAATACTTTTTAAACATCATCACTTACTTTATTCACTAAATACACTTCTAGCAAAAGGCATCTTGTTGTTTATTCCTTATAATTTTAATATACACACTGAAGTCCTGTAAGTACTAGTGAACGTATTTCAACTGTCCTGATTTCCTGATTAAGCTGAACACCACCACATTTCTCTCCCTTTTAACCCTCTTTACTGACAACCACAAAAGTTTGAAATTTGGTAGTGCTAGAGGTACTGCCACTATCCTAACCTGCCCAAATACTACACACACCATCTCATACCTTGATCCCAAGAATGCATCAGTGTGGATGAAACTACGAGTTAGTGCATGCCTCAAGTATTAATTGCTAAATTCCTTATACTGTTGATCCAAAATATAATCAGCCTGGCATCAGTGAAATAGCCCCTTTTATTATTGGTGAATTTTATACTTCAACAACAGCAAAAATGTCTAAAAATACTTTTAAGAATTCTTTTACCTTTTACAATGCCCCAAGGATATTGACGAGCTCTCACCATTTTGTCTCCAATTTTCACCTTCTCCATACTTCCTACCACAGCAAATGGCAAATAACCCTGCAGGAGTGGTACCAATTAAGTCTTATCTGTCAGCGCTCTTATATAAAAACATAAAAACACTTCAGAAATAAATTAGGAAAGAAAACACAATTTCAGAAAAAGCCAACAGGCAGTTTAAAACCAGATATCACCCCTAGGAGATCAGCAGCTAGGCAGTATCTACTGATAAAAAACTCAAACTACAATAGAAGCAGCAGGAGCAATTGATAGATCCAGATGGGTGTACTGGCAACTCAGGGGAACCTCAACAGGCTGGAGAAATGGGCCAACAGGCACCTCATGAAGTAGAAATGAGAGCAATGCTAAGTCCTGCATGTCAGGAGGAATAAGCCCATGACCCAACACATGCTGGGGGGCAACTGTCTGGAAGGGCACTTTGCAGAATAAGACAGGGGGCAACGACTTGGTGAACAGCAGGTTGTTCCTGATTCAGCAGGTCTGTCCCAATGGCAAAGGCAGCCAACTACAGCCTGAGCTGCACTAGGAAATGTCAGCCTCAAACAGAAAACTGCTCTAGAACATATGACTCACATTCAGACAGAGCTCATATCCCAGTAACACATGACAATCACATGTTGGAACCTGTGCTGTGGTTACTACTGTGGGCTTGGCACAAAGATAGGCTGGGCACTGAATGCCTGCGTGCTGACCCACAACAGCTGACCAAATAAAGAAACACCATTACCTGGAAAATAAATCACTAGCAGAGCATGGAAGTGGTAAGTAACAAACCACCACACTGCCCCACAGCAAAAGGACCTGCTACTGATGGACAGCTGCACATTCTCACTCCCTGGCCAGGTGACACAGGTTGGGAATGCACAGCCACGGGCTCCAGCATCCTGGCTCCTGTTCCCTACTTTCAAACCCCCCTACACACAAACATGGTCATGTGTACCTACAAACACCTGCAAGCAAGCAGCAAATACAGAGTGCTCAAGGCAAAGCCATCTAGCTTCACAGCCTTAGCTGAGAGCTGGCAGCTACCCCCGAGACAGTGGGAAAGGACACGGAAAATAAGCCAGAGTTACATCTGACTTCTTCATCCCCAGAGAAAATCTGTCCTAATTTCAAAAGAAATTACTAAATAAAAGATAAAAAGCAGGTGTAAGACTTGTTATTGTAGAAAGCTGTAGACACGAGGCACCTAAATATCTTCTCTACCAGATGTAAAATTGTATCTGTTGAGGAAAAGAGCAAAGTCAATCTCACCATCTATAATAGTAATTTTGTATTAATTAACCCGGTATTAGAAAAATCATTTATGCATAAGAACCTCTTTTCTGGTATCAACAGCAAAAGAGCAAGAAGATTTGCAAGTAGGGGTAAAAAACCCTAACACATAAGAGTTTTTTAAGGAGAAGAAAAAACAAACTCATGACATGCAAACTTGCAAACTTAAAGACAGTGGTGGTAGCAGTGCCATTAATCAGCATTAGAGAATGATGCTTTAGTAGCGAAATATCAATATTTTTGTCATTTACTTACATTTGTGATGGTATTAATCTCAGAAACAGTTTCATCATCAGTAGGAAACTGGTATATCCGGATGCCATTGCTTACCAATTCACTCATTATTTTCTTCTTGAACTCTTGTAGCTCAGTTTTAGAAATGCTGTCCGCTTTGCCTATAACTGGTATAATGTTCACCTACGAATGACATAAATTATATGAAATGAATGAGACTTCAATTTTGAGGTGGCAACTTTTTGTAAATAGAATTGGTTTTTAATTAGCTGTTTAAAACTTCCTCTGCAGTCCAGACCTTTCCATCAATTGATATCAAATTTTGACAATGAAAAATATTCTCATGGGCATCATTTAACTAACTAGCAACCAATTATTTAATATACTCCCTTAAAAGTAATTGATTCTAAGAACAAGGAAGGAGGTATCATAGAGCAAAGTACTCAACTGCAAGCAATGCCTACTTATTAACTAAATGCCATTAAGTATTTATATCTCTGTTAAACAGATTGTTTAGTTTCTAGCAGCAGGGGACATGGCTCAGGTGTTAAATGAAAGCTGGCAGTCTAAATACAGAAAGAAAAGGAAGCGGGCTACCAAACCCTGCCTACCCCTAAGACTTTTCCTTGGGTTCCTTTCAGCTACATCATCTTCACCTCACCACTGCAGCACAGTTTCTCCAGTATCTGACATGAGCAGAGAAATAACAAAGGCTAAAGCTTATTGCTTACCAGTCTTCACACTAATTATTCAGAACACTGAATTCAGTTCTATTAAACTGCTCTATTTCCTAAAATAGTGATGGCAGTAACTTGGAAGCAATAGATGCCAATTTTTTCTTACAAATATCACCACTTCCAACAGACACATTTTTCAGAACTAAATGGAAATAATGAATGCCCAAATGGAACTAAATGGAAATAATGAGTATCCAAATATTTTGAAAGAACAACATAAATAACTCTTCCAGATTTCAGAAGATGAAGTGTTTTACAGAGTTCCTTGATCACAGATGCAAAAAGGAAGGAGAGGAAAAGGAAAAAAAACCAACACAACATACACACTTTCTATTCTTCTGAATATTCTGCCTGAATGGAAATGTCTAAATGTCAAGAACAGATTCAAAATAGTTATTTTTCAAATTAGACTTCTATCTTAAACAATATGTCTCAAATAAAAAGAAGCACGCCAGCTCTGAAGTAGGACTTCCAAGATTACCTGATGGTAGTCCTTAATTTTGCAGCACACATGATCTAAGCATATATGGGGTAAAATATCTA
Source organism: Chloebia gouldiae (assembly GCA_003676055.1). Classification (NCBI taxonomy): domain Eukaryota; kingdom Metazoa; phylum Chordata; class Aves; order Passeriformes; family Passeridae; genus Chloebia; species Chloebia gouldiae. The sequence goes on along the minus strand of QUSF01000007.1, from coordinate 23,618,710 downwards.
AAATCAAATAAAATTATGGAATATATTTTTCTATAATTGAACTCATTTAGAATTGTATAAACAATCTGTTGCACTAGGAGTAATTCACACCTTCAATCAAATTAGCTGAGGGACAACAACGTAGGTTTTCTCCAGTATAGGTCTAAAAATGGATGGAGCACAGAGTCCTCAGAATTAAATTAACCTCTACTCTTTTTCAACATGAAAGTTGTCTTTTCAATGTAAACATTTTTCAAGCACTCACTAATTAAGAGAAAATTTCTTAGAAAACAGAAAACAAATAGCAGAGAAAGTCTACCAAGAAGAAGAGTAAAACACAAAATCATCAGAAACTGAGATTACAGCTATCAACATTGACATTAATTCAACACAATTGCATAATAACTGAAAAGCACAAAATTAACACTGGTTTTAGATAAGCAACAAAGAAGGAAAAGAAATATGTGTAATTGAAATCATTGTTGGTTGCAAGAGCAGGCTGATTTAAGTGTACCTCTGTGAATCAGTATAAAAATTTCTGAAGATTCCTTCTGAAGAGAAAAAACCAAACTAAATCTCCATGGTACTTTACTGACTTAACCATAACCTGCATACAACTCTGTGAGAAGGAATTAGAACTGCAGAGTTCTTAGCTGAATAATCACTATTTTGCAGCAAGAAAGAGTACAGGAAAACATCCCCTTTGTCTGCGAATGAAACCTGGCTGGTCTGTAGTGATGCCATCATAAGAAAAACTAGAAGATTTTCCGGTATCTAAATGCTAGAGTCCAAATTCTTAGCTAGTCATCCAATTCATAATAGAGAAAAATAAATTGACCACAGATACTCTGTTTTTTTATTCAAGGCCTGCAGAGTACAGGATGAACCTATCTATTCCAAGAACCCTCTCTACCTCTGAGCATGTATAATCTCCTATTGTTTTGTAGCAGCAGACTGTAACAAGAGCACACAGTGTACACTGCAGTGGATTTAGGAAGAAACTCAAGACAGCTTTTGACATAGATTTACACATTTGATGGATGCATGTGGCTGTCCCATCTTCTCTTTATGGAATCCTGTACTCAGCGAATACACCCAGGGACTCCCACACCCTGGGAAATATCAAGTTCTTAATTGCCACTAGAAGAATGCAGTACTAAAAGCACCACGAACATACGACACAACAAGATGGAAACAAAACTACAGTTAAAGCATATAGCTCTTTCTGTGTGCACATGGATGTTTCTGTATAAGATCAGAAAGAATCCATTGCAAAGGGATAAAACACCAAAGTTACATTTGGTTTATGCTCTCTCTGTGCCAAAGCAGAATTAAAAATTTTTGCAGTAGGTGGCTAGATGCCACAATTCCCCAAAGCAGAATTACTTTTGCTTTATCCTGATGGAAACATTTTTTTAGGATGCTGGAATTTGAAATCTATATCCTTTTCTTTTGAAAGAAACACTGTTTTGAAGAAAGTTCAGTAAAGAGCAGGCACAGCCCAGAAACCAACAACATAGCACACAGAAATGTGCTCTCCCCTACTTTGTACCACCATACCTTCCCTCCTCTGCTATTGAGAAGTTCAGAATCAAAATACATCCACAAGCAAACTAGCAAAAATCCCAAATGTGCTTATCAACCACAAATGTGGACTAGGCAGCCGATTTGATCCTTGCTATCTTGGAAAAACTTCTCAGAAGTTTGTTTTTTTCTTCTTTCTCAGAAGAAAATGCAGGAAGAAAATTTAGCAGGAGGGGCTCTAGTACAGCACAAAGAAAAAGGCAAAAAGCACAGCAAATGCATTTAAGTTTTCAACATTTTCAACATTTCAACAAATTAAATCCAAATAATATAAGGTTTCTTAAAATAGGTTAAACACTTAGCTTCACACAGCCCTGTTACAGGAAGAAAGTTAAGGATTTAGGAAATGCAAGTAATTTCACTAGAAACTGTTATTTTAAAGCTTTCTCAACAAATCAATATGTTAAAACACCACTGCAGCCTATCACAGAAAAAGCCACATTGGCAGGGTGTTCTGTTGATTGCTCTTCATGCCTCTTCAGTTCTCTATAACAAAGATCTTCACAGTGTTGCAGAGCTTTTTATATGCCAACTTTCCAGCAGTCCCAAAACTAGAAACAATCTTAATTAGAAATAGTACAGCACTTATGGAAGGTTACCCTATCCAATCTCACTACAATGTTTAGGGTTTAATAAAAGTAAAGTTAGTGTGGGTCTACTTTTTTTAGTATTTTTTTAACTTCGTTGTGCTTCTTTTTTCAATGTTCTTGCTCTATGTCTCTCTCTTTTTGATTTGTAAATAAACAAGTGATGAACTGCAAGCTACTTGCAGAGCCCATTTATTCTGAACTTAAAGTATCTCAGTAGCAAAGAAACATTACAAAACCAAATGCATCAATATAGAACTGAAAGATGGTAGTGGACCTAAAAGCTACAAGATGCTTTAGAAAGTAAGACAAATTCTTGGAACTGTTTCCAAGTCTTACCTTACTGTCTAGGCTTCTCATAGTTAACAAATCTATGGTTTTTAGAGAACGGCCTGTAGGTGAAATGAAATAGAGGCAGACATGGATGCGAGTATCATGGTAGCTAAATAAAGAACGTATAACTTTCAATTCTTCCTCGAGATAGGCTTCAAATTGTGCATCTACATAATCCACTATTGGCTGATAGCTGTAGGAAATAAAATTTAACAACCAGATATTAGCTACTCCTAAACAAAGACTAAGAAGGGAATTCTCTTGTATTGTTCTGCAGATTTTTACTTTACATGTCAAAAGGCTACTCAAGGAGGGCAGAAAATTACATGTACAGACTAATCCTAATTTCTGAAAAGTAACTCAAAAAAGAATTGTGCATCTAATACAAACAAAATATTTCCTAGCTACCATTAGTGAAAAAAAGCTACATAAAGTTAATTATGATTATAACCAAACTTCCCAAGTGATGTTTTTAAATTTTTGCAATTAAGTTGTGCAAATGCAGAATTCTTAAGTATAAGGAAGATACAACAATCTCTTAGGTATAATACAAGAAAAGAAAGAATATGCGACTAACAGTAACAAGAAACAGGATGAACTTTATCTTCTGAAATACTGTACACGAGAGAGCTCTTCAACAACAGACAAAAACTAAAATGAGAAATGCTAGAGAATAAAAATCCAATTTATGCTAAGTATAGTTTAAGTATACTTTATCCTACTTAAAACCAAATTCTAATGTGCTTTCAAAAATAAAGTTTTTCTAGATGTAGAAGCAGTGCTTAGGGAGGACACTTACATTTTTTCTGCTCCACAAAGTTTACAAACCAGATCAAATGCTATCAGTCCAGAAGCATGTGTTACACACAAAATCAGAAGAACAAAAAGGCACCTCCCATACCACACATCAAAACCTCTAATAGCTATACTAGTATCCACTTGCATCTCCTTCATCCAATTCACCAGCAGCAGCTATTATCTGGTCATATCATAAGCCACAGCTGTCATGACAATCTTAATGTGACTCTCTAACCTTTTATTATACGAGTACCACCATTTAGGTACTCACATTGCATAAATTCTTTACAATTAAGTTGAAAGAAACAAAATCTGCCGAGACAGTTTAGTCCTGTAAAAAATTCACGAAAGCGCAGACTCAAAAAAAGTTCTCAAAGACACCAATGCGCTGCGTCTACAGCTCCTGACTAGGCTGACACAAAAAACAAAGGCCTTCTGTAATCCACATGATGTTACTTCCAGTTTAATGTCTTCAACAAGTTACAATCAAATTGTTAAAAACCCTGCAGATCTAATCTATATAATCTACAGTACTTTATAATGTGCTTGACTGTTTAAAAACCTGTCCACTGAACTCCCTGCTTTTCTCCACCCCAAAAGAAACTACTGCATGTACACACATTTATAAAAGATTAAGAAAGAAAAGATTTCATAAAGAAAGAAGCAGAGTTCATCTGAATTATAAAATAAATTCTTACAGGAGAAGAACAATGTGTTTACTTTGGCACACAGGGAAAACAGTTAACCATCTATTTGGAATACATGTAAGACAACCACTTACTACAAAGCCCAAAGAAAAATCAACTTGCACTTAAGACCAAAACTTCAGCATAACATAGTGACAAGAGGGCACTTACGTATCTGCTTTGTTCACCTGGTCACCAAATCCCACTGTTTTTACAACTGTCAGCTTCAAAAGAACATTACTTTCCTGGAGTTCAAAAGTCTGGGCTCTAAGTCGAACACTTGACAGAAAATGTGTTGATGGAGAGTCCTCAAAATCAGTGTTAAACAAACTGCTCACCAAGGCTGATTTCCCAATTCCAGTTTCCCCTAAAGTTAAACAGAAGGGTTGGAGAAGACACTTTTCACATCAAATAAATACATAATAATCACAGAAAATGTACACAAAAACTCAACTGATTTTTCTGTGTAAAACTGTGCATTTGTGCATTCTTTTAGTGAACACTAAATATATTTTCATTATTTTTTTCATCCTAAATTTAAGGGTAAATTATCAGCTAATGACTAATGAGCAGAACAGTGTCTGGACACTTTGCTTTCTTTAAAAGTCTGAATTAACTTCCTACAGATTTTTAAAAGTTAAGTGTCTAGCTGTGAAACCACAGATTCAACAAACATCTTTTAAGGGTAAAATATTGAGCAAAACATTTGATAAGTATAGAAACACTTCAGTAACACCACCTCGGAATTTTAGAATTGTTTTCGTCTGAAGCTCTTTGTTACAGGTGTAAGCCCCATTTACTCAAAAAAATCCAAAAGGCTGCTGATAAATGAATAAATGACTGGAATACATTGTCAACATTTTTTGGTCTTCACATTTTTTATGAAAATGCTACCTATAAACCCAAACAAACAAAGCTGGGAGAAGGGGTGGAATTACAGTTCATGCTTAACATTAAAGAAACTGTTTAACACCACAACTGGATTTAAATTCCAGTCACTTCCTAAGATGGGTATACCACTAAAGCCTTTAGGCATCCAGATACTACTCACCAATGCAAAGAATGTTGAAGCAGAAGCCATGCTTGATGGATTTCCTAATCAGTTGGTCAGGTAAGCTATCAAACCCAACATGCGCAGACAACGACAAAGTTCGACAGTCAACATTTTGCTACAGAAAAATAATTTCAAAATATCAGTTAACAAGGCAATCAAATTCCACTAGAAAGCTAGAACTCATTCCTTATGATTTCACACACAATGAGGAAAAGCCAAATCTGAAAGAAAAAGACCTGTCAAATGAGTTTTATTCCATGATTTGAGAAAAAAAAAAAACCCAAAGCAAACAACCTTATGAAACATGAATGAAATAAAGTAGACAAGTCCAACTGAAAACGTAAACTGAAAATTATAGGGAGAAAATAAACCACAGTTGGTTTGCTCTTAGAAAACACGCAAAAGTACTAAAAAAAATCTAAGCATAAGAATTCAAAATAGAAAAGCATAATCAGAGGAAGGTGTACGTTACTGAACAGAACTCATTCTGAGGAGCTGGAACTGAAATTGCTATTTATGTCAACTAAAACATTATCTACACTCATTTTATTTTAGAACTCTGAGACACCATTACATCTATTTCATTAGACATATCTAAAGGTGCACATTCCTTTTCCAACATCAGCTAGCAATCTAGAATCATGACATCAAGGCAGTGAGCACACTAAAATGCATAAGGCTAAAAGGAAATACCTTGATCCATACAAATGAACCATATTTTTAAACAAACATTACATATCAGAAGTAGAAATGGTGACAGTTCCATGCTATTCTTTCTCTTATATTTCCAATTCATATGGAATTGGAAACCATTATTTGGAAACCATTGTTTCCTGTGAACATGCACATGGTCAACAGCAGGAAACTTTTTAATTTAACACTTAAAAGCCCATTAAAGTGACACCTTTTCTAATAGGTATGCATAGCAAGTCTCAGAATTCTTGTAGCTAATAGGATATGGATATTCCTCATAGCATATACCCATCCTCTTCTTTATTTGCACACAGGACTTCCTTGTATGGACTTAGAGACTGCACTGCACTAACTGCACCAACTCTCATTTTACATTCCCCTAATTAGATAATTCCATTTTAGACTAATATGAGGGAAAATGCATATGCAAAGTGAACAATTTAAAGAGAAAATATTACATCTTTTGGTTATTAAAAAAAATGTACATTCAAAGCACATCAGAAAACAAAATTTCTCAAGGCATTCTACCAGAAGAAAATGACTATTAAAAGGCACTGAGAAACACTGAGACCTGTTAGTTTCCTGTCCATTTAAAGACAAGTGGCTGCAGAGTGGCTAGAGCACATCTAAGAACTCTAGCTACTAAGTCTGATACTCAAAGCACCTCTACTACCACTAGGATAAGACAGTTCTCTAACACAAACCATTCAGCCTCCACACCAAAAGCCAGTGCAAGTGGCTCAGCATGAGTGAAGAAGGGAGGCCTTTCACCTTCATGTCACCAGCCTAAATCCCAGCCTCTGCACTGCCATTTGTAACTCTCCAACCAAAAAAACCCTCACAGGAATAAATTTATTTCCTTCTGATGTCCAGATAGAAAGATAAAATTATTTTGTCAGCAGAATTGCCTTGTTAAGGCTTAGGGCTTGGCATGCCTCGATGATCTCAGACCTAGAGGAGGTTAACAAAGCCTGGGGAGAAGAATGTGCCAATGATAGTGGACACAAAAAAATTAAAATTTACAGGCCACAAGGACATTTGGCAGAACACCCAATATAAGGAAGAAACTAACAAAGCCAACTCAGCAACTATGCTGAAATCAACTGACTCAGCTCCAAGGAAATTTTAGCAGGAGGAGATTGTGACCACCAACTCACAGGCCACCAACTCAAGAAACCCACCAACTCAAAAGAAGAAAAAAAACTGTGAATGTGGGCTAATTAGCATGACAATCGAGAGTATCACTAACCAACAGAAGGTAGAACACTAATTAGGCAAATTATGCAACTAGTAGGCAATGACACTTGATCTCCTTGTTTGTCAAAACCTATAAATGTAGTTTTGATGACTGGGCAGCTAGGATTTTGTGGGTTATCATCTAGCACCCCACTTCGCACAAAAAGAATAAAGAAATGGAGGTAGCTTGTCTCAGTGTGTAAATTGCTGCTGCTTACCAAGCGGCAAGCCCTCTTTGACAACACCTTCCTTCCTTCCTTCCAGAAGAATCACTGTCTAAACCTATTCCACCGGACAGCAAGTGAAGCATTCTCTTAATAGAAAAGCAGTAACACACATTTTTCCTTCTGAAATTTTACAAGGACATCGGGCGTTTGTCTCTCCGCTATTGTCTAAAAAATAAGCAGAAAAATTAAGTCCACAAAGCTGACCATATGGTATCTGCATTCTTACCACTTCTAAAAGAATTTTCATCTCATTAATCACCTAATTGATATCACCTAAATATCTCCTTACTCACAGCTCATTCCTTCTTTCAACTCCATTTTTAATGGCTGGTGGCATAACTAACGTGTCTGGATTTCTCCAGATTCGCTGGGGCTCTGAGCAGCATGGTCTAATGAAAACTGTCCCTGCCGAGAGCAAGAGGGTTGGAACCAATCTTTTTGACATCCCTTCCAACCCAAACTACTCTAAGATTCTATGATTTAATCAAATATTTTGGTTTATATAAAGTTGTCTTGCCCATTAAAAACAGCATGAAAAGAACCATAGTCTGAGATGGTGTAACATTTAAAAATTATTATTTCTTTCAGAAAGAAACCTGAAAAAAATAGTAATCTTTTAAATTTACCACGTATTTTTGACCCAAAACTGCACAACACCATGCTGTACCAAAGCAAATGCTAAGTCTCAGACTACATCCATTACTTTGCATAAACCTCGGCAGAACGAGACTAGCAGTCTGAGCAAGAAACTAGCTTGTTACTAGATTTGCAGACGTGACTGAAATTTGCCCTGCAAAACTCTTAGAAAACCGTAACCAGAGTGTGACTAAGCAGGCAGTGAGGGTCCCGCCAGCCCCAGGCGGGTACGCGGAGGTGCTGGGCAGGGCGCGGTGCCCCCAGCCGCGAGGGTGGGCGCCCCAAAGGTGACTCCTCCCGAGCCCCGAGTTCTCCGCTGCTATCTACAGGCTCCAGCACCGTCGTGTGGATGGGTTCAATGTCTTCGGAACATAAAGCTGACAGCTTTGCAATTACACCGAAGTAATTCTTCAGTAGGTAAGATTCAACTTATTACCTGAAATACGCGATACGCCACGGGAGCGCTAGGAACAGTGACATCTGAAACAAAGGTCCTGTAACAAGTTCCAAAAGCCTGGCAGCTCTGGGAAGTAGACGGCGTGAGGAAGGAGCCTTCATCTGCCCCGCTAACCCGACCCCCACCCTGAGGCGGCCCTCACCGGCGCCCGGCACGGCCCAGGGGCAGCGGCCGGAGCCCGCAGCGCGGGCGGCGAGCTACAGGCGGCACTTCCACCTCTGCGCACGGTGCAGCCACCACCGTCCTTCCCCTCCCGGGGCCGGCGCTGCCGGACCCCTCCGTCCCCTCAGCCGCGCCGGGCTCACCCCGGCACAGGGGCCGCTCCCCGCACCGCCGGGGGAACCTACCAGGTGCCCGTCGGCATCGGAAGCGGCCATAGCCCCGCCAGAGAGACACACAGGGATGGAGTAGAGCTGGGAGAGAAGGACGCAACCAAAACTGCCGCCGAAGGGCAGAGCCACGCGGCGGGGAGGAGCGCGGGGAGGGGCCGCGGCTCCGCCGCCGGGGGCGGGCACCGCTGGCGGGCGCCTCCCGGCCGGAGGGCGGCGCGGTGCCGCCGCCGCGGCAGTGATTGCCGGGCATGCTGCCGCCGGGAGGAGGGGCTGGGGCAGCGGCGGCTCTACCGCGCCCGCCCCGCCACCGCCACCTCCATCGCCAGCAGCGGCAGTAGCAGTAGCCGGCGCGCCGCGGCGCGATGGGGTAGCGGCGGCGATGGCGGAGCTGCAGCAGGAGTCGGTGGTGCGGTTCCTGACGGCGCGGGGCGGGCGGGCGCGCAACGCGGAGCTGCTGGAGCATTTCCGGGACTGGCTGAACCCCGCGGAGCCCTCCCGCCGCGCCGCCGTCCGGCATCGCTTCAAGGAGCTGGTCAACGCAGTGGCCACCGTGCGCCAGGAGCCCGGCACCGGCGTCAAGTACGTGCACCTCCGCCGCCGGTACTGCGGCCCCGAGCCCCCCGCCGCCGCCCCGCCGACCCCCGGGGAGCAGCAGCCGGCGGCGGAGAACAGCGCGAAGCAGCTGAGCCCGCCGCCCTCCCCGCGGGCTGGCGCTGAGGAGACGCCGCCGGCAGCAGGCGAGGATGCCGGCAGCCGCCCGCAGCCCCCGGGGCAGCGGGGCGAGCCGCCCCGGCCGAGCCCGGCGGTGGCTGGAAGCCAGCGGAGGGGCTCCCGGCGGGAGCCACCGCCCGGGCGCGGCGAGAGCGGCGGCGGAGGCGAGGAGACCGCAATAGCGACGGGCCCGGGGCGGCCCCCGGCGACGGACGAGGCGGGAGCGGCGGAGGGAGTGCCCGGGGCGGCGGCGCAGAGCGGTGGCCGGCGGAGCCTGCGGGAGGCGGCGCGGGGCAGCTCCCCCCAGCTGAAGCGCGGCGCCCTCCCCGGCGGGGGCCGCGGCCGCGACTCGGACAGCGCCTCGGTGGCCTCGTCCTCCGCCGAGGAGGAGGGGAGCACCACCGGCTCCGTGGCACTGGACCCCCTGGAGCACGCCTGGATGCTATCGGCCTCGGACGGGCGGTGGGAGAGCCTGGAGGGGCTGCTGAGCTGCGAGCCGGCGCTGCTCTGCAAGCGGGACTTCATCACCGGCTTCACAGTGCTGCACTGGGCCGCCAAGCACGGGCGGCAGGAGCTGCTGGCCACGCTGGTCAACTTCGCCCAGCGGCACGGGCTGCCCGTGGACATCAACGCCCGCACGAGCGGCGGGCACACGGCGCTGCACATCGCCGCCATGCACGGCCACGCCGAGGTCGTGAAGCTGCTGGTGGGAGCCTACGACGCCGACGTGGACATCCGCGATTACAGCGGGCGCAAGGCTGCGCAGTACCTGCAACAGGGCACCTCGGGGGACATGCGGAACCTCGTGGGGGCCCTGGAGGAGGAGGAGGAAGAGGAAGGGAATGCTGGCAATGGGAGCGGGCGCTGGAGGCTCTCCAAGGTGTTGCCATCAAATCTCATGAACTACCGGCTCTCCCACCACCATCACGGCACTGGGGAGGAAGCTGAAGGTACCGATGGGACAGCGGTGCCGGGCAAAAGCAAGGAGATGAGCAGGAAAGCATCTGGCAGCGGACGGATGAAGCCTCGGCTTAATAAGATCCGCTTCAGGACTCAGATCATCCACAACACGCCCTCTTTTCGTGGTGACGCTGAGGAGGAAGAGCATGAGGAAAAATCCCTGAAATCATCATTCAAGCTCAGGCCCAAGTCCAATGTGTTTGGATAAGGCCAGGGAGCAGGAGGTTTGGGAGGTGGATGCACGGACCAAAGTGCCCTCAGGTGTAGCGCAGAAGGTGAGGCAGGTACAAGTGGGTGCTCATCGACACTCGTGGACTCTGGCCAGAAGGGTCCTGAGTATCTTGCTTTAACTCCCAGCTCGGTGTGGTCAGTGAGCCCAGCAGGTCAACAGGGCTTTGGGAGCTCACAGCTCCTGGGAGCTGCTGCTTCAGCCAGGCCCTCAGTGCTGAAATGGGAGGCAGTGGTGGGTTGAGAAACACTGGGGTGTTTAAAAGCTATGCTCCTTTCTCTCTAAAAACAGGCTTTGGGATCGTAAACCTGTGTTAGTGGATCTACTAGGATTAGTGAGGTGAGTGGGGGAAAGAAAAGTGCAAATGCTTAACTCTTACATTATCAACTGGTACTATAAACTACCAGCAAACCTGCTATGTCAGAAGAACACCTCAGTAATATACAAGTATACCTTAAGTTTCTCTTTAACAGCAATACCACCTGGCACAGTGTGGAGTTGGGTACACAAAATTGGTACAGAATGGTTTCCTGTCAGAATCCAAGCTTCAATCCATCAAAGAGTTGAGCCTGTGTTGACTTTATGCATTGAAAATTGCTTGATTTGACAACATGAATATATTGTTAAAAAAAATAATCCACTGCACTGCAAGCAATGAATAAAGTTAACCATGTGCAGAAGTCTTTGCTGTCTGAGGTACTACTGAGCTTGCTTATCGCTGTTGGAATACTAATACAAGATAATAGAAACAGAGAGTTTTTATATATATTTGGTATCTTATGTTTTGTCTTAGGCAAAGCAATTTTATTTTAATCACTGTGAATTCTCAAGTGCCAGACCTAGTGCAGTTCCAGTTATTAAGTCTGGTCAATTCTTGTTAATGTTCTTTGTGTAACTCACTACATTTAAAATTAGAAAATTGTGTTGTATGTTACCTGTGAAAGTTGTTCTCTTTTAGAATAAAAGAGCACAGACACCATTGCATGAAGTCTTCATGAAACTCTAGTATGGTTCTCTAATGTAATAGCTACAGGTCTGTGTTAGCTGGTAACTTGTGTGCCAATCCCTTCAATTTACACTGTGCAGAAATAGAGAAAAAATAAAAGGGGAAGAAAAAAAAAGCAGGTTTGTGAATTCATACATAGAGTGAAAAATCAGAACTCCAAAACTCAATCCCTGTGTATCATTCTGAATGAAGCAGCATAATTACATAGTCTAGTTAAGGGGTGGCAGTGGTGTTTGAGTTCTTTTAAACCTATGTTTCTAGAGAAATGATAGCCAGGGCTTTGAAGTGTTATTTGACAGCCTAGTAAGTCTTAATCTGATTGACGAGCCTATCCGTCTGCTAAAGCTTTTGGGAACCTTGAATCTTGTTTCTCTGTTTTAAAGGTAGCAGTTCCAGTCAAATCTAGGAGGCAGATTTATATCCATATTCAGCTTTCCTTAACAGCTGAGGTATTGAGCTGACCCTGGATCCTCAGTGCTGCTCAGTGCAGCAGCTCATCTGTGTTTAGTTGTTAAACTATGGCCAGTTTCAATGCAGCATCTGTCAAAGCATGTTTCGAGTTGGCTTCCTTAAGATGCATGTGCGTGCCTGGCCTGTAGCTAACCAAAAGTAGATAGGCTTTGACATGTTAAAATCCAAATTTGAGACACTGATTAAATGCATGCCACAAGCTGTAGAACACCTCACAGGAAAACTGCTGCTGGGAGTGTGCACTTTTGAGGTAACAGCCAGGTCTGTGGCTGTTGCTAGCGACTTACATTTCTTGTAGCAACGGGAAGGAAGTGCTACTGATGCATTGGCATCAGACTTTCCATGCAGATAAACAGCCAGTTTCTGCACTTCATATCAAAACCTAATAAATTACAGTGTTTGCACAGGCATGCAAGTGACACTTAGCTATTTCTGGAAAAAAGCTACATTAAAAATAATATAGAACCTCTGCATAGGTGCTGGTCATTACTTCTGTGTAAAAAGACTAAAAATTATAGAGAGGTTCAGCTTTAGTTTACAATTTATAAGCTATAATGTTACAGATTTCATGTGCCTTCATTTTGGGTTGGTTGCCACAAATGCAATGGATAAAATCAGTCTTGCAAAGTGCTTCTTCTTTATGTCTGTGGGACGGGACCAGAAATTTTCCCTCAGTCCTCCCTGTTTAAACTGTACACTTGTACAGTGGGGTGTCTGAAACAGGGAGGATTAATCATACATATTATGATATAGAGCTGATTCTGTTGTAATTAGATGCCCAAGTCTTAACCTTTTCCCTGCAAGATAAATAGGTTTTTTAGACTTCTGTAGGAAGGAAGTTTTCTGACTGAACACTTAAAATGTGAGTATTCTTCAGTATGGGCACATCTGAATTGAGCATCTATTCCATGCGACTACTGATGTCCAAATCTTATTAAAATTGTTTTCTCCTTTGAGAGTTTAGAGTTCTTTCATACAGGCTGTTGGGTGAAGTATTTCTCTCTTCATATGTAGGTAGAAAAGAATTGCACAAAAATACCAAGTCTTAGACAGCTATTGGATTCCAGGGAAATAGTTTTAGGGTTTTGAATAGAGTGTACCTTGGGTTTTAAGAGACTAACTGAAATATAATGTTACATAATACAGTAGAATTTTGCAAATTATTATGGGAACTTGAAAAATTATGAAAAGATGCCTCATTTATAACTCATTATTTGAAGTATCAAAGTGAAAATGTTGATCCACTGATACTCTTTAGCTGTCAGTTAATGAAATTCACCATAATGGTCTAAAGGTCTTTGCAAGGTGGGGTGCAACAGAAAAAATATCTCTTTTGGTGTTTAAGATATACAAAAGAATGGCTGGATAACCACTTGTGTCTCTCTGCTCTATGGGAATAAAGCACTTTGATTTCACATTATGACTTGTCACATTCCACATGGTTACTGTTTATAATATGACCTAAAACTTAATGGGCTTTTTTTTTGAGGTAGGAAAGACTTGATGCCCTATTTCAGTATATTTGCAGTCTAAAGGTATGCTTGAGTCAAATATTTTGGATACATTGCCTAGAAAGATGTGACTGAAATAAAGTTGTATGGTACAGAAAACTGGAGCACTTGCTGGTATCTTTTTAATGGTATGCCTGAAGTTACTGAATGTGTTTGTTCACTTTTTATGATGGTCTGTAAGGCAGCAAGACTATAATGTAACATATGGTATCTTTTTTTTTGTACTTTATGTTCAAAAAATTTTAGAGGCCTGGAAGCCTGTTGGGTTTTATTAATACACTTTTCGTGGTTGTCTCTCTGAATGGTTATGAGTTGAGAATCTGTAAGCTTTAGTTTTAAAAAAAACTAAATAAAATAAAAAGAGCCCATGAATGCTCTGAATTGGCTCCTGTATGTTACATACTTAGGTACATATTGGCTGTTAAAACTGTCTACTGGTTTGTGTTGGTTTTTTTTCATTATCAGGATGTTTGATGCTGTCTAGTACTCAGGCAGTAAGACATGGAAAAAATATAGTAAAGTTCTTTGCAAGACAGTAACATTTTTCTTTGGTAGCTACTTTCTTATAACTCGTCAATTTAAATGAAGACACAACAATTTTTGTTGTAGACAAATAGGTCTAAATAAGTAGCATTGCTTAACTTAAAATAGTATACTGACCTTACTTCTGTGCAGTTTAATATCTCTGACTCTGGAAAGACTAATACTAGTTTTAGTCACTGTGTAAAGGTCAACACCTAATTAAAAAGGGCTTAGGATTAAGGTATTTTGTAATGCGTGTTAACTACAGCTGGTGGCTACTGTAAAGGGAAGTTTCATCAGCAAGCTAGACTGTGGGATTTTGGTGTATCTAAAAATTCTTGGAAGATGTTTCCTTACTAGAAGATATGTTAAAACCTCATGTGGCCAGCAGCTCCTAACAGACATCCAGATTTTTTGCTTAAACTGAAAAAAATCTCAGCTGTTACCAAGCTTGTGGATCAGGATGCATGCAGCTCCAAGCCAAGTAACTAAATCAGCAGTATGGTGACACGAGAGAAGAAGGGAGGAGGAAGTGTTCTTGGAAACTTAGGAGAGAACGGAGGCATGTGAAAGCAGCTGAGGTTATGGGGGAAGTGGACAACTTGGTAGAAGAGCAGTCTCCATGAGGCTTGCTGATCATGCAATGGCTTGTCTAGTTCTTTAGAAAATTGTATCTCAACATGCATCCCTTCTCCTAATAGTTGACAGAGACAGCTTGTTGAGAGCTCTTAACATAAATTAATGTCTGATGCTAAGTATTGTAGCTGGACCTCTTACCAACATTTCTTTGTGTGGCTAGTACTGTTTGCAAAAGCACAAACAACTCTTGTGTTGAGTGTAGCTACAGCTGTTGCAGCACAGTCCTGGTACATCAGAATAGCTCAGCTTCAGGCTTCTCACTGGAAGAGAAGCTGTTCAGCATTGCATTGCTAACTTATTTTTCCATTAGGTAGAAAGGAGGGCTAAGGAGATTAGTGTCCTGACTTAATACACCTTGAGTTATATGGGATGCATGTGAACCTGAAGGCAATAGGCTAATTCATCTAGAAAAAAAGTAGTTGAGTTATGCATATTGTTTCCTTGTTGGCATTAAAGATAAAAAATATGTACTTTCATTTTTTCCTGTCCTCATCTGAGTGTGCAAAGGAGGAAGAAGTTTGAGATTAATAGAAGGGATTAAGTGAGGGACTATCTTTTTGATTTGGGCTAAACTGAACAGTTTGACAGAAAAACTGAAACATGATTTTGAATTCCTAGTTTTGTTATAATGAAACATCATTTTACAGCTGTTCCACAATTTATGATTTTTCAGTTTAGCCAAATTTAGTGTTGATATGTCCTAATGTGCACTCATTTGGAAAAACTGACCCAACCTACTAGGTTTTGTGTCTGCTTTTAATAAAACTGTGTTACAAGTTAGGTAGTTCATGTCCTGTGGTAAAACGTTGAAGAAGGCATATTCTGAGACTTTCACAAGGAGTGAAGCTGCAAGTGGTGCATGAGGGATGCCCTTAGAGCAGGTAATACTTAGGTAAGGTCCAAAAGCATTCCGTGTTCTTTCAGCTAGACCAGCCGTGCCAAATGAACCATTGTAGTGTATTTAGGTGTACCTGCCCTTCTGCACAGACAACTGTAAACTGTCCCCTCCCCTGGGTTGCTGGAGGCAAGTCACATTAATCAATTTTAACCTGCCCTTGTTTCATTAAGAGGCATTTGGCAAACCCACAGTGGGACTGGCAAGAGTGACGGAAGTGAACAGATCCACGTCCATGCATGGCTCTGCACTGCTGGAAAATGATTGAAGCTGATCAGTCTAAAGCACAAATCCTGTAGAATGTATCCTTGCATCAACCCTTGTCCATGAAAAGAGACTTTGTAAACCTAATCTCAAATGCCACTAACTACCAGTTTAATTCAGTCATGTGGGCTGTATCTGGGCATTTCCTCAGTACTTTGCTGAAGCCTTTCACTTTTTCTGGCTGGTTGTTGAGCTCTCCCACTTATTTCACTTTGCAGTTCCTTAAGAGTGCCTGAGAAACTGGTAGTAGGGTAGGCATAAATAACATGTCTTTTTTAAAGCTGGGTGGGGTGATGGTTGTTTGGGTGGAGTGATTGATTATTCTGGAAGTGTGGTGGGGGGTTTCCTTTTAAAAGAGAGATAAAGTATGTCTGCAATATATACTGAGGCACAGAAATCCCTTGGGACATTTCATACTAAAGAGGTGCTGTCCCTTTTACTGCTTTAAATACAGAAAGACAAAATTACAGACTTATGAAGGTGTCTCTGTTCACTGGACATACACTTGGACGATATAAAGCATCCAAGTACCAGAAGACATGTTTGTAGCACTTGAATATATAAGGAATTCTACATTTGCTATTACTTTTCCTTGTTACATGTGGCATAGTATCTTACTATAGATCTATCTTATGGAAACGTCTGGGACAGTATAATGAAATGAATGTAGGTATGTCCTGCTGGTTCAGCTGCTTCCCACAGCAGGACCATTAGCTACCAAGCTCACACTTGTCTTCTGCATCTTGAAACATCCCCTTCTGCTGCAGATGGGCTGGGTGAAACAGACTGTGGGTTTCATAGATGCCACCCCTGCAGTCTACAGCTGCACAGTGTGGGCTCCAGCACTGGTAAGTCTGAAGCCTTTTGAAGCTGCTGGCAGTTCTTTGGATGGGGATGGAAGCTGAGATGCTACATCATTTTGACATTTACACAGGTATTATACTTTCACATGTGAATAAATGACATGAACTGAACTATGAGTGAAACTGGAGGGCTGAGAATACTTTTGGTGTTGAATGGTGCCAAGTATCTCATATAGCTGACATAGCTAATTAACAGTCTGTTATTAATCTCTAGCTACTGACAGAAATCATCTGGATCAACACTGAACAGTAGCTACAGGAAACTAAAGAGTTGCTGCAAGATTATCCTATCTGTTCATACGATACATTGTTGTTCTTAAAGATATCTTATTAAGGATATTTTTCCCTTGCAAAATCAGTTACTTGTATCATGGGTAAGAGCTTGCAGTACTACATCCCTAGTATGTCTTTTAAGGGCTGTATAGTAAGTCACTGACAGCTGTCAGCATGCTAGGCAGTGTTAGGCTTTTGGGCATTAACTTGAAATTTTCTCAACTTTCTGCTTCAAGTCTGCTTCAAGTTCCTGCAATAATCTCAACTTCCTTGTAGCAAATTTTTTTTCCCTGGGATAATTAAAGAGCTGGGCAGTTCTTGAACTTGTGTATGCAAGAGAAATGTGGTAGTGGCCTTTATCCAGTGTTTACATTTGTGGGGCTTAAACAGAATGAGAACCCAAACCTTTTCCTGGATCTGGAGTAAATTAATCTGAAGCAATGTTTGCAAACAGGCAAACATTTGAGCAGAGACTTGTGCTGTATGCACTGCGGGACTGCTTTTTTCTCTCTGATATGTCAGTGGTACAGAATAGCAGTTATTATTTTTTACATCATTGTGAAGTTTACGTTTTAGCTCAGAACAGAAGTTCTGAGAAGTTCAGAGAGTTCTAAATTAAAGTGTGATTCCTTCTAGACTGGAACCTTAGCTAAAAACAAAGCAACTGATTTTCCACTAGGTAGGAAAGTCCTGCTATGAAAAAGTCTGCTGATGGTGCTTGGCAAAGCACAGAGCTCTTGGGACCACAGTACTGTGCATCTTTATCCTCTTCTTTCCTAGCTACTTCCCATATGTCCCCTTTTTTCTCTCTTTCTCTATTTTTTAGTTGCTTGAATTCGAATTCTATAAATATTGATTAATAGATCTAAAAAGCTCAGAAAATGGGGATGCTTCAAATAAATATATCTCTGTATTAAGAATTAAATTGAAAAAGTAAATATAAGCTTTCCTTTTCCACTTGAAAATTTAGGAGTGGAAAGACCAAAAATTGTGTTGATGATAAAGGTCTCCACATGCATAATTTTAATTATAACAGAGACAAAACTAAAAGTTGGTGGGCAAATGTGGAAAAAGACCACACTTTCTCCTTGAGGTTTTAGCATTGTGTACCTTAAAGTCAACACTGTGAATCATACTCTGCTTTGAATAAGAAACACTGCACACAGTTCACAGGATTTCTAATTATTATTTCATTAATCACATCAAAAGTAGTATCTTTTACAGACGTCCTTAATGGGATTTCTGGCTAACTGGAATGCCCACATCATTTTCTTACAGATGAGTCCCTTTTGATCCCTGATCTATATTCTGGAAAATTTTTCTTCACATCCTGTTGAAAGTAGAATACTGTAACTTTTCAGATGACTAACATTTTGAAAGTTCACTTTCCTACACACCCTTCAAACTGAAATGCCTGTTGTAAAGACAATGGAAAAAAAAAGCAACCTGACTCAGGCATGGCAGTACACACAGTGAAAAAGCAGTACAGGGCAACAGCTCCTGGCTTTGTAACTGCTGAATGATTTTAATATTCCACATTCCAGGCTAGTGCTTTTCTGGTTTAAATCCCTCTGACCTGTTACAGTAGTAGGTTAGTAATGAAGAATTGCCTACTCTCAGAATACTGCTTTTTCACCAGTGTTCTTTTTGGAAAGGAAATGTTGCCATAAGCTGTGGAGTTCTGGTTGCCAGTGTAGCTTTTTTTTTAATGGTCCCTTGCAGGTTTGTGAAAGTTTGCCTGCTTGTTTGACTTGAGATTGAATGAAATAACAGGGAAATGATACTGAAGAAGTGAAAATGGATTGAGTGGGAGAGGAGGAAATGCATTAAGCTGTCAAAACTTGTGCTGATGATGTTGTACAGTCAGTATCCCAAAATATCAGATGTTATTAAAGTACAGGAAAAGATGTGGCTCCTCACCTACAGTCCCTAGAATTTTTATAGCCAGCTTAAATCATGGCAGCCAGGCAGGGATCATGCCTGCAAAATAGGTCAAATATATGAAGACACATACAAAAAAAAAACCCAGTCATAATGCTTTTGGCTAGATGTTTTCCTACTTATCCCTAGCACCTCACTACGACTTTCCTGGGAGCCAGTCAACTCATTTCAAAATGAGAATATTTCTAGAACATTTGACATTAATGAAATGTGAAATAACATCAAACAGATATCATTAAATCTTCAAATCTTTATCCTTGAAACTCAGTTTAAAGAACACAATCGTATTCAGGCTTAACTGATAAAATATTCTTAGGAAGGAACTTAAGCCTAGCCTAGTCAATGAATTTATGTGGAAATCAGTGTGTGACTGCAAGACAGGCTGCAAGACTTTAGATGAAAACTTTCATGTATATCCTGGCATAGGTAGCTAACTGCCCTAATGATGAGTGCTACAGAAAATCTGCTATGTGTGTCTAAGAAACTAATTGCTGAAAAAAATACCTCTGTTTAAAATTTGATTTTTGAAATTTTGTCTATTTTTTCAATGTAATTTTAACTAGTTAAGAATCAAATGACCCTGCTGCTCCCTGCAATTTTTTTTTTTTTTTATTTGTGGAGTGTGAAGAAAAAGAAGCCGATTGTTATTAGAGGATCTTCAGGTTCCCATGTTTCATCAGAACAGCAGAATTTCCCTACCCATACAGAACATCTGTAGATTCTCTTTAGACCCTACTAAACTGCTTCAAGTAAGAACGGGAAATACTGCCTAAAATATACCCCAAAAATTAAAAGCCTGAGAAAATATGAATCACACAAATACTGTACAAGTTGTCCAAGTTAACACAGGAAGACTGTGAATAAGAAGTACTGTACCCAAAAAAAACCCTCTTCCACCAAATTCTCATTAAATGTTCAATCCTACAATCTTAAATATGGAATTTTTGTGGGATCCAAATATTTCCGCATTTTAGAGTTTTTGACTAGCATCTTTAAATAGTCACAGTTTCTTCACTCCCACGAATTATAACTTTGCATTTGCCGGTTGTCTCCTTTTTTTTTCCCTCCGCCCTGTGGCTTGCTGTGACAATGTGGCAATTCACAAATGAGTGGGTGACATAAAAATGTCACTGTTAATCCTCACTGGTATTGATGCAAAAGGTCTATTTATGTTTGCTGGCTAAATCCTGCATCTAACAGAAGGCATTTATTAGTCTGTTGGTAGAATAATTGTTTCTTTAATGACATATGATGTTATATCTGATTATGCACAGAAGCAGAAAAGACAGCTGATGGAATTATAGTGCAAATTGCAAATTGCAGTCTCACAGGGAGATAATAATAAAATCTTAGGGTTTCTTTTCCTGAGAATTGCTCTGTATTACACTAATTTACGTCCATTGCTTCTACTTCACTCCAGAACTGTGGTAAACTAGAATTTCCTTATCTTTGACCTTAGCTACACTTTGTTCATGTCAAGTGCAGGAATAAATTTGGGGCAGGTGTCTATCAGACAATTTGTATTTTATCAGCAGCAGTATCAGCATCTTGATTGAGCAGGACCTACAGGACTGATATGATCATCAAGAAGTTAAATTACAGTGTCAGTTACTCTTTTTAATCTCTCTAAAGTCAAAGGAGGGAACCAAGACTTTCTGAGAATAGGTACTTTTAAGCCAAAATAAATTGTTAGGGTAATTATGCAATAGAGAGCCAGAGTTCTTCATGATTTGAATACCACAAGCTATGCTACAGCAAATTATGGCATTGCAAACCAATTGTAAATCCACAGATTAGAGTAAGTTCAAGGAGTTACTCCATCCAACTTTTATTTCTTTCGTTATGTTCTAGTAATTAGCTTCAAAAAAGCCACATTAATATACAAGCCACATTAATGTACACTCACTGTGTGAATAACCAGCTGCTTCTCTCAGCTCTGCCACAGGATGCTCTGTGTTTCAAAGCTTAAGAACTGCTGCTCTGGGCTAAAAAGTGTTTCTGCATTTTGGAAACACTAAAATAGTCAATAAGTAAGTTTGGTGGTTTGGAATCCTGGCCACCAGAAAAGCTCTGAAGCAGCAAGTGAGCACCTGGAGGTGACTTTATGCATGATTCTTGAGCCTATAGTGTGGTTTGATATTATACTTCTGCAGGCCCACCTGGCTTACACAGGAAAGACATTGATTCCCCCTGTTCCATCCCCATCCCACTCCCAGATACGTGCACCCACAGCCTCTCAGAAGAGACCATGGAGGGAGAGGTCCTTCAGCCTGCTACTGCAGCTGAAAGCTGAGCTGCCATTGCCATTGGAATGAATTACGATCTCCCTGAGGACTTTGATGCTTGGGGTCTTTAGTTTTGCCTTGGGGTGAAAACCAGATGAAGAAGGATTTTATGAAAGAACTTTTTGATTTGGACAGCGGGAAATATTTCAAAACCAAAAGCTACAAAGGCAATTGGGTCTTACTTGTTTTCTCAAAGGGACTTGGTTTGTACTAATTTCCTCAAAAGGTATTGAGAAGGTTGCAGGCAAGGATATAGAACCTGTTCTTTCAGGGGGACAACAGGCTGATGGATCTTGTTTGACTAGCTAAATTAATTTTCTGTGTAACTCTGTAATAATTCTCATTGGATCTCTTTTCAGATCTATTCCTTTTTCCTCTTCTAAGAGTTCTACAGATTTGCTTCCTCACCTCCTATTACACCATAACCTGTTAGGCTCTCTGTACAGATAGGTAATGGTGTTCACACCAGGGAGCTTCCAGTGGCAGAGGAATATAACACTTTGCAGCACACAAGACTGGTCATCTGCAGCATTCTTTGCAAACTATTCAGCAGTCATTAAGGCGGGGGGGGGGGGGAAGGAACATTGACAAACAGAAGAGATGACTTAAGAAGAAACCTAACACCTCCCTAGTTTTTAGTTTGAGTGTTCAATCAAGCTGTAGTACTCCCATTTTTGGATTGTCAAAGAATGTGAACTTAAGCAACTTATGTAAGATTTAAAAGAAACAATGGCCAGAAAGCGAGCAATGGAAATTTGCACTGAACTAACCAAGTCCTCCTTAACAAATTTTTGTGGGTTTGACAAAAAAAAAATGAAACCAGAAGTAGTCAGAAGTTTAAGAGAACAACATAATAAGAGCTCCCTTTAAATAAATAGGACAAACTGTAGCACAACTGGTTTCTGCTTTACCAGAAAAAGAATAATAACAATAACTTTGGTTAATGCTCCTTTTCCTGCCAAGCTTCCTAGATTGTTGTAGCACCTAAATGCCAGCTTGAATTTAAAAACTTGTTGGGTTTTGGTTTTCTTTTTTTAATCATCATGGAAAGTATTCAATTTTTCAGCATTTTTGTATGTGTACCAGTTTTTCTGTGTTTGTTTTCTGTCATTATATTCTCTGAGTTTGGTACTTATAAAGGGTCAGAGCTGGAACTAGTACTGCTTAGGAAGACTCAATCTGCAACTAAGTAATTTATATCAAAATTTTCCAAGCTGGACATGGGGATTTCCTCATACTATTTAATGAAAGATATGTGGTTAAATCTCCTTTCCTGTTCTAAGAGTCTCAAATTAATCTTTTCTACAGAATCTTGACCTCCCAAATACATTTGCAGTTTAAGCTGTTTTCCGTACAAGCTTTACTTGGACTCTAGAAAGTCCCTTCCCATCCACATTCCTCAGCATTTCAGTTCTGCTGCTGTTTAGCAGCACTGGCTGTCAAGTTGGGATAGCAGCACAAGTGGCAGGAACTACAACTGGTGTTGTAGTGTTCTTAGGAATAGGCTGTGTACTGAAACCAACTCAAAACCAGAACACTTACACAGAGAAAAAGAAATTATGCCAGCAATAACCTGATTGCATCTGAATGACACTTTCAGCTCTCTTCACATTATTTATCTTTTTGGACTTTGTTGGTAGGGACAAATCCTGGGTTTGTTGACATGATGAGAAACAATGATGCTGTTAATTCACAGGAACTAGGAGGGGAGAAAAAGATAAACTTTGAGCAATCCTAAGTCCAAAGCCATAGCTTTCTCTGGCACTGTTTAGTACATGCCTACTAACTACTTAAGGCCTCTGCTTCTTAGAGTAAGGGGTGCATGCTCCCTGCCCCCAAACAAACTGGTTTTTCATCTAAGCTCAGAAGCTCTACACAAAGAAAAAGATATTGCAGCACTATGAATCTTGGAGAAAGGTGGCAGGCTCTTATAGCCCAGGAACAGACAAGTTATACAATTAGAGTACAGCTGAAGTACCTGAGCTTCCAGGTGCTGCAATCTGAGCTCTGTCCTGCTCACACTTGGTGAGAGACCTTGATCTCTTCCAAGTGCTGGAATGAAACACCAACTGAAACTGCTTGTCCTGACCAAAATAGCCCTACCAAAAGTAAAAGGTGAGCAGTTCCTGCCAGGTGAGAACTGGTTCACAGGTTCTCATCTGAGGGACAGAGATGGGGCAAGGCTAAGTCTAATGGAGAATGGCTGGACTGTCCCTTCTGGCAGTGGCAAACTGCTGGTAACCCTCAGATGTGCTGTGTGGGTACACCCCAATGATTGCACATGTCCTCGGTGCAACCTAAACACCACATCATGTGGTTTAGTTTAAACCTGCTTTACTGTCATTCCCAGGCTAATGGTACTTATTTTCTTTGTGCTTTCCAGGGTTCCCTTAATGCCAGAATTCACAGAGATGTGTTTTGCAGTTACAATTTCTGCATCTTAAATTTTTATCTTACTTATGCTAATGCATTTTTCATCTAGCCCAGCTTTTCCTGCCTGTGAGGACTTCTGTCTTCTTCTTCACAACACAAGTGAAGCATCACCTCTCCTGAGACCAGCAAATGCATCCAAATGCAGTACTTGGCAAATGGCAACTCACAGAAGAGTGACCTGATGAAAAAATTATTGTGCAACTGAATATGCAGATGAAGGGGTTGGTCCCTTAAGTGTGCTCAGAGAGAATGAGTACAAGGAGACCAGCCAAATCAGAACAAAATGGAATTAAGATATCCTAACCACTTAAATATGCTTGCTTGTAAATGACAATGGAGTCTCGCTAGCCAGAACCTGCTGTACCAGAAGACTGGTTTAGCTGAATACAAGCCCCCTGCTGTGCAGGGTGATTGCCATCAGAATTTCTGTGCTGTGTTTTATAGTTACTATGTCTTTGCTTTGTTCTATGCCAAAATACCTTTTTTTTTTTTTTTTAATTCCATGGAGTACATAGTGTGTGCAGAAAGCAAGCAAACACTACATTGCAGCAATATGTCCTTTCGAATAATGACATACAGCCAAAATAGTCCAGTTTGGAAGTTTCCACTGAGTTATATGTGAAGATGAGACTTTATCCTTACAGATTCACTTATGCCTCACACACCTTACAGTCCCATCTTCCATCAGATTAATATAAATATGCCTCTGCAGATGGATTCTTCTTCCTAGAAATAAGCACTTCCACCTGAAGATGGTTAAGCCATTACCAGGTAGTACAGTTCATGTGCAGATTGTGCAGATAAGGATTTAGAGCTGAGACATCCTGCCCTTGGGAGTAGGAATCTCTCTCGTTTTTGGCAGAAACGTTTTTCCCCTTCTCTGTATTAGCAGCAGGAAATAGCTGTTTGATAATGCCTTTGCAAATACAGCAAATACAACTTTTAGGAAGATCAAGAAGACATAACCTGAAGCATAAATTGAAAATCAGACAGAAAGTGATCTGAAAATTTGGGGTGAAATTGAAGGGCAGATAGCAGAGCTGCATTGGGCTATCAATACCAAGGCAATATTCATGTTTTCCCAGCAGAATCACTCAAAGCATGAACTCAGGGTGTCCCTTTGTCCCACTCCCTTTGCTCTTAGAAGCAGAGGCTGGTGCATCAACAGCTGACCCAGAGGGACAGAGACAGAAGGGCTGCTCCCTCTGGGATCTCCTCCGAGTCAGGGTGGCATCTCAGGAGCCACACACAAACAGGGAAGAGGGTCACAAAGATCAGTGTTCTAGTGTCTTCCTCAAATCCATATATACAGGAAATCTAAATGGGTTACACTGTCAGTAAGAATTTCTGCTTATTTTAGCATCCATATGGAGGTCTCTTGCTCACCAGATTAAAGTCGTTTCAGAACAAGAGGTTTTGATTTTCTTCCATTGGCTCAAGACTTCTCCATCTGTGCAGAGTGTAGGCTGGGAGTCTCAGGCAGATTCGTTTTCTCTGAGTCCTGCCAGCAAACCGGGACTGGGGCCCTCAGGACACTCAGCAGAGATGGGCAGCAGGGCCTGCAGTCCTCTCTCCCTGTGGCTGTTTGCATCCCCCTCCTGTTCTCTCCTCTTCCCGCCTGGAAAGCAACTTACATGCACAAATGTGGCATTACTTCTCAGAAGTTTCAGTAATGCTGTGAGCTGTTGTGATTTGATGCTGGTCTATAATTGTCTGTTAAGAGGAAAAAAATAAAATTCTTTTTAAGAAAATTATATGTTTCGCTTCTGCTTTTTTCAAAATGAAATTGATTTTTTTGAATTTTCTGCTTTGGTAGTTCCTTAAAATTACTTTCTACTATGTTTCATATGTGTGGAAGTGCTCAAAGCAGAAAGAATAAAGCCTTTTACTCAAATCAAGTATTTAATTTATCCTGAAATTATTTTTATCAAACCTTTTAATTTCACCAGCCATTTCTGAAAGGTTTCTGTTTTGATGCAACTCAAAATTATTTTTCCCTGTCATTTCTTTTAGAACTACCTGTGATTCAAAATAGCCATTATCTTCATTATCCTATTTCTAGGTAACATGAATAACCAGGACCTGGTTTCAGAGAAACATATTTTCCTTATTGATAATTTTATGCAGAAATTCTTAACTTTCTCATAAAAGAAATTGAAATATTTGAGATCCCTCATCTTAATAATAGCCAGAACATACTGCCTGTGATTAGTCCTGTAGAAACTGTGGCTCCTACATATTATCTGAAGCTGAGCCAGAATGCAAAAGGACATGAGAGGAGATAAGGCATCTTGATAAATGCATTCATTTCAGATCTGGCTTCAGAGCATTTTCTCTGTCTGTTAAAGAGTATTGGAATTTGTCTTTCAGAAATCCTTAGGAGACAAATTTTAGACATCCAAATTCATGGCATTCCATGTGGAATTAAAGTTTAGCTTTTTTTTTTTTTTTTTTTTAACTCAGTCCTTGTCACTATGTAGGTCTGATAATCCAGTCCTTTCAGCTATTTAAAAAGAAAAATCTGTTAATCAGAGACAATATATCTTCCCCACATGGTTCCTTTCTCTCATAAAGTTCATAAAGGCACCAGATTTGTGCTGTCCCCAGGCTGGCCACAAGAGATGATGATTGATCCAGCATAAAGCTCAAGCAGCACAAACAGATGATACTAAAACTCCTATTTAAAAAAACCCTGCCAGCACAACAGATTAACA
This sequence comes from Chloebia gouldiae, assembly GCA_003676055.1. Taxonomy (NCBI): domain Eukaryota; kingdom Metazoa; phylum Chordata; class Aves; order Passeriformes; family Passeridae; genus Chloebia; species Chloebia gouldiae. The sequence continues at coordinate 23,592,391 of QUSF01000007.1, read as the reverse complement.
GCAAAAACTTGACTCAGCAGCAAGGGTTTGGTGTAAGTCAGCACTTTACATTGTGTGGCTGCAGTGATTTTGACCTCAGAGCCCTAATGCTGGATTTATTGCACTGTGAAATCATGGGCACAGGAAGGGCACATGAACAAGTGAGGCCAAAGCACCCAGCACCTCAGGGATAGCAGCTGGTAGGACTAAGCCTGCAAAAAAATAGATCTGCCAGGTCTGGCAGTGTTCAGACCTCTCAGCTCTATTGTAAGCACTCATCAGAGCAGATAAAGAGCTTGCCAAGTCCAATGTCTATATGAAAGTTGGGAGTAAGGAATATGATAAATTATCTTTCCATATCCTAATTGCATCTAATTTGGTATCTGACCATCTGTCTACTTTTTTTTAGCCTCTTTTTAAGTCTGTGATGTGCGCTTGTTTTCAAAAGCACTTCCACATCTAAAATTCTTTTAGATACCAATCCCTTTTGAATTCTTTCACATTAGATATTTGGGTGTAATGGATATTGGTGAAATGCTTTTTTTACTATTGCCTTGTTCATAAACTCTTCTTTTTTTAAAGTGTGCCATACTCCAGAATAAGAATGCTCTGCCAGTCCTCTCACATAAGTAGCCCCAGTGCCTACAATATACAAATCCAAAGTTGCATCTACAAACTCCTCTGCACAAAATAAAGGTCGTTTAAATTAGCAGAGAACCTACCCAGCTCCTTGGCTCAGAGAAGGGTCAGAGAAGCACCAGTGTCCAGCCAAATGACATGGCAGTAGGAAATATTTGAGAGACTGAGAAAGAAGGCAGTGGCACAGCAGCACCTTCTTCAGCAGGCTTTAGTCTGTGCTGGCTAACCAGTGCCATTTCCTAGAATCACTATGGCAGAAACACTAGAAGGCAAATATGACCTATGAAGCCCAAACCCAGGATGTAACACTGGATCTGTGAAAGGTGAGAGAAACAAGTGTATGGTCATTTGTCCTTGCTTGTTGTCCTGTGACCTGTGCCACTGGCAAAGGAACCACATTAATGTTTAACTAACATGTTTTTCCAAGGGGCAGGATAGAAATTTGCAGTGCATTTTAACCACTCAAAACATTACTCCTCTCTGCCAGTGGAGCCCTCTGACAGGAGCCTATTACAGTTCCATTGCTCTCTCTGATCCTGGTCCAGAACTGTTTAGCTCACTAGATATCCAGGAAAGACAGATTTCATCCTGCCGTATTGTGACATTTTTCTATTTTATTTCCTTCTCAGTGAGATTTAAGCTGTCACAGATTTCTTAATTTCCATGGTGATGCAAGAGTCCATACTGTAGATCTACATCCTGGAAGACAGCTTTTTTTGAGGTTATTTCTGGTTTTTCCATTTTTGCAAATAAGGTGGAGAATCTGGCACTCAGTTTGATACCCCAACAAAAGGGAAAAAACACAACTGCTCTTCAGAACTGCAGTAAGTGCTTTGGGCACTGCCAGATTTTCCAGAGGTACTTTGAAAGAGTGTTATCCTTCTTTGTAGTCCCTCAGCCATGGAGCCCATGGACTCCCTCACCAGCACACCAGGGCCTGGGTGCTGCAAGCCAACCCCCTGCCAAACTGCAGGGCTCATTTTAAGTCCCCTTCTCCCACCACCTTCCCCTCTGCAAGGAATCTGTCTTGAGGGAGTGTTGCTGTCCTCCTTGGTCTTCACTCAAAACTGCAGTTGTGGAAGTACCATCTCAAACTTTTTTCCAAGGTTTAGTTAATGTTTTTAATTTTAGAAAACTTTTGGTAGATCCCTGGCTTGACAATGCCCCACAATTTCTGGTGAAATCTTTGTCATTTCACCTTGTCTATTAAATGAAAAAAAGCAATTAGTGCAGATATTAAAATAGACCAAAGCACTTTCCCTTGAGCTCATTTTAGAGGGTACCTGGTGCAGTACAGAGTTACTGCCATGCAGTCAGGCAGGGGATTCCCTGTAAATCCTTCCATCTACAGGTGTTGATTAGATGGAGCCCCAGTTCAAAAGAAAGACACAGAGGATAACCATTAACCAACCACATAGTGTTGCAGGACACAATTTGCAAGTAGAGCCCAGTTGCTCCAGCCCAGCCTCCTGCTGATGGACCAGGGACCCTTGCTAGCAATTCTTCTCCTAGGTCATCTAACAAGGTGGCTCGTAGGTTGGCAAATTGCTTTTGAAGCTGCAGAGTACTAGGAAAGCTTATCAAGACCACTTCCTGCTTGGAATAAGTCACACAGTTCAATTCATTTGAGTATTGCTCCCCTTGAGATATTGCATATTCTGTGAAACCTCCTCCAGATAAAAATAGATTGAGGAAATATAAAATGCTTGAAATGGTCCTAATCATCAGGATGAAAGCCAGGAGAAACAGATTGCCCCCTGTCTATTATTAACATAATTAATGGCCTCAAGTTATGCCAGGGGAGGTTTAGATTGGATTCTAGGAAACATATCTTCACTGAAGTGTTGTCAAGCATTGGATCAGGCTGCCCAGAGAAGTGGTGAGTCACCACAAGAGCCGACTAACAGCTGGACTCAATGACCTCAAGGGTCTTTTCCAATCTACATTTTTCTGTGATGCTATGATTCAGATTAACTTGGGTTTCAGTTCCCCCAGACTGGCAAACTTCATAGCTAGATCTCCTTTGTGTCAGGAATGTCATGGCAGAGTGGCTGGGACACTTCTGTCCTGTGGCAAGACTACAGTGACTGGCACCAGCACTTCTGGTGGGGCAGCAAACCCAGGCTTATGGATCTCAGCAGCGCTGCCTAATCAATGTGAGTAGTGAAAACCTGAGTCTTAGACCTGTCTTGATACCTCTGGCACATTTTCTTGTCCTGCTAGCAAGTTTTCTTATAATGTGTTGGTTTCCCTTTAGCTTTTCTATATTTTGAGATTGCAAAATTAAATTTTAAATGTCTGATACTTGCTTTATTCAAGGACCTGGCATCATCCTGGTGGCAAAACCCATCCTTTTTTTTTTTTTGTCAACGTGGGAGAAGTGAAAAGAAAGAGCAGCAGATACCAAGCACCTCTGCTAAATGCCCCCAGACTTGCACAAGAACATTATTGTATCCTAAGCTGCACAGAGAACAGCACTGCAGGGGCATATACCAGTTCCTACAGGCCTGCTCACCCCTCTTACTCATCCCCTCCCAGCACTTTATGTGGACAAATTTTAGATTATGTTAAAGCAGCTATTTTGGCCAATTCAGTGTTTGCAAAACATGTTGGCATGGTTACAAGAAGGGCACCTGGGAAGGGCTATGAAAGCTTTGCCAGCTTTCTGTTAACTCAGGAAGGCCAGAGAAAAAACTACCTCACTTTAATTCCACATCTTGTACAGACATGTTCACACAGCAAACATGGTAATAAAGATGGATCACCCCTTGAAAAAAAAATCCCACATCTGAAGCATTACCTCTGATCAACACAGAGCCATGGGGTCCTGCCACCTGAGTTTCACACTTACTTTAATTTTGGTCTAGATCTGTCCCTTCATGCCCACAGGCAGGGTGAGATGGGGAAAACAGTAAAAGGTTTTAAAATCAAAATTCTCTGTAAAGGGGAACTTTAAAAAAAAAAAAAACACCACAGCTGGCCAAAAATCCAGTTCCTATCGGTGCTTGTTGTGTGGAGGTGAGGCCTCCTTCTTTGATCCAGCTTCACCTGCCATCTGCCACTTTTCTTCCTTAGCCCTCTTCTCTGTCTGGAGCCATCTGAGCAGACACAGCACCCTGGGCCAGCACAGCCAGGCAGGGGGGAGGACAAGCAAGGAGCCAAGTTCAGAGCTCCAGACATTGCTGCTGGAAGATTTTCCACCTGCCCAAATGTGCTCTGATTCACCATCTGCTGCAGGCTGAACAAAAGAAGAATTACAACTGAAACAGCTACTGAAGGATACAGCTGAATGTGACTGTGGTGCCTTTTGCCTACTTGGCTGCCTGGCTCCTTGTGACGGGTTCGTGGCACCCACCCAAACCTGACTCAGAGCTGCTCCAAGAAATACTGGGGATTTGTTAGTTGTGAAAAGAGAGGAGAGTTGGACTCTGCAAGTTTTGCAAATGGGTAGCTGAACTCTGAAACAGAGATGGGAATCACTCACCTTGGTGTCAAACAGGACAGCTAGAGGAGAAAGTGATTGCCTTTATCCCTCCCCGTGGACACAGAGCAAAGTGAAACATCATGTAACCACCTGCAGAAGTTTTAATAAATAAGACTATGGTGAAAGTTTAAAAGCTTGCTGCTTTCTACTGAGCAGACTGTCTTCTGGGGCTGTGGCTGCCTGGCTCCAAGGAAAAAGTCTGTGGTTGATACTGACACCCCAGCTGTTTACTGCAGAAAAGGGGTGGTTGCCATCCTACAAAGGAAAAGCTGAAATCTTAATGCCATCAGTAAGAAATAGGAGGAAGGAATTCTTTTGTCACATATAGTGAGTGGTAAAATGAAAAGGAAGTTGCCACCTTCAAGTCTGAAGCCAAATCCCAGTATTACAGCTGCAGACTGGCACACAAGAGTCACTTCAGAGGTCAGAGGTTTGCTGGTACCTGCTCATTGCAAACATCCATCATCTGATGCTGACTACTGGCCCATGTACCAAACAGTAGGTGAGGATGTACTTAATCCATCTATGTCACACTAAGATTGCTAGCTAATAAAAAATGGAAACTCAACCCCAGATCTGAAGTGATAATGTCAGATGAGGATATTATTGGCATTAAATTACTTCACTCTCACATTCCATCCCTTCCAGATGGGAATTATTTGTACTTGGATATGTGCAAAGTCTTTAATTAGCATGTTCAGAGAGTCATAGATTAAAAAATCTACTCAAGACAAAAATAGTAACAATTATGATTCCTATGGTGATCTTTTCCATTACTGTTTAAAAATGCGTATAATATGCTAAATACAGGTACTTATTACTTCTGTTGTTAACTCTTCATTATCTTAATTATTTGCAATTTTTTTTACTACTTTTGCTTTAGCTCCTCAATGTCCTTATAATGAGCGTGATCCTGTTGAGCTAAAAGGTCCAGAGAAAAGAAGGAGATGGTCACCCCAGATTTTAGAGTTTGATTGCAGTACAAGACAAGAGAGCAAACAAGTGCTGAGGGCTGCAGAAGAGACACAACTGCCTTTGTGAAGTGCTGTGTAAGTTACCCATAAGTGAAAATCATAGAAACTGGGAGGTGTCGATACCAGTGTTCCTCAACATTTTTTTCAAAGAAGGACATGAGACCATTTGTACAGCAGTGTCACAGAGATTTGCACTTACAACCATGAAAAAGGGGGCCAAAGTCTGAAGGTTTCTCTCTCACCAATATTTCTTTTTGTTGTTCTTCAGTGATATCAGTGAGTGACTGTGTGGGCAATTGTTTACAAATACAATTCTAGAGTCTTTTCCTGGATCAAATTCTTATGCTTCATGGAGTGATCACAGACTGCAGAACACTGATTTTTACTGATTTTTACCTATCTTTTTGGCTAACCACATTATGGTTTGACCACATTTTCTTTGGGAAGAAGATGGTGAGACATCACCACTTTTTTATTTTGCTAATTTTTATATTGTGTATGTTCTACACTGGAGGAGGTAATTCCTTCTAAATAACATTATATAGTACATCCTGTGACTGAGGTATAGAAAATCTTTTGCTAAACCCTCCTGTCTGTGCTACCTGCCAGTGTACTGGAAATGAGTAATCCTCAGGAAGTAGAAGCAGAAGCAGAACAAGCACCCTTAAAGAGGAAAAAGGCCTCTCCTTTCCTAAGAATGGAAAGTTTGAAAACTAACATTATTTAACAGGCTTATCTTATTTGTAAGTAAAGAAAAAAAGGGCATCCCAAGAGAAATACAACTCATACTAAGGACATTGTCTTCTTAAAGGTCAGGCTGGCATGCCAGACTACTTTGACACCAGATAAATTCCCTGCTTGAAAAGCTAATGTAAGCTAAGGAACTTCCACAATATTTCAAAGCTACAAAAGTAATCATTAATATTACTGACCAGACACAAGGAGAAAACACTTCTCTCCTTTTTTAAGATGTATGCACATTTTAGAGATCCCAACACTGACAAAGATTTCATATGCAGAAACAGCAGGGCATTTTACTTTGAACATGGTCGCAGGACAGAGGCTCAAGTTCTTGCTTTAGCTCCTCTCACTTCCACTAACAAAAAATTGAAACTCAACTTCAGTCTTTTCACCATAAGCCCACAGGCAAACAGGAAGAAGTTTCAGTCTCATAGCCTCAAAGAGTGCAAAATACATTAAATCAGATGCCCTTAAAAATTAGATTTGGTTTGTTTCTTTGGTTGTTTTTTTTTTTTTTTGGACAACAATCTTATTTTAGTTCAAATATATCAGGGTAGAAATAAAGCTTTTTCTTTTCCACTTTTTGATCCTTAAGGCTACAAATAAGTAAAATTTTGCAACTTTTAATTCATTACCATTTTTAAAGAAGTTTTCCTCTCTAAAACTGGGGAAAGAAACTTTCAGAATGAATGACCTAGCATGTACTTTCAGTAAAAAACCATAAAATTCTACAGTCCTGGAGTATTATAAAAAGTTTATGCAGTAATTAATGCTGCAGTACAGTATTCTGTGGTATGTCGTAACATAAAGAACCCACCTTCAGTGAAGACCTTTGATGACAGGTAATAGATAATTTCCCATTTTATGGAGAGAATGGTTAATGGTGTCTTCTAAGGATATGTTTTCCTTTTAGCCACGTCTTAATTTCTCATCCTTGTCTATGTTCTCAGCAGAGTCTAAATGAGTACAATAGATGCTACAGGAAAATAAGATGTGTATTAATGGTCATTAATGGTAGAACAAGCACTCAGAATTTTTTTTTGATGGGACAATAATTACAACCAAAATCCACTTTCCCTACATTGTACATGTGGTTAATATCAAAGCACTTAGAATATCATTAAATATTTTGTTTACTTGACAGATATCAGCCATCTTCAGGCAATTTTCTGGAGCAGATTGGGCTGCAATGCCAATGCATTAGAGGAGACACCTTTTGGAGGGAAAGGAAGCTTCAGCAAAGTCAATGGGGCAGAAAAAGCAGGACTGAGAATTCAAATGCCCAGCTTGTCAGCCTGCTCAGTGGTAGATAAAGAGGCTGGGGGTGAGGAGCCAGTCTGGAGATCAAAGCAAAGTATTTCCCTTGATGCAGGTCAGCATAAGGCCTTGCCATATGTCACAAACACTGACAAAGCACACTTGAGCCATGTCTTAATAAGGACTTGACTGGTCCTTATTGGTGTGCTGCTACCAAGGCTAAACCATAAACTCTATTTCCTGCTGGGACCAATGCTAACCTTCATTGAACCAAGCAGACTGTTCCTGAGGGAAACTCCCAGCACTTTTCCATTAACTGAGTCTAATACTTCAGACTGGCACAACTTCTGGGAGAGGAGTCATAAACATCAAGTTTATGACGTATTTGAGTGTTGCTTCACCTCTTCAGGGAATGTGCTTGCAGACATGACAGGCCCAGTGAAGGCACCTGGAAGAGGCTCTTCTTTGCAATAGAAACTAATGACTTTCTGCAGCTGTAAGTAACAGTGTTGCAGACATAATATAAAATACAGTGCACCCTTCAAAAATAACTCCCAGGCCCTGAAATAACTCAGAGCTCCAGGATGTTCCTTCAGTAACTCCTGCACCCATCACATTTCTCAGCTGTCTGATGACAGACCCTGAGACTGCACATACACAGAGCATTCAATCATAAGCATAGGCAGGTTTCCTCTGGGTGACAAGGAGTGGTGCTGGGACAGGTGGAATCATGTGCAAATGCAGAGATGCCTATTACTGCAGATAAAGGGATGCATGCATGTTTCTGAAGTACAGCATTCTATGGGCTTGATCCAAAAATTAGGTTTCCTGTACAGTTGTAGGTTTCCTGTACAGGTTAGGTTTCCTGTACAGTTGTGAGTGTCTGAAACAAGCCAGATGAAATACCTGCTGGAGATGCATACACGTGGCTGTTGTTCCCTGGCCACAGAAGGGGTTCAGGCCCTGTGCTGGGAGGATGCACCAGTGCTCAGACAGCCACAGCTGAGGGGGGGATCCCACACAAAATGATTAATTGCTGTGTGTGCAGTGCTCAGGGCAGGGCATCATGCCCCATTTCTTCTTGTAGGCAAATAGTCCTGTGACTACAAGAATATCATCAAGGGATGTCCTGTCTCCAGGAGAAGGATTTGATGGGAACTGAGTATTTTGCTGCTCTGGAGAGACACTGGCATCCAGCTGATAGCCCTATAGGAAACACACATTCAAGGAAAACACATTTTGACACACATATTTTGAACTGACCCAACCAAAAACATCTCCTACTCTGGCAGGTAAATGGAGAGAAAGGTCCTTGGGGCAGCACAGGGAAAACTTTCATTTGTGAAAAAACTAAGGGAGAGACACTGTCTGAAGTCATAGAGGAATGGTGCTCTCCTTCACATCCCTACTGTCAGCCTGGGCTTTTCTGCTCTCACAGTGCCAGTCAATGTGGAATGAATCACTACAACAGCTTGATGAAGCAGCAAGCCATGAACGCATTTCCTTGTGTTATCTAATGGTGAAACACAGAGGATGTGGCTAATTAGGGAATCATCCTCACCCTGGCAGATTTTCTCAAATGGAAATGGGTTTTGAGGTTTGCTGACTGCTGAGGGTGAAGCTGCTGAGTAGGTAGTCACAGAAACATTAAAATGTCCATACTCCTCTGCAGGTCACCTGCTATGCAGCAACAGCCACAAATATGTCAAAAATGTAAAAAACGCAAGAGATTAAAAATATTACTTTTTTTCCCCCTTAGGAAAGTTTGAAGACTGCATGCTGTTA
>QUSF01000007.1:23557019-23583522 GCA_003676055.1 Chloebia gouldiae | reverse complement strand
AGAACTATGGATGGGGGATGAAAGTAATTTGCCACCAAGGGTGGCAACAAACCCACATGCTATCTGAGTGTAAGCCATTTCTCTAAGCAGATGCAGATATAGCTATGGCTTTTTTTCTTTTTTTTTTTTCTGTGAACAGTATCCTTGTTTCTGACTCGAATTCTATTTTTTTTCTGTTCATCTTCTCAGGAAGAGGATTTTTGTGTTTGTTTGTTTTGCCTTTTCCAGGGTATTTGGAGCTCTAGAATACAGATGTATTTGTATGGGGATAAAAAGGAACATGGTTTAAAGAAACATAACTAGAACTAATCATTGTAGATATGGTTGATAGTTCTGGCTAGAAAAATACCTTGGTTTCAATTGTTTATAACTTTGAACATATGGTCTGAAATTTTCCATTTTCCAACTTCAGTTTGATTTAATCAAGGGCTTTGGGCAGGGGGAAGCTTGTTTTCTTCCAAGTCAGCTGAGAGAGATAAGGCACTGCAGAATAACACCAAAGTGGGGTTTTTCATATAGAAAATTATGTAAAGGTTGCGATAGCCTTTCCTTGTGAGGAAAAAATTGCAGTTTGGCATTAAATGTGTTTTTTCCTGCTTCCAGGTTACAAATGTGAGAAAAAAAATGAGTTGCATATGCTAAGTAAAGACAAGGTAACAATTTCTACATTTATTTTCTGAAAACATGGTCAAGTTTGGAGTTGCATAGGCCCTTCTCTTTAGATGCATTTTCTCTACTCTCTTTTCTGGGGCTAGACAGAGGAGCTGAGACTAGGAATCACCGAATCACAGAATCACAAGGTTGGAAGAGACCTTCAAGATCATCGAGTCCAACCCATGCCCTAACAACTAAGCCATGGCACCGAGTGCCACATCCAGGCTTTTTTCAAACACATCCAGGGATGGTGACTCCACCACCTCTCCAGACAGACAATTCCAATGCTTTATCATGCTTTTTGGTTTTTTTCTTTTTTAAAGAAGCATTTCTCTTTTATACATTCAGTCCCAGAAGAAATTTGAGAATAAACCCTTTCCACCAGGCTTGCCTTGGGTTATACTGAACAACACCACAAAAAAAAAAAAAATCCAAGCAAACTCAGATTTTGCCCCAGTATCCAAAATTGGACTAGAAATTGGTGATAAAATTTTCAAAGGGTCTAAGTACCATTTTCCTTGGTAGTTTTAAGTTACAGCCTTAGGAAGTGTCAGCCTCAGGTACAGCATGCCTGGGTGTGCTCCCTTACCTGTTTCTGCCTTCTCTGCAGCAGGAGCTGGTCTGACTGTCCCAGTGGTGACCCTTGGCAGTGATGGTTAGAAGAGAATCAGGCACCTTGAAGAGATGACATCCTGTTGATATACTCCTGTCTAACAGAAGTGACAAATCCCCAGTGATTCCTACCCCAGTGCCTACCACTGCAGTGGGGAAGGAGCCTGATTTAATAACTGAAGAGATACAAGTGCTCGTCCCAACACAAAAACAAAACAAAACAAAACATAACAAAGAAACAGGACCCAAACTAACCCCTAAAATATCAAAAGCAACAAGGCTAAATATTTAGTATTAATTGTGTTGCGATAGCTGGAATTAAATGTAAAGATCTATCTAAAATCTATTGGGGAGATGCAATGTGAAAGAAAGTTGTCATTATATATGTAGTTGGAACATTGTTTGTTGTGTGAGTAAACATACAAGAAGAGAACAGGATCCACAAAAATACCCATCATTCACATGGCCAGGGGAGAATGTCTCCTGCCTGGGTAAGCTGGTATCTCATGCTACCTAAATTTTCACTCTGTGACCATCAGCTCATGTAAGTGCCAACCTGCTTGATGGAGGAAGAATGGGGCACTCCCAGGAATATGGGCTTGATCTTAAATTAAAAAAAAAAAAGTGCTGTTTTAGCGCTGCTTCCAACAATGCCTGAGCAGAAATGAATACAAGAAAATGGTCTTGTTCATATCCCAGTACTGTAAGTCCCCAAAGCAGCGCCAGGCTGTAGGCTCCTCTTTCATATACAGTTGCAAAGACTGAGGCATCTGTAACAGATCTTTGGGGTTTTTTTTTACAACTCCCTGTGGTACTTGTGGCAGTGGACTGGAGTGATTGCAGAAATGTGCAGAGCAGCCAGCTCCCTGGCCAAAAGCCAGCCAGCTTGCGTCCTCTCTGGTTACCAGACAGCAAGCACGAGGGAAATGATGTAGCTGCAAGAACTGCTGAGGTCAACAGCTGAAATCTGTTCTTTGTTGGGTTTTAAAGCATTTCCCTCCAGGCACCAGACAAAAGTTGCCAAGACAGATGGAAGCGAGAACATTTTAGAGGAAAAGCGTGTTGGGTACCAAAGCCCAGCTCTGCAGGTCAAAGAGGATCTGAGCAGTGTGGCAGTGAGGGGGAAGAGCAGCCAGGGAAGGAAACGGCTGGCGCTGGTTCCTGCCAGAGCACCATGGACAGGAGCAAACCTTGTGCCACTGAGGTAGGAGCTGTTCTGTGACAAAACCAAGGAATGAAGGGACGGGTTTCTGATTTCTCACTATGCACAGCCAAAATATCTCAGGAACTCCTTCAAAATTTCACCCGCAAACCTATGAAATATGATCACTGGGGATTTAATGGGATTTCCAGCATTGTCAGGGACAATTACACTGAAAAGTTTTTTTGGAAAGACAGTGTTATTATAGCAGAATTTAAATTTAAGGCAGAAAAATAATTCAAATGTAAATACTGTCTCCTCAACTAATCCTGATCAGAAATACTTTCTTAGCATGAGATAAAAATGCAAGTTAAATCCTCTCCTGTTTAAAGTGAGGACATTTTGGAATTTGTTACTGTTCAACAACTGTAATCAGTTATTACTGATTAGGTCCAAATAACACTTAAAATATGGCAGAAATTTTAATAAGTATCTTTTAGCTAAATTTAAAATCATGGTGAAAAGACATTCAAGGGTCACATATCAGGCTTTTTTTCTACTCTCAGAAGGAAGTTTTCTCATCTGCAGAACCTGAAGTTCTCTCTCCTCTTTCTTGAGCAAGGTCATCTGTGAGCAAACCAGGGCCCAGAAAGTCACCATTAAAATCAAATTGCAGCTTCATGCCTATCCTCACTGCAAAACACATCAAATCTTGACACCTCATTGTACTTGCCAGTAACACTTTAGGATGGAAGGACAAACCAAAGTAGGTTCATCAACTACCAGTCAAGAAAAAATTGTGTAATCAGTGAGTCTGAAGTTCTACAAAACACAGGCTCTAGGAGTATCCCAAAAGAGTCAAAGTTACTCCTACAAACCAGAATTCATGCAGGGAGTTTTTTGTCTTAATGCTGTGTGTTTGGAAACAGGTGGAATTTTTTAATCATAACAGCTTGCTATAAGACAAAAAAAGAAAAAAAATATTTTGAAGGAAAACTTGCTTTTGAATATGTCAGTGGCAATAAAAACATTCCATATGCTCCAATAAATTTAGCATCCAAAAAAGAAGCTTTAAGGCTATATCTGTTTTTCATGCTGAACTTTTTTTTTTTTTAATGCTGAACTTGCATGGTCCCTCTCCTCTCCTCTCCTCTCCTCTCCTCTCCTCTCCTCTCCTCTCCTCTCCTCTCCTCTCCTCTCCTCTCCTCTCCTCTCCTCTCCTCTCCTCTCCTCTCCTCTCCTCTCCTCTCCTCTCCTCTCCTCTCCTCTCCTCTCCTCTCCTGCTCTCATCAGAGTGGAATGTGAATGCCTTCTAACCACACACTAAATGATGCCTGCAGGTGCTGTCATACCTGGTTTGCTGTCTCCCTTATCACCTCCCCAAGGTAAGATGGGTATCTGTGGTGTTTTCGAAGAGGCTTTTTTTAGATCTACCTGCTGCTCTATGTTTATACTAGATTAGACAGATTGAAGAAATACACGTGATGCTCACAGTAGATGATAACACACTTGTGTAATTCCAAATGTCATCTTAGTTGTTTAGTCTATTTATTTCAACACTTGTTTTTCACATGTTTTGTAGCTTTAACATCCTTGTCCCTAACACAAGCTGCTTCCTACTTCTTTTGCAGACTGTATGAAATACTTTTTAAATGATGTATTTTGAAGTTACTTGTCCTCTGCAGTGCACTCCTGTCCCAATCACAAGTCAGTATCCTCCTTGCAATTGCAAATGTTGGGGTTTTTTTGTTGAAAGTTACTTTTTAACATTGTTATTTCTCTGTCCTGGTTTGTCCTACCCATATGCAAACAGTCAGCACAACCAAGAGGAACAGGGTGAACAGCTGGGCTGGGGGAAGAAGTGGGAAATTATTCAGCTGCTATCACTGCCAAAGCAAACACACTGTGTACCTGCACCATCAGCACATAGTAGTCAGGCTTTAAAAATAAAGAAAAGAAAAAAAGAAAAAAGGAACAAAGAAAACTCCCATGATACAGAAGATGCGTCATGCACAGTACAAGGTGGTAAAGGACAAACTACCCCGAGTCTGCTCCTGTGGTGAGTTTCTGCAGGGTGAGCCCCTTGCATGAGCTTCTGTGTCAGAAGAATGTTTGCTGCCCTGAGGTAAGTGGCAGAGGGTGTGTTTCCTGCACCCAGTCATTTGATGTGAGATTAACAAAAGTTCCATGTGTTGTGTTGCTCCCTATAACCAATTGTAGCCTGAGAGTCTAGGCTCTGAATTCCCAGATCTGAAGGGAGGCAGAGGGAAAAATCTCACGTTTTTGGTGAATGGCATGATGCCCATTTTCTTGTCCTAAGAACTCTTTCTAAAATGTCACACTTATATTGTCAGAAAAAAATGTTCTGGGAACTCTGGCACGGTGGTAGATGTTGTGATACTGTCTGCCAGAGCAGGACAGCCAGTCCATGTACTCCAGAGCAGTTATTCTCACATGGACTGCTTGTTACACTGAATTGATTCAGATAAGCTGTGCTGACTTTAACAGGAATGCAGTTTCACCCATGCTTGGGGGATGCATTGCTTTGACTTGAACTTGTCTAATTGCACTCATGGAAAAACCATGCACAGGCGAGCCCTAGGATCTTCAATTCCCAGTGACTTGTTTTTGACTCATGGCCATGCTGAGAAAAGGCAAGACTGTGCTTGTTTAGTCAGCAGATGAAAGTCGTTGTACTAGAAATACCATTATAGTAAGATTAGCACTCTGTGGAATTGCAGTAATTAGTTAGCATACCAGCATATAAATAAAAAGACAAATTGCTGACAAAAGGGTTTTTTTAATATTGATTGCAAATACAAGTTGAGAGGATGGGTGCTTTCAAAATAAGGAGGAGGATGACAGCTTTTGTTTGACCTATGACACATCCCTTGGGATGAATACTATTTTCCTCAGGAGGATTTTGTTAGAATTCCCATGGTGGCACACTCTGGCTGCTTTATTAAAATTTAGCCAAACATCCACAGGATATTAAACAATAATATATACAGATTAAATCAGTTCTGGAAAACAGATCAGCATTTTCCTGCAAAGCATTAAAAAGGAGATTTTGTTTATGAACTTGGCAAAAAAGCACAAAGCATTGAATAAATTATTGTAATTCAGGGAAGGGGGGGTGTTGTTTTTCTATATTTTTTTTCTCTTTTTAGATGGAATTGAAGATCAAAAAATGCACTTGGTAAGTGCACAAGGACTGTCCTACCTCCTGCTCAGGGCAGATGAAGGGCATGGGGGGTACTTTGTCACACACGCTGCAGCTTTACCCCGGTGCTGTGAGTGTGAGCTGCCCAGGGCTGCGTGTTGGAGGTGCAGCCCTCTCATGGCTTCAGCTGGCCCTGGAGCCTGAGCACCAGCACTGGCCTGCAGAGCATCTGCTCCCCTCTCCTGCTGACAAACTTAATTTTAGCTCCAAGCCAAAGCACAGCACAGAGACCACATTTTCTTGTTTGTTGTTCCTGCATAAATATTTCCTAACCTAGTATCTTGAAGAGTATTTCAGCCTCAACTGAGTGATTTGGTAGACAACCTAAGAGGTGTGCATACCCAAGGACACAGAGTAGGGGCAGCAAGTGGAATCAAAGCACAGCTGGTAAGCAATGCCTAGTCCTCCTCGTGGCAAAAGTATGGCACACAACGAGGCTTCTACCAGGACAAGAAAACTGGATGGCAGATGGGAATTTCAGTAGCGTGACCACACATGCACAACTCTTTCAGCAAACCACACTGCCCGTGACACGGCTCAGACGGGATGGGCCCTTTGTTGTAAATCATGCCTGTACCCAATGTATTGCATGGATAATCTCCTCTAGTCTAAAGCATGCTATCAGTGGGATGGGCTTTCTGCAATCTTGCATGTGAGATTCCAAATTATACACCACAGAAGGTCTATCTGTCATGTCTCCACAAGATTTGTAGGTGTTTTCTTCCAAAGGCACACAGGGCTGCACATAACCACAAGCACAAATCATATGTACATTTTTTGTGTCTATTTTAAAAGTAAACAGACTCCAGAACTACCTTCAATGAAACTGTATGATGAAGAGTTTGAGCACCATGTCGTAAATGTAACAGGGACAAATATTATATTGTAAAGATGCTGTAATTTTTATGAGTTTGCCATTATTCACTTGGTTGTAAGGAGTCAAATCAGAAGCAGGTAATTGGAGGGGGGAAAATTGGGAAAGACAATGATGGCAAGGCAAGGTGAGGTTCAGCCAATACTATATGCCTATTGCAAAACAGCAGTGAGATGGAGAATGCCCTGGTGAGTGTCTGGCTGGAGAAAACCCAGATCTGGAGCTAGGACAAAAGAGGAGACCAAAAGTTGAAAGGTGCTGATCTACCAAAGAAGCCAGGTGGAGGGTGTGTGCATCTGTGTGTGTGTGTGTATAAACAGAACAGTCAACACCACCTGGGTGAAACACCCATAATAAAGGGTGACCTTGAACGCAAGAATGAGAGCAGCCCAACTAAAACCTACAGTTAATGGGGAAATGTATGCAGGGGCTTCACTCTCTTCATCCCATCTTCTGTTCTTCACCTCCCTTAAAAGCAATAAACAGTGTTTTATTTCAGCCAGTTTGTGTTTGGATGACTTGACTATCAATCATCTCCTCTCCTTTCTTACACATTTGGGTCAGGTCTTGGCTGGACACCTGTGTCCTGTCTGCAGCTGGAGGAGGGGAGGTAGAGTCTGTTGGAGGCAGCTCCTCCACCCCCAAGGTGTCACAAGAGTCCCTGAGCCGTTCCCTGGCGGTACCCAGCACATGCCACCAGCTGGGGGAGGAACCCGGGCAGCAGGCTCAGGCCAGACAATTAAAGGCAAACGAGATGTCATCTGCTCTTGGCATCAGCCACACTCGCCGTAGACAGAGGCTGCGGGGTGCCCAGAAGAGCTGAGTCTCTTGGATCAACAGACCTGGTAATGGCTGTGGGCTGGAGAGGCTGGAGAGTGCCCCAAAGGCACAGATTTACCACAGCAAGCACCCTTAAAGAGAGGCACTTGTGAAGCAGGGAGATCCCTGAACACACCTTCTTCCGGGGCCTTGGCTGGTTTTAAGAGAAATAAGTGACTGTTTGGAAATGCACCTTAAACCATAAGCCAATAAATATGGTGGGATTTTTTCCTGCTAGAGTATCTTGCAGTGGTTTTGAGTACACAAATAAATGCTACCTGAACCCTGAGTAAGTTTGGTGTTGCCTGCAGTGAAGTGATTAAATTCACTCACATCATCTTTGTTTAAATGATTGTGACACCATAATCAAATACGTAGAAATTATTCATGCCAATTTAAGTTGGTGTATTATTGGAAACCATAGCTTCCAAGCATGAAGGAGACAGGCTGATCCTTTTAAAATAAAAATATGTTGCAATGTGAGGTAGGGGACTATACAGTAGAAAAATAAAAGCATGTAATATACAGCAATTCAATACTTACAATTCTTAAAAAATTCTCAAGATTCTTCCTGGACAGAATCAATGTAATCAAACTGCTCATAGGTGACACTGCCTTTCCTTGGGTTCAGCTCAGCTGCTCCCACAACAGGGCTTGGCATGTGTGTCTGCAGCATGGATGAACAGAGGTGTTTTGAATTTCTCCTCCACCTGAGATCCACATTCTTGAGAACTGGTTTATCATCAGGACCCACCAATGTGCCAGCCTGACTGCCCCAGCCCACATCTCTCACATACTCCTTTCATACCTCGTGTACAACCAGTGACTCTTGGCAGAGTCAATGCTGTCAACCTCAGCTGTTAATGCCAGAAATGATGTCCCACCAGAAATAATCGGAAAATACAAGGACCTTGTGAACTCAGCTTGCCTGCAGGAGTTTGAATTCCTTATGCATCACATGTGACGGCAACACCAGTCTAACTGAATTGCTGAAGTACAGCCACAGTGACATTTAAGAACGCCAAACACATTAACAATTGCAGTTGGAGACCAGCAATTTTACTCTGCACTCCACCCAAGAAACTGGAACAGCACTATTTGCAGTCGTGATTATTCTTAGCTAAGTTGCCATGGAACAAAGCCTGGTTAATCCTAATGGACTGATTCAGGAACAATCTCTCTTTCTAATCTTATTGCCTAATTCTCTTTCACTCCCATTAGGTTAGTATTTATTTAAGACACAAGAGCAGTAAGATTTTCAAGGAATTGTCATTTCACTATGTAGAATGGTAGCAGCACACAGTCCTCTCACTAAGAATAATAAAGGATGTTTTTGTTTCTCTTTGAAGGAGGCAGAGTAAAGAATTTTTCCTTCTAGAAGCAGATCAAATCTCCATTGAATTTTCCATGAATTCATAGGATTTAGTACACATGAGTCCATGTGTTCCTTTGACTGTTAGAAATGACAAATGTTCGGCCAGTGATACCTTTGCCAGAGAAATGAATATATTGGGGAATGTGTATATAATAACACAGATGTGCTGTTAAAAGAAGTTATGGTACTTGCTATTTTTCTTTCTTCACAGGCACCTTTCTTCTATCACCTAAGCAATAGTCTGGACTTCTATTTGCTAATAGTAATACCTAACATTGATTTCGAATACCTCACAAGCCTCCTGGAAACCCCTCGGGACTGCAGGCAGCCCAGCAGTACAGCAGGAGCCTGCTAGCAGTGTTGCAAGCTCGTGTTGCAATCAAGTTCACAGGGCAGAAGTTCATGCAATGTCCAGTCACTCAGCTCCTCCAGACTCTGCCTTTACAGAGTATTGCAAGACTCTCAAGGTAGCTGACTTGTATATTGTGACATGGCTCTTAGCAACGAGGTGTGTGCAGAACTGCCATGGGGAAAGGTGAATTCTTCATGGGTTTTCTGAGAATTGATTTATCAGAAATTAAATCATGGTCAGTTAGTGGGAAGGAGATATTGGGGAAAAGAATGCCATTCATGTTTGCAATATGCCTCCCACAGAAACACACATATCTCCTTAAATAAATCCCTGGAAAAAGCCATGCAAGCTTTCTGCTTGCAGAGCTAAGCTTGCAGTGATTAAAGTAATATTTTCTTTACAAGAAATAGCACCACAAGGTCACTGCAGACATCACCACTCTGCTCAGGGTTATGGACAATAAGGTAATTTAATTTTAAAGTGCCTCGTCACTGGAATAAATTTGAGAAAGATGTTAAAACCAGTCCTGACCTGAAAATAGAGGTATCCAAAGCAAATAAAGGTTTTGATGAAACAGATGGTAACCATAATTAACTTTGGCATTTTCTGCCATAAACCACATAGTTTTAACTCAATTTGTGGGCCTTTTTTTTCCTTTTTTTTAGTTAAACAAACCCACTTCCATCTAATCAGCAATGAGTTCACAGCCAAACAACAAAAGAGCCAGTTTCAAGAAATCTGGCTAGGACACAGCCCAGGCCAACAGCCATCAAAGGCTCCAGTGCTGCTTTCTCTTGGCCAGGAGGTCATGGAGCTGCTGCACCAGAGCCTGGCAGGAGCCCTGCCCTGTGCTGGGATCATATCTGTTTGTTTATACAAAATGTAAAAAACCCATCCTGCAGCTGCTGCAAAGCAATGTGAACTATGCTGCAAAAGCCAGGGGTGGTGGGTTAATTTTCTGTTATTTATCAGCAGAACTGGAATCTTCAGCTGTTCGCACATAAATGTGCCGACATAAACCAGTTTAGATAAATAGCTCTGATTCTGTTGTAAACACATAGGTATTTGAATTTTTCCTTGATGCTTCAAAACCACAATGAAGCCTATGCCAACAATCCTGCCTAAGACCATTTATCTTATTTTGTCAGCTCATCTTGCAGTGGGAGACCATTACTCAAAAGAAGCATTTGCTTCCAAGTGATGTGAACATTCCTGCTGATCATTTCAATACTAAGACATCCCTACAATTTTACTTCTGTTGCTTCAGTAGGAAGTTAAAATTTAAAAAAAAATCTCACTGACAGGATGGAAAGATCAAATTATAAGAATCTTCTGACTTGTTTGTCTCTGTGGATTTTTGCAACACCTAAGAGTGGATGTGTGCTGAAGAAGTCTGAAATTGACTATGAAATTGAGGGAATTAAAGATTTCTGGGTTTGTTTGGTGGGGTTTTTTTTGGGTTTTTTTTGGGTTTGTTTTTTTTTTTTTTTTACTATAAATGAAACAGGAAGGCTCCCATGGCCAAGGCAGTATGTTTGCATATTTCCCCATTTCAACAACATTTTGACCATGTCAAGGCTAAGTTCATCATTTCACTTAGTCAGTTTCATATTGCCTGGAGTAATGAGAGCAGAGGGGAAAAAATGCTGGAGATGGCCCAGACCACAGCAAGTCAATGCAAAATGATGAAGGACAGACATTTCAGACCTTATTTTTATTTTGTATCTGCAAACTGCTTTTGCCTCTGTAAGACAAGTTTTGCATAGCCTTACTCAGGCAAAATTCCCTTGGATTTCAAGGGGAAATATGACTGCAGATGGGCAGGCTGCATCTGAAGGCAATGTCCCAAAGCACAGATGTAACAGGGAAGCATAAAGTGGTTTGGAAAGGACCTCAAGGATGATCTCATGCTCCCTGCCATCGACACCTTCCACTAGACCAGGTTGCTCAAAGGTCCATCCAACCTGGCATGGAAAAAATCCAGGGATGGAGCATCCACAAATTTTCTAGGCAACCTGTTCCAGTGCCTTGCCAACTGCACTGGAAGTAGTAAAGAACTACTTCTTTATATCTAATTTAATATTAGATAAGATATAAAGAATAAATAAATGTCATCAACATGGTGAAAGCAAGACAGTCACTATCTTGCTGTGCATCAATAACAAGTAAGTGCTGTCAGTGGAAGTGGAAACATACTAAACCAAGCCAGTGCTACCACTGCTTTGCAAGCAGACTTCCCATGACACCACCAGCTACACCTGGATTCATATGTTCAGATTTCTTACTTGGAGATTGTCCTGTCTCTGCCCTAACCTGGGACAGTTTAACCGGGATCTAAATGTGGTTTCTCACATTTCTTCTCTTTTCCGTCTCACTAGTTCCCTCCAGTGCATTTCTGTGTGACTCTGAATCACTGTGTGATTTCTGTGTGTCCTTCTCAATGCAAACCTTGGGTGAGAAACTCTGCTGGGGTCTTCTACAGAAGCAGTGGGAGCTGCAACTGCTGTGAGCAAGACTTGAGGGGAGCGCTCACGGCCCTGCTCCATCGCCTCATCTTCTGGCAGTCAGCAGGTCAGAGATGTTTAATCCCCCTTGTCAGGCACAGGCTGTCTCTCACCTGCGTGCAGCAGCTGCTGGGGCCGACACTGAAGTGCTGCGAGCACTTGCAGAGCTTACGGCCGGCACGGGTCCGGGGCACAGCAGGCTGGCACGGGGGCATCGAGCGCAGCCCAGCGCTCGGCGCCTCCACGGCGGGGGCAGAACTCCTCTGAAACCCCCTTAGGGCTTTTTCTTACCGACATGAGTAGTGGCCTAAAGAACAAAAGAGAGGTCATTTTTTGGTGATTACATAAATGTTTTGAGCACCTTTGTAAATAATGCATATGCTGAGGGAGTGGGAATACTGCACAGCAGGGAGGGGTGTTAAAGAACACAAACAAGCGCTTGAAAACAAAAGACTCGGGATACAGTGGGGAGGAAATCAGTCACAGGAGGGCCAAAATTAATTCATCAGAACAAGGACAAAAGCCCAGAGCCATTTCTGAACCAATCGTAGGTGTTTAGCATGTTCAAAGATTATCTGCTCATAAATTGCTCTGTAGCTCCCTCTAATGACAACTTCACCGAAACTGGGCTCCGGGAGGCAGAGAACAATAAAACTTCTGTGCTCTTGATGTAGCACAGAATCATACAACCACTGAATGGTTTGGGGTGGAAGGGGCCTTAAAAACCCTCTAGTTGCAACCCTTCTTCCGTGAGCAGGGACACCTTCCACTAGACAGCTGCCTTTGAACACTTCCAGGGATGGGGCATCTACAACTTCTCTGGGCAAGGGACCAAAAAAAAAAAAAATAGCTGATACAGTCAATCCTCAGGCAGATTTCTTTGCAGGTATAATTTTTTGATTACTGCCTAATCAAAAAAATGTGTTGTTGATTCCACAGCAAATTAAAAGAATCGGATAACAGGGAGACTAAAAAAATAATGACATGATCTAGCAATGTACAAACAGCAATGTCAGAAGATAGTATAGTTTAAAATATGATAACATCCATACTGAATTAGTTGAAAATTATATAAGTCCATGTATTACAATTCAATGAGAAGCCATAATTCCTCCTGTGTAGATTAAAATATACACCAAATTTTGTAACACATCAGTGAGAATTTCCACACTAATATTTTCTGACACTTTGCACTCCTGTAGTCACTGTGAACACCCTGGAGATAAGTACAGCCCAAAGGGGGTAAAGTCTGTTCAGTTTCTAGTTCTGAAAATTATTTTAGTTGTGAAATCTTTGGGAAGTTAGATATGAGAGAAAGCTGTAATAAAACAGTCTCTTACATGTGAACAAGTGGTAGTAGTAAAAGCCATGCTGTATTTGCACACACATACCCCTTTCTGTCCAATGTATATTTCTCTCATATGCGTATCAGGAACATTTAGTTTGTTTAAGGGTTTGTTTGTGTCAACTCCAACATGCCTTTAGCCATAGCAATGATTTTTTTAGGCAAAATTAATATTCCATACTGTCAGTTATTTTTAATGCTGACTTTGAGACAAAAACACTTGCTTCAGAGCACAGAGGAAGAGTCTTAATGAACAATAGGTTGGGTACAGAGCAGAACAGCATCTGGAAACTAGAGGAAAACAATATTTCATAGATCATTTGGTATAATTCCCACATAAATAACTGATTTATGCAGCAAAATACTTTAAGAAAACCATTTAACATTCTAATACACATTGATTTGCCTCACAGTGAGGTAGAAAGCATTTCATTTAACAGGGAGGTTTGTGGCTCAGTTGATACAAGTCCCAGAGTGCTCAGTGGCAGGGCCTTGGAAGGAACCTTAAATGACATGTAGTGAAGGACTCATTCAAATAGGAATACTTTGGTCCACATAGGCTACATGTAGAATCACAGAGTCATAGAACTGTTTATGTTGGAAAGGTATGTTAGTTCATCAAGTCCAACTGTTAATGTAGCACTGCAAGCTCCACCACTAAACCATATCCCCAAGTGCCACATCTACGAGTCTTTCAAACCCCTCCAGGATGGTGCCTCCCTGAGCTGCCTACTCTAGGCTGTCTGGCCTGGCACTCCTTTTGGTGAAGAAATTTTCTCTACTATGTGCATGCTCTTTTGCTAAGAAATACGTAATTATTACTTACCATTCACCCCCAGGTGACTTTTTTTGCCTCTTTTGGATGATAACACCCCATCTGCACCATAGTGGGATGCTTTGTTTAACCATAAATGTAGTCAGTTAGAAATCATTCTAGTTTTGAAAAAAAAATTATAGTCAAGACACTTTAAGAGACTAATTTCTGCTTTAGAAATCACACAGGTGAACAGTTCAACAATAAGGGGCTAAGGAACAGAGCACAGACAAAAGGAGTCAGGCAGCTGAGAGCAGTAACCCCTAAAGCCAAAGCCACAGCAGAAAGGTCATTACATTATCTCTTTAGTGCACATATGCTCATGTAAAAAGCTTCTGTCCCATCTGTGAAGTTGCTCTACCAATATGTGTTAATGACATGCTGAGACACCATTTCAACTGCAGAGTTGATTTTCTCCAAACTCTTCATTTGGTCATTACCAGCTCTCCTCTCCACAGTAAAACAGCATGGGGTATCACTGAGCCAATTCAGGTCTGTAGCAACTGCATTGATGAGTCCTTATAATGTTACATATTTGGAAACTGCAGAATGAGAGAAAACAGAAGTAGCTTTAAGATTTCTTCAATGCACATCCCTCTGCTCTCCTTTAATTTTCAGAAAGATTCTGTCCTTAGAGTCAGCATAAGTATTAATGTTTATAGAACACCAGTGATAACCAAAGTATTCACCTTTAATATGTTGTCATCATTTTTTAACAGAATTATACAAATCGAATATTTGCCAGCAGGGAAATCTGGACCATCTTTCTGTACTTTTTTGAACATGAGTGAAGTATTTGTTCTTCTCCAATGACAGGGAATTTTTCCCAAACTCCATCAAAGATCATGTACAATAGCCATGGGCATCAGTCAATTCTCACAGCACCCTGGACACCACCCCTAGGGTGCCAGGGATGTACATGAGCTGAGTTCTCTTGAGTCACTCCTGACTCAACCCTTTCTGATGGTAGTTATCCCACTACTTCCACCCTTTGACTAAATAAAGACGCATGGGAGACCTTGCTGGTGAAGAAAAGACAAAGGTGGCACTGGATACTTCAGACTTCTGTGTGCCTGCAGCCACTGATCCACCCACCCCACTTGGTTACAGTCCTTCTTTGCTCAGATTTTTTCCACTAATGGAGCACTAAGTATTGGCTTTGCATGGCCAGGCTTGGATAGGAGGGGGCTATGGGGAGAGGGAGGTTCTTCTCTGAGAAGCTGCCAGAAATTTCACCCTCTTGTGTCTGTGAACATCTGACCACTGCTAACTAGAAGTGCATAGCATGGATACTGTAACTGATAAAACTTCCAGTCTTCTGCAAAGTCAGGATGACATATACTTGTGTTAGGTACCTTTTTCTTAATGCAAGTATTTCATTTTCCCCATTGGATTTAAAGAATTTCTTTTTATTTTCACTTTTAAAATGTAGGAGGTTTGGGAGGTATTTAAAAGTTGTTTTTCCTCAATATGTTTCAAGTTTTAAGGCTGTGCATGGAGGAAGAATAAGGAATAAAACAAAATGCTGAGTATACAAAGAGCAGAACAACTGTTTTTAATTTTTTCTCTTGCAGTACTGGAGGAAGCCTCTGGGAATAAATGCCTGCTTTTCCACTGAGTTTCACTTAAACTTTGGAGTTTGAGGTTTTGGGTTTCAGAAGGTTGTACACTTTGATGAGTCAATATTAGTATAAGCATTTGAGACAGAGAATCAGAACATCTGGTTTTGATACCTGCACAAATCTCTGCTGCAGTCATGGAGTGTCTGAGGGCTAGTCTACAGCTTCAACAGAACAACAAGTCTCAACTACAACACCAAGGCTTAGCTCAGCAAATGAAACACTAAGCACAAACAAACACAGTTTATCCATTTTGTTGGGGGTTAGCACTTGTGGCTTGGGCACACTTTCACAGGGTTTAAGAAAAACCTTGCCTGAGCATTCAGTAAAACAGAGTAAAAAGGTAGAGAGGCAGTGAAAAAAAACAAACAAAAACACAACCCAGCAGACAACTGACAGATAAGAGGCAGATGTGAGGAAATAATGCAACTGAGTTGTCAGGACATCACTGATAAGCAACTCAGCCAGCATGTCTGTGATTGAGGGTGAAGTTTTAGAGTTACCCTACGCCCGTATGAACTCACTGTCCCTTCTGCCCAAAGAAAGTAAGAAAGCAAGCCTACACTTTTGATTGTACAGCTCAGAAGAAATACCTGATCAAGTATGCCAGACAATACAAATTAACAAGAATTCCTTTGGTGTGACTTCCACTAAATTTTCATACTAAAATGTAATACTTTTTTTATAGAATCTTTATCAGAATAGACAATTGTGAAGCACAGAATTCTTCTTTTAAAACACTGAATCCTAATGGTCTTTTGGGTGTTTGTACACAATTAATTTACTCATTAATGTAAAACAAAACAGTACCAATAATGTTATATGTGTTCATATTCTAGTAGTTACATGCCGTATTTCTCTGATCTAGAGATAAGCAACATACGGATACACCAAGACAGCTACTTAGACACTCTTAGCAATGCTGAAGATAAAATGTTACTGAAACTAGTAATTCTTGCAAGAATCTCTCCCCAAATATAAAATGAAGTTGTAATCTGAGACAAAAATGGCCTTTTCTGACAAACACCTCCAAGTTGTCTGCAGAAGACTAGTTTAGTTTGATTGAATGAAAGCTTGTGAAAATGCACTTTAAAAACATGACTGAGCATTCCATACAACCACTTCTTGCCATAAAAAGATGAAGGTCAGTTTGTATAGCACATATGGCCACAGCTAACATCTTTCTATAACAACATCCTCTGATGTTTGTTTATTGTTTCCCTTTTGTACTTTCCCTTGAGCATTCTTCACAAAAAGGATTCAAACCAGTCTCCTTCCACGAGTACACATCTCCAAAGATAGGGATGATAAAAAAGAACTGCCTTAAAGTTCACACAGAAGCATTTTTTCAGTCATATATATGATCTATTACTGTAACAGCCTTTAAAAAGTTAGAGAACCTGAAAGTTTAATGAGTATTACACTCAAGTGTAATGAAGACATGCTGCAAAGTCAGGAAATTATTTCACTATGCTGACCTTCATTATTAAATATTTGCCATTGCAAGAAATAATATTTTCTAACACCTGGGAAGTAAAGAATGACTGTATAATTCTGTGCTGTCCTGAGTGAGTCACTTTTACTGGCTTTTAAATAACGCCACCATTTCTACACTGAACTGCAACCACAGAACATGCACAGTGTAAGTCACACAATGCATTTGAATTATTCATATAGACATGGTAGGAAGGCAACTCTTTCACTTAACAAACAGCACTAAGAAGTCACCTGAGTGCAGAGCTTTAAGTATCTTTGCCCTTCCTTACAGAAATCCTCTTGAAAGACAACAAAGATAAAAACACAAGGTTCAGTCAAACCAATCCGAAGCTCTTTGGTTGGAGATTACACTTGGAGACTTTTTTATTATTAATTTAACACTAACACCTTCATATCCTAAATCCATATTTAAAACAGTTTGTCTAGGTGTAATTCAGCTGGAGAGGAATTCCTTCTTCCTTGTGCTGCCTCCACATAAAATCTACATTCCTTCTGAATTATAAAGTACTTACATGTTTTTAACAAATACATAAATCACAAAAAGGCCAGCATCCTAAATAACAGCGCATAAAATCTTATTTTCCTTCATTTACATCTGACATGTTCTTCTGAAAGAGACAGGAAATTCAGACTAACCTTGCTTAGTGATGACTGAGGCTAATGACTGAGAAGTTGGAGCTTTCAAAGCAGACCTCCCAGGTAATTTTGCATCTCTTGTTGCCAAAGATACTTAAAAGATACTATGTTGAACACAAAGGTTTTGTTCTTGACTTGAACAAAAAAAAATTATGGCCAATGCCAGGTTGGATTTTTTTATTGTTAAAACATTAAAGCATAACATTTCACCAATTACAGGAAATTTAGGGGTTTTCTGACATTACAAACATCTGGATCATCAAGAGAAAGTGTTGAGCTATACATAGTCTGATGTTAATCTATCAATTTAATGGATATTAGTAAATAATTAAAACATGGCCAAAATACAGAATCACAAAATAAGTACCTTGATGCTTCTAAATCTCAGAGAAGTCAGAGAACTGAGTGCAATAAATTTCCAGCAAATGTCTCTACACTCAATTACAACCTCAGGGCATGATTATTCCAGGAATATTGGTAGTTCCTCATATTCTTGCTCATTCACATTCAATTTAGTGAGAATTTTGATTTGAGAACTTGATTAAAAACATTTTTAAAAATACAACATTTAACAAATGTGAAAAAAGAAGTTGTCTTCACAGGAAAATACAGATTGCTTGCCACTCGAGTCCTTAATTGCCTATATGTTTTACAAATCTTTACAAAACTAATTTGTATCCATTTTGGTTTCAAAAACATAGTACATCTGAAAAATAAAATATGACTCTACTGATGGGTAATACAAAGACAGGAACACGCATTTAAAATTACTTTTAAAAGTAAATCTTTTCAGTAATACAGCTATAAGACAAGTTAAACATAGTACAATAAACCATGCATCTTCTGACTTGTCAGATCAGCTAAACTACTCGGTTAACATACAATAACACTTTTGAACACTTCGTAAATTCAGCTTTTCTAGCACAAGGGAAAAAAAAAACAATTAAATTTGTTCTTCAAGTGGTTCAAGGCTGTCCAAGTGTTTTTTAGGTGTATCATCACTATGACGGCTTTGGCAATGGGTTAAATGTTTCTTAAAGCCTCGGGGAAAATTTGATTCAAAATTACAACGGGGACACTTCAACAGACTTTGACCATGAGCAGCAACATGATTTTTAAGAAGAGACTCCAAGAGAAAAGCTTTGCCACATATTTTACATTTGTATGGGCTTTGAACATTATGCTTGTTAACTAAATGGTGCAAGACAGCACCTTTTTTCATTGCACGACAGCAACAAATTTTGCAGTAATACTTTCCCTTGCCACGCTTCATGTATTTTGCTATTTCTTCCTCAGAGATGAAAGCCTCTTTCTCTTCAGTAAACTGAAGCACACACTGTGGCTGCGTAGGCGTACTTACATCCATTTTGCTCTCTTTGCTGTAATCAGATGACTCCATATCATACTGCTCTTGATCACTGTTGGATTCTTGTTCCTTTATCTCCATTGAGTCCACCACTGGTTTTCCACACTCACTGCTATTTAGTTCAGAATCTGAGTTCTCCTGGTTTTCCTTCTTGGGCTTCTTTTTTGGGCATGAATATAACATGTGTTCAGGTGATTCTTTGGCTAATATTGATTGTTCATCCTGTGAGAATAAATCATCCAGTGGTTTCTGATCATCTAAACTGTGTGAGAGAAAGTCACTCTCACCAGACTCACTAGGTGTTTGGGGCTCAGAGAAAAAGCACGAAGCAGACTTGTGAGGCTCGGAGAACAGGATGTTCTTCTGGATTTCAGAAGGTACAGTAGTTTCAGCGGGTCTCTGGACATCAGAGGATAGAGCAGCAGCAGGCTTCTGCATCTCAGAAAATACAGCATGCTTTTGAACATCAGGGGAAACAGCAGATTTCTGGCAGTCCGTGAAAACAGCTTGCTTGAGTGTCTCAGGAGAAACAGGAGTAGGTTTCTGGGACTCAGTAAAGAGGCCGTGTTTCTGAACTTCAGGAGATGTGGATTTCTGAGACTCTAGAAAGGAAGTAGACTCCTGAACTTCAGACGAAATGGAAGTGAGTTTTTGGGCTTCAGAAAACAGGGCATGCTTCTGGACTTCAGAAGAAACGAGAGCGGATTTTTGGGCTTCAGAACACAGAGCTTGTTTTTGACCTTCAGCAGAAATAGCAGTAGACATCTGATTCTGGGGCTCAGAAAAGACAGCACGTTTCTGGACATCAGTAGAAGCAATGGGATTAGATTTACGAGTCTCTGGGAACAACACTCTTTTCCGAGGTTCAGGGAAATGAGCCCGTTTCTGTATCTCAGATGAAGCAGCAGAAGTGGATTTCTGAGTTTCAGAAAAATACATAGATTTCCGTGCCTCAGAGAGTTTCCAAGATTCAGGAGATACTGAAACACCAGGCTTACGGACCTCAGGAAAGAAAGAAGGCTTCCAAGAGTCAGAGGAAACAGTGTGACTGGACTTTCGAAGCTCAGGAGAAACAGGGGGAGAAGGCTTCCATGTGTCAGGGGACAGAACAGGTTTCCAGCCTTCAGGGTAAACAGATGAGATGGGTTTCCACGGCTCAGAAGAAACAAGAGTAGACTTCTGAGATTCAGAAAAGGATGTAGACTTACAGGAATCAGAAACAAGCCGCCTAGGTTCTGGCAACACAACAGAACCAGGCCTTCGGGGCTCAGGGGCAGACCTCCGGGATTCTACGGACACCGACATGGCAGGCTTTGAAGCCCAGGGAGAAACTGTGGAAGTCTTCTGCACTTCATGGGGTGAAGACCTCCGGGGCTCGGGGGAAATGGTGGGAGCAGCTCTCCACGACTCTGGCGAAACTGCAGAAGCAGGCCTCCGGCTTTCAGGAGAAGAAGCAGAAGCGGGCCTACGCATTTGAGAGGGATGCCTCCGTGGCTCAGGAGACCCAGCTGGGGCGTACCTCCGTGGCTCCGGGGACGCCGCTGGAGGAGGCTTCTTTGGCTCTGGGGACACAGCTGGGGAGTATCTGCGGGGTTCTGGAGACACGGCAGGAGAATGGCGCCGGGGCTCGGGTGATATGGCAGGGGAATGCCGACGGGGCTCTGGAGACGTGGCTGGGGAGTGCCGACGGGGCTCTGGCGACACGGCAGGGGCTGGCTTCTGTGGGTCAGGGGAC
This sequence comes from Chloebia gouldiae, assembly GCA_003676055.1. Lineage (NCBI taxonomy): Eukaryota > Metazoa > Chordata > Aves > Passeriformes > Passeridae > Chloebia > Chloebia gouldiae. Next base: position 23,562,956 of record QUSF01000007.1, on the reverse strand, counting down.
ACAGCGGGAGATGGCTTCTGTGGGTCGGGGGACGTGACAGGAGAAGGCTTCTGTGGGTCAGGAGACACAGCAGGAGATGGGTTCTGTGGGTCAGGGGACACAGATGAGGCTAACTTCTCTGAATCGGGAGATGTGGCCTGGGCTGACTTTTCTGGATCTGGAGATGCAGTCTGGACTGACTTCTCTGGCTCTGGGGAAGTCACCTGAGCAGACTTCTGGGGCTCTGGAGACACAGAAGGTTTCTGAAGCTTGGGGGAAACAACAGGTTCAGATTTGGGGAGGTCAGGAGAAAGGGCAGGCTTGTGTGACTCAGGGGAAAGGGTGGGTTTCTGTGGCTCCAACGTGACACTTTCCTTGGATGAATCTGAATCTCCTTCTGCCTGCTGCTCTTTCTGCTCTTCATTCCACTTCTCAGGTGCTGCATGCTGTGCTTTGATGTGATAATATACGTTGCAATACATCTTGCTGGTAAAGAAACATTTATGGCAATGAAACAGTTTTGCACTTTTTTGATAAAAGATAAGTTTACCCAAACCAGCAGCATCCATTTCATCACAATACTCTGGGTGAACGGTACCCATATGAATTTGTATGTTTTCATAGTCAGTTCCCTTGAAGCTGCAGTAGTCACATTCCAACCGCTCTGTGGTTTTACGTAGGATCTGCAACATGTCCATTTTTTCTACAGGCAGTAAGTTTCCACAGTACTGCACCTTTTAAAGAGGATTTTTCAGGTCCTGCAATAAAGGAAAAAGATCTGTATAGTTATCCATCCATGTTAATTTCAACTCTGTCATTCCTAAATAACCACATGGGCTTTCCCTGTTCATCCCCCCTCCCTTTTTAGAAAGCGTAATTTTGCACAGATACTGACTACTTCACAGAGAAATCCAAACATAGGTGTTACCAACTCCTGAAAGTAATTTTGCCTCAGTAAAACTTGAAAAAGCAAAGTTTATATTTACCAGTAGGCCTTCCTACCTATGTAAAAAAACTGGAAACAAATGATAAAAAAAGAACCCAGGTGATGAAAAGCAAAGTTTCAATTTCATTTGATAAATGTGACTTGTTTTCTCTATTGTCTTCTCCTCCCATATTTGATGTGCTTTTATTGGCACTGTATTATTTACATTACACATGTAAACTGAAAACAAAAAGTACTTTGGAAAGTACTTGAAACACAGCCACTGAGATGAGGCCATTTAAAAAATGCATCTCCATCATTAAATTTCAAAACAAATCAGCAGTTTTTGACAAAGACCAAAAAAATTTAAGAAAACAGCAGCCTAAAGCCTAGGCTGTTTTCATCTGTCAAATACTGACTTCCTTTCACTAATTATATGAAAAACATAATGTTGATCATAAAAACTTAATCTATTATGAAAATGACTTTTCCTGTTCCATTATTTCATCTGTTGCCACAATAAAAACAAAAATACTATTCAAGAAAAACAGCAGGGTTTTTTTTCCCAGTTGGTAGTTAACAGTCTGCTGTATCTAAACATTGTTTTCTTCACCCCAAAGATGAAAATTTCTCCAAATTAATGTTTTTTTGCAAGACTTAAAAAAGCCCAACATAACAACAAAAAAACAAACAAAAAAACCCTCAAAAACCAAATAAAAATGCCCCCAAATAAAAATAACTTTTAATGATTAGACTCCCCTATTTCCATCAGAATTTAACCACATTAGCTACTACAATAATCAGAAAACCAAGTCTAGCCATATTCTGTAAGTTATATTGACATAAAAGTGGAAGGTAAAAAGGACATTTAAGTGAAACACACACACTTTTTTCTTGTTGGTTGAAATTAAACAAGTGTTACATTATTAATCATGCTATCCTATTTTTGGGAGGTCTTGTAAAACACACTGCTTCAAAACATTCAAAATTGTTGTTTAATTTTAACATTAATTTACCTGTCTAAATATACATTAGACTAACAAGTCTAAAAATATGCATTCAAAGCAAGTTTTCTTAATTTATTCCTAAAGTACTTTCCCCCTGGTTTCTTATGGAAATGAGGCTACACAAACACATGGCCCTACCGTCAATGCCAATCAAACCGGACAAAGCAATCCAGCCTCACTTTGCATTTCTACACCTTTCATGAAAATGAGGACCTAGAGAGTGCAAGCAATGTCTCCACTGAGGCAGAATATGTCACAGCGACTTCTCTTTAGCCTCTCTACAAATAGTCTTGAAACATTCAGAACAGGCAGTATCTGATTCAGCTTGTAATTAAGGAAAAGGGGAAGGAATTCAAAATACTACAGCAGTGAGTTGCTTTGAGCTTGGGGTAGAGACAGAATGAAAGCAAATTAGCAGCACTGCTAAAGGATGAGATGGATACAGCAAAAAACAGGAAAGAAGGATTGGCTGAGGAGCAGGAGGGCACAAATCCTTAAGAAATACATGTTCACCAGCTCAGCTGCTTACAGAGCAACTCCTTTGTGTGCACTGTGCATACACACTTCACATTAAGTCACAGGAACAGGCAGATTTCCAATTGGGAAGCATGGTGGAACCACATATGGGGCTTTAAGAAGGATCCTGCTTTACAACCATGAGGCAAATGAACAGCATCCGACCACAGCCGAGCTACAAATGAGAAGTAATTACTCCACTCTACAAACACTGACGTGGAAGGGCCTTTGGGATATATAAGTTGCAGTTTCCCAGCACTGCTGGCAGCCATACAAAAGACACCCCAAATTGTAGCCCACACCACATTCAATGTTGACCCAAAACACTTCCCAACATCTTATAACAAATTTTTTATGTCTGTAAATGATGAAAACAAAACAGAAAGATGACAGCAGTGTTCAGTGGGCTGTATCTCTGCAACAGAAAACAACTTGGCAATTGTAAAAACCGACAGCGCATCATGTCTTAGTACTCTAAAAGACATTCAAATCTTTATGAACTACAGTTTATATTTTGTTTGCAGGACTCAGAACAATGGGAGGAAAGGAAAATTTAAATTTGAAAGCAAAAATTTCTGAATTGCTGATATGAGCGAAATAAAAAGGTTTTGCTTTTTTTTTTTTTAATCAAATCACAGCAGAACATAATTAGGACAATGAAGACATACTGCAGCAATCATGCTTTTAGACTTGAAACGGAATTTGTCAATTCCAAAATTGGCTGTAATCCTGAATTACCCATTTTCTTTTCATTAGAAAACCGAAAAAGGGCTTTTCTAATTTGAATTTATCACAGTTTATAACAAAGTTTACCAGACAATCTTTTCTACGCTCTTCATAATTTCCCAGCTCTTCACATATCACCTGTTGCCCTTGGTGAAGTTTTTTGTTATTCACTGAAATACACTTCACCCCACCTCCCATCCTCTTTCTTCCTTCCAGCCAGGAATCCTCTTCTTTTATTCAGTTCTACCTTACTTTATGATGAAAATTTCCACTTTCTTTCCAAATACAACAGTTAGAAAAAGTCAGTGGCTCCTAAATTCCACAAATTGTCCACATTGCTGCTAAGCTTTTTTGACCATGAGATTATTTTGGAACCAAAGAAGTTACAGACACAGTCCACGCATCCAAAAGTCTTGACAGTCAAGCCTTTTGCATAAGAAATAACATTAAAGAGCTGAGGTCACTTTGTCTCACATTGCCATCACTCACCATTTTTAGTTTTGTAATTCAACCCAGTGTATCTGGCAGTCACTGAAGTAACTGCCTCTTCTGCTGAAATCTCTATTTAATTAAAGAATCCTACTGAGCAAGACAACTCTTCATTATTGCAGCACCTTAGGCTGCAAGCCCATGGAACAGTAAATCTAGTTTTAGAATAGTTACTGAGACCAGTAGCAAACTTAAACAGCACTGAGCCCCTACTAACTCATGTTGTCAATTTAAATTTGTTGAAACACTTCTGGAAGAATAAACTCTAAGATGTTGCTGGTCCACTTAGCACAGATCTAAATAGCTAGTTTGAAAGATACTCCTGTCAATCCCTCCAGATCCTTCTCAATTTTGAGCTCTAGTGCCACTGTCTCTACATGGTTTTGGTTGCTGTCCTCCTGTGTACTCAGGTTTATCACACAGATGATTCTGCTTCACACTGCTCTTTGCCATCAGCTCCTTCATCAGAACTTGTTCTGCACTGGATCCTGGCTTGCCCAGTTGGGTGAAAGTGTGAGGAACAACATGTCACCGTTTTCTAACGAGTCCCACACCAGCAGAACCACCCACCTAGAAACCATATGCTCAGTAACTGGGTCTCCATGGCCTTGGTCCTGCATGAACTGTGATGTAATCTGTGCTCAGCAGCATCTTTTTGGCAACACAGAGAGACAGACCATGCTCCTTCTGTGTAAATGCATTATTACAGGGAACTAGCTCTGTGCTGCTGCAAATCAAACCCATAAAAAGGTTTTATTACATAAACAGTGTGATTTTGTCAGGTTGCTCCACGTGCACTGCAGAGACCTAGACCAAGTACTAAATCACAGTATCATTCAAGTCCTCTGAAGCTCTTCGAGTAAAAGTATGAATTTCAGGACAAAGATCAAATTGTCATGAGAGACAATGGAGAGCAACAGCTTCTCCATTAAACAAATCAGAAGACAGATGGTCACTGAAGTATCTCTCAAGACTTCTTGAATACTCCTAGGAGGACAAAGAAGCTGCCATCTCTGCAAGTACAAATAACTGTTGTGCAGGCCTCAGGCCACTTTGTTTAGTTGAACACTCCGCCAGGCCAGAACTGTTTTGTAAAAGGACACCTGAGCATTCCCCTATTCAAACTCTCAGGTAACAGCATGTGCAGTACAGCAGTGGCCATAACTGAGGCTGTGCTGCATGCTACTGTAATACTACAAAGCACAACACATTCCTTAATTGCTCTTTCTGCATTCCCTCCTACCTTTCTCACTTTCCATAGATGCAACACTGAGAAAACAAATACACATGCAGCCAAACAGAACACACTACAACTGAAGCAGAAGCCTGAAGCGCAGCATTTATGCCTGTCCTGCATTACATCCTGACTTCAAGACAAAATACAGTGATTCAACTAAGATTCTGTGGCTTGCAATACTAAATTTCAACTTAAGGCAGCCAAGACTCATTCAGAATCTTCCCAAGACAAGACATTTCCCACTAAAATCTATTTGAACAGGTAAGTGCTTCTGGCTAAAAGCTCACTATATATCCTCAGATATCAAGCACAGTAACAGCATCAGTACCAAATCAGCTCTTAGCTGACTTGAAGTGACACAGATCAGTGTCCATCACTCAGTTCAGAGCTGCCTGAAGAGACACAAAACTCAGCGGACCACCGGTCCCTACTGCTGCTCCATCAGCCACTTCTCCCAACCCCTCTTCTTTCAGGCATGTTTAGAACCTACATCCAGAGGTTCCTACCACCAACTCTCTCCTCTCTCCACTGAGATGCTGAAGATGCTTACACCAGCTCCTGTCCCCTACATTGACATTCTGACCATAAGCTCCTCCACCAGAGGAAAAACAGAAAAACAGCATGGGGAAAGGACTGGCAATGAGGGCATGTAATCTACCTGAGAAAAGAACAACCATCAACTGCTTCTCTTGATTTGTTCTTAGCAGCCAAGAGGTTAAAGTCATGATTTGGCAGAAAGCAGAAGTATCCAGGAAGTCAGAGGCAGCGAGAAAACCACAAATTCAACCAAAAGTTGGTTATGAGTATTGCAAGGCAGCCAGAGAGTGGAGTCAAACAGCATCAGCAGTTTCTGCTGAGCTCATGTTAAACTGAGCAATAGGAGCATCCCAAGCTAATGCAGAGAGGAGAGACTTCCTGATGTCTTCCCAGCCAACACATGTCAGAGATGGTTCCTGGATTCTGCACCCCATCTTCCACAAGGATCCCACTTAAGATTAAGCCATACATCCTACAGCCTCTCAAAAATGTCCCAGTAGAAGAGAAGCAGAAAAATGCAG